>CM053026.1:749966101-750034181 GCA_028564925.1 Lithobates sylvaticus | reverse complement strand
CGCAGCGTCCAGCCACCACCCCGTTCCACACGCACGTTTGACTCTTCATGACAGTCAATAATAACTCCTCCCCCTTTCCTCCCCGGGCGAACCAATAACAGTGAGAGGGGTGTGGCTGCAGGGAGGAGCTCCATGTATAACAGGACGCGTGTGGCCTCCACTCCACCTTTTTTTTTTTAATTGAACTTTATTGTAACAAACATTTAATAGACATTAGGAACAACACATGGAAGTGGAGGTGACGTGTTTCCTGTCACGTGGTATCCATTTTTGCTGTCTGTTACCTGACAATTCCGCGGTCATGTGACATTCTACATAAATATTATGATGTCATTTCCTTCCCACAAATAGAGATTTCTTTAGGTGGGATTTCATTTCTGCGGTTTTTGTTTTTTTGTGCTCTAAAATCCAATAAAAAGCGACAGGAGAGAAAAATATATTTTACTTTCTGATACAAAATATCCAATAAAATCCAATTTATTCCGATATGAATTCTTCTTCATGTTATTGGTAACAAAAATCCGATAAGTGAAGATTGAATGAAATACAAACGACAGGAGAGAATCCTGGGATGTCCATCGATTGTACAAGTACTGGGGCGATCAGCGACTGGGGGAGGGGTCTGTCAGTGTCACCCCTCCCCCCACTGACAGACCCCAACCCTCCAAATACCACCCGAAAGTTGAATTTTGGTCTCATCTGACCAGCTTCCCTGTCCCTGCTGAAGAAAACCATCCCCACCACATGATGCTGCCACCACCATGTTTCACAGTGGGGATGGTGTGTTCAGGGGGATGGGCAGTGTTAGTTTCCCCCACACATAGCGTTTTACTTTTAGGCCATAAAGTAGAATTTTGGTGTCATGTGACCAGATCACCTTCTTCCACATGTTTGCTCCCCTCCCCCACATGGCTTCTCACAAACTACAAACAGGACTTCTTATGACTTTCTTTCTCCAATGTCTTTCTTCTTGTCACTCTTCCATAAAGGGCAGATTTGTGGAGAACACGACTAATAGTTGTCCTGTGGACAGACTCTCCCCCCTGAGCTGTGGATCTCTGCAGCTCCTCCAGAGTTACCATGGACCTCTTGGCTCTTCTCTGATGAATGCTCTCCTTGCCCGGCCGGGTCAGTTTAGGTGGACGGCCATGTCTTGGTAGGTTTGCAGTTGTGCCATACTCTTTCCATTTTCCGATGATGGATTGAACAGAGCTCCGTGAGATGGTCAAAGCTTGGGAGATCTTATTATAACGTAACCCTGCTTTATACTTCTCCACAACTTTATCCCTGACCTGTCTGGGGTGTTCCTTGGCCTTCATGATGCTGTTTGTTCACTGAGGTTCTCCAACAAACCTCTGAGGGCTTCACAGAACAGCTGTAATTTATACTGAGATTAAATGACACACAGGTGGACTCTATTTACTAATTAGGTGACTTCTGAAGGCAAATGGTTCCTCTAGATTTTAGTTATCAGAGTAAAGGGGGCGCCATACAAATGCCCCTCCCCCCCCCACACTTTTCACATATTTATTTGTATCATTTTCCTTCCACTTCACAATTATGTGACACTTTGTGTTGGTCCATCACATAAAATCCCAATAAAATACATTTATGTTTTTGGTTGTAACATGAGAAAATGTGGGAAATTTCAAGGGGTATGAATACTTTATAGACAATATAACTTTCACACAAACCAAATAAAATACACGTGTTGGGATTTTATTGTATTTTTTTCCCATAGACATGGAGCAGAATACGTTTCGGCCAAATTTATACAGAAATTAGATTTTATTGGATATCTTTTATAACAGGAAGTAGAATTATTATTTTTTTTATATATAGTACATAGTTAGCTAGGCCGAAAAAAGAGTCCATCCAGTTCAACCATAAAAAAAAAAGAAATAATAAATAAAAATAAAATATATCGTACAATCCAATAAACCCAATATTATTATACCCACAGTAAATTTAAAAAAAAGAAATGTTGAAAAAAAAAAATATATATTTTTATATATAAATATTATTAATATAAAAAAATAAAAATAACAATGGTGATGAAATCCCAGCGATATAAAGTTCTGTTTGTGTGAAACAAATGATATAAATGTGATTTGGATAGAGAGTTGCATGACTGAGTAATGGCCAATCAAAGTGGCGCAGTGCTGAATAGCTAGAAATGGTCATGAAGGTGGCGCCCCCTGGAGGGCGGGGGGTTCATTTATATCAGGATTATGTTGTGATGCCTACGGTACTCGGCCCCACCTAGTGGCCATGATGTGGTATTACCCCCAATCTCCATTTCTTTTTCTGATTTGCAGAGGATACAGCCTGAGCTGCGTGCAGCAGATTGCCTTAGGATGTGCGCCCCAAACACACATGAGCACCACCTGCTGTCACAGGAAGGGGGCTCTGGACAAATTGGGCTGGGGAGTTAAAGAGGATGGGAGGGGCTCTGAACAGATTGGGTGGGGGGTTCCAGAGGAAATGAGGGTCTCTGGACAGATTGGGGTGGGGAGTTCCAGAGGATGGGAGGGGCTCTGTGCAGATTGGGGTGGGTAGTTTCAGAGGAAGGGAGGGTCTCTGGACAGATTGGGGTGGGGAGTTCCACAGGATGGGAGGGGCTCTGAACAGATTGGTGTAGGGAGTTCCAGAAGATGGGAGGGGCTCTGGACAGATTGGTGTAGGTAGTTCCAGAAGATGGGAGGGGCTCTGGACAGATTGGTGTAGGTAGTTCCAGAGGATGGGAGGGGCCAGGGCTGGTGCAAGGATTTTGGACACCCTTGGCTCCACCCCCTTTGCCCTGCCCATGTATACCCCACCTTTTTAAAGACTGCTGGTGGGAACCCCTCATAATGGGCACAGCGTGTGTACAGACCTCGGGAACTCAGCAGCACAGGGATGGTGGGGGGGAACCCCTCATAATGGTGGGCACAGCGGGTGTACAGACCCGGGAACTCAGCACAGGATGGTGGGAACCCCTCATAATGGGCACAGCGGGTGTACAGACCCAGGAACTCAGCACAGGGATGGTGGGAACCCCTCATAATGGGCACAGCGGGTGTACAGACCCGGAACTCAGCACAGGGATGGTGGGAACCCCTCATAAATGGCACAGCGGGTGTACAGACCCGGAACTCAGCACAGGGATGGTGGGAACTCCCTCATAATGGGCACAGCGGGTGTACAGACCCGGAACTCAGCACAGGATGGTGGGAACCCCTCATAATGGGCACAGCGGGTGTACAGACCCGGGAACTCGCACAGGGATGGTGGGAACCCCTCATAATGGGCACAGCGGGAGTACAGACCCGGGAACTCGCACAGGGATGGTGGGAACCCCTCATAATGGGCACAGCGGGAGTACAGACCCGGAACTCAGCACAGGGATGGTGGGAACCCCTCATAATGGGCACAGCGGGTGTACAGACCCGGGAACTCAGCACAGGGATGGTGGGAACCCCTCATAATGGGCACAGCGGGTGTACAGACCCGGAACTCAGCACAGGGATGGTGGGAACCCCTCATAATGGGCACAGCGGTGTACAGACCCGGGAACTCAGCACAGGGATGGTGGAACCCCTCATAATGGGCACAGCGGGTGTACAGACCCAGGGAACTCAGCACAGGGATGGTGGGAACCCCTCATAATGGGCACAGCGGGTGTACAGACCCGGAACTCAGCACAGGGATGGTGGAACCCCTCATAATGGGCACAGCGGGTGTACAGACCCGGGAACTCAGCACAGGGATGGTGGGAACCCCTCATAATGGCACAGCGGGTGTACAGACCCGGGAACTCAGCACAGGGATGGTGGGAACCCCTCATAATGGGCACAGCGGGTGTACAGACCCGGGAACTCAGCACAGGGATGGTGGGAACCCCTCATAATGGGCACAGCGGGGTGTACAGACCCGGGAACTCAGCACAGGGATGGTGGGAACCCCTCATAATGGGCACAGCGGGTGTACAGACCCGGGAACTCAGCACAGGGATGGTGGGAACCCCTCATAATGGGCACAGCGGGTGTACAGACCCGGAACTCAGCACAGGGATGGTGGGAACCCCTCATAATGGGCACAGCGGGTGTACAGACCCGGGAACTCAGCACAGGGATGGTGGGAACCCCTCATAATGGGCACAGCGGTGTACAGACCCGGGAACTCAGCACAGGGATGGTGGAACCCCTCATAATGGGCACAGCGGGTGTACAGACCCGGGAACTCAGCACAGGGATGGTGGGAACCCCTCATAATGGGCACAGCGGGTGTACAGACCCGGGAACTCAGCACAGGGATGGTGGGAACCCCTCATAATGGGCACAGCGGGTGTACAGACCCGGAACTCAGCACAGGGATGGTGGGAACCCCTCATAATGGGCACAGCGGGTGTACAGACCCGGGAACTCAGCACAGGGATGGTGGGAACCCCTCATAATGGGCACAGCGGGTGTACAGACCCGGGAACTCAGCACAGGGATGTGGGAACCCCTCATAATGGGCACAGCGGGTGTACAGACCCGGGAACTCAGCACAGGATGGTGGGAACCCCTCATAATGGGCACAGCGGGTGTACAGACCCGGGAACTCAGCACAGGGATGGTGGGAACCCCTCATAATGGGCACAGCAGGGGTGTACAGACCCGGGAACTCAGCACAGGGATGGTGGGAACCCCTCATAATGGCACAGCGGGTGTACAGACCCGGGAACTCAGCACAGGGATGGTGGGAACCCCTCATAATGGGCACAGCGGGTGTACAGACCCGGAACTCAGCACAGGGATGGTGGAACCCCTCATAATGGGCACAGCGGGTGTACAGACCCGGAACTCAGCACAGGGGATGGTGGGAACCCCTCATAATGGGCACAGCGGGTGTACAGACCCGGGAACTCAGCACAGGGATGGTGGGAACCCCTCATAATGGGCACAGCGGGTGTACAGACCCGGGAACTCAGCACAGGGATGGTGGGAACCCCTCATAATGGGCACAGCGGGTGTACAGACCCGGGAACTCGCACAGGGATGGTGGGAACCCCTCATAATGGGCACAGCGGGTGTACAGACCCGGAACTCAGCACAGGGATGGTGGGAACCCCTCATAATGGGCACAGCGGGTGTACAGACCCGGGAACTCAGCACAGGGAAGTGGGAACCCCTCATAATGGGCCACAGCGGGTGTACAGACCCGGGAACTCAGCACAGGGTGGGTGGGAACCCCTCATAATGGGCACAGCGGGTGTACAGACCCGGGAACTCAGCACAGGGATGGTGGGAACCCCTCATAATGGGCACAGCGGGTGTACAGACCCGGGAACTCAGCACAGGATGGTGGGAACCCCTCATAATGGGCACAGCGGGTGTACAGACCCGGGAACTCAGCACAGGGATGGTGGGAACCCCTCATAATGGGCACAGCGGGTGTACAGACCCGGGAACTCAGCACAGGGATGGTGGGAACCCCTCATAATGGGCACAGCGGGTGTACAGACCCGGGAACTCAGCACAGGGATGATGGGAACCCCTCATAATGGGCACACGGGGTGTACAGACCCGGGAACTCAGCACAGGGATGGTGGGAACCCCTCATAATGGGCACAGCGGGTGTACAGACCCGGGAACTCAGCACAGGGATGGTGGGAACCCCTCATAATGGGCACAGCGGGTGTACAGACCCGGGGAACTCAGCACAGGGATGGTGGGAACCCCTCATAATGGGCACAGCGGGTGTACAGACCGGGAACTCAGCACAGGGATGGTGGGAACCCCTCATAATGGGCACAGCGGGTGTACAGACCCGGGAACTCAGCACAGGGATGGTGGGAACCCCTCATAATGGGCACAGCGGGTGTACAGACCCGGAACTCAGCACAGGGATGGTGGGAACCCCTCATAATGGGCACAGCGGGTGTACAGACCCGGGAACTCAGCACAGGGATGGTGGGAACCCCTCATAATGGGCACAGCGGGTGTACAGACCCGGGAACTCAGCACAGGGATGGTGGGAACCCCTCATAATGGGCACAGCGGGTGTACAGACCCGGGAACTCAGCACAGGGATGGTGGGAACCCCTCATAATGGGCACAGCGGGTGTACAGACCAGGGAACTCAGCACAGGGATGGTGGGAACCCCTCATAATGGGCACAGCGGGTGTACAGACCCGGGAACTCAGCACAGGGATGGTGGGAACCCCTCATAATGGGCACAGCGGGTGTACAGACCCGGGAACTCAGCACAGGGATGGTGGGAACCCCTCATAATGGGCACAGCGGGTGTACAGACCCAGGGAACTCAGCACAGGGATGGTGGGAACCCCTCATAATGGGCACAGCGGGTGTACAGACCCGGGAACTCAGCACAGGGATGGTGGGAACCCCTCATAATGGGCACAGCGGGTGTACAGACCCGGGAACTCGGCACAGGGATGGTGGGAACCCCTCATAATGGGCACAGCGGGTGTACAGACCCGGGAACTCAGCACAGGGATGGTGGGAACCCCTCATAATGGGCACAGCGGGTGTACAGACCCGGGAACTCAGCACAGGGATGGTGGGAACCCCTCATAATGGGCACAGCGGGTGTACAGACCCGGGAACTCAGCACAGGGATGGTGGGAACCCCTCATAATGGGCACAGCGGGTGTACAGACCCGGGAACTCAGCACAGGGATGGTGGAACCCCTCATAATGGGCACAGCGGGTGTACAGACCCGGGAACTCAGCACAGGGATGGTGGGAACCCCTCATAATGGGCACAGCGGGTGTACAGACCCGGGAACTCAGCACAGGGATGGTGGGAACCCCTCATAATGGGCACAGCGGGTGTACAGACCCGGGAACTCGCACAGGGATGGTGGGAACCCCTCATAATGGGCACAGCGGGTGTACAGACCCGGGAACTCAGCACAGGGATGGTGGGAACCCCTCATAATGGGCACAGCGGGTGTACAGACCCGGGAACTCGGCACAGGGATGGTGGGAACCCCTCATAATGGGCACAGCGGTGTACAGACCCGGGAACTCAGCACAGGGATGGTGGGAACCCCTCATAATGGGCACAGCGGGTGTACAGACCCGGGAACTCAGCACAGGGATGGTGGGAACCCCTCATAATGGGCACAGCGGGTGTACAGACCCGGGAACTCAGCACAGGGATGGTGGGAACCCCTCATAATGGGCACAGCGGGTGTACAGACCCGGGAACTCAGCACAGGGATGGTGGGAACCCCTCATAAATGGGCACAGCGGGTGTTCAGACCCGGGAACTCGGCACAGGGATGGTGGGAACCCCTCATAATGGGCACAGCGGGTGTACAGACCCGGGAACTCAGCACAGGGATGGTGGGAACCCCTCATAATGGGCACAGCGGGTGTACAGACCCGGGAACTCAGCACAGGGATGGTGGGAACCCCTCATAATGGGCACAGCGGGTGTACAGACCCGGGAACTCAGCACAGGGATGGTGGGAACCCCTCATAATGGGCACAGCGGGTGTACAGACCCGGGAACTCAGCACAGGGATGGTGGGAACCCCTCATAATGGGCACAGCGGGTGTACAGACCCGGGAACTCAGCACAGGATGGTGGGAACCCCTCATAATGGGCACAGCGGGTGTACAGACCCGGGAACTCAGCACAGGGATGGTGGGAACCCCTCATAATGGGCACAGCGGGTGTACAGACCCGGGAACTCAGCACAGGGATGGTGGGAACCCCTCATAATGGGCACAGCGGGTGTACAGACCCGGGAACTCAGCACAGGGATGGTGGGAACCCCTCATAATGGGCACAGCGGGTGTACAGACCCGGGAACTCAGCACAGGGATGGTGGGAACCCCTCATAATGGGCACAGCGGGTGTACAGACCCGGGAACTCAGCACAGGGATGTGGAGAACCCCTCATAATGGGCACAGCGGGTGTACAGACCCGGGAACTCAGCACAGGATGGTGGGAACCCCTCATAATGGGCACAGCGGGTGTACAGACCGGGAACTCGGCACAGGGATGGTGGGAACCCCTCATAATGGGCACAGCGGGTGTACAGACCCGGGAACTCAGCACAGGGATGGTGGGAACCCCTCATAATGGGCACAGCGGGGTGTACAGACCCGGGAACTCAGCACAGGGATGGTGGGAACCCCTCATAATGGGCACAGCGGGTGTACAGACCCGGGAACTCGGCACAGGGATGGTGGGAACCCCTCATAATGGGCACAGCGGGTGTACAGACCCGGGAACTCAGCACAGGGATGGTGGGAACCCCTCATAATGGGCACAGCGGGTGTACAGACCCGGGAACTCAGCACAGGGATGGAGGGAACCCCTCATAATGGGCACAGCGGGTGTACAGACCCGGGAAACTCAGCACAGGGATGGTGGAACCCCTCATAATGGGCACAGCGGGTGTACAGACCCGGGAACTCAGCACAGGGATGGTGGGAACCCTCATAATGGGCACAGCGGGTGTACAGACCCGGGAACTCAGCACAGGGATGGAGGGAACCCCTCATAATGGGCACAGCGGGTGTACAGACCCGGGAACTCAGCACAGGGATGGTGGGAACCCCTCATAATGGGCACAGCGGGTGTACAGACCCGGGAACTCGGCACAGGGATGGTGGGAACCCCTCATAATGGGCACAGCGGGTGTACAGACCCGGGAACTCAGCACAGGGATGGTGGAACCCCTCATAATGGGCACAGCGGGTGTACAGACCGGGAACTCGGCACAGGGATGGTGGGAACCCCTCATAATGGGCACAGCGGGTGTACAGACCCGGGAACTCAGCACAGGGATGGTGGGAACCCCTCATAATGGGCACAGCGGGTGTACAGACCCGGGAACTCAGCACAGGGATGGTGGGAACCCCTCATAATGGGCACAGCGGGTGTACAGACCCGGGAACTCGGCACAGGGATGGTGGGAACCCCTCATAATGGGCACAGCGGGTGTACAGACCCATGAACTCAGCACAGGGATGGTGGGAACCCCTCATAATGGGCACAGCGGGTGTACAGACCGGGAACTCAGCACAGGGATGGGTGGGAACCCCTCATAATGGGCACAGCGGGTGTACAGACCCGGGGGAACTCAGCACAGGGATGGTGGGAACCCCTCATAATGGGCACAGCGGGTGTACAGACCCGGGAACTCAGCACAGGGATGGAGGGAACCCCTCATAATGGGCACAGCGGGTGTACAGACCCGGGAACTCAGCACAGGGATGGTGAGACCCCTCATAATGGGCACAGCGGGTGTACAGACCAGAGAACTCAGCACAGGGATGGTGGGAACCCCTCATAATGGGCACAGCGGGTGTACAGACCCCGGGATAGGAGGGGCAGCATTTACTTGGCTGTATTTCCTTCCTCGGATGTCTCCCTACACACAGGATGTGCGGCTCCCCTGATAGGGTTGTGGCAGTGCCCAGGGCCAGTGTCGGGAGATGGTGAAGACACTTCCAGGCGGCTCTGTGTATTGTGGGTAGGAGGGGAGTGCAGGTCTCTCCCATACAGTGACTGAGCCGCGTCGTCTCCGCACTCCTCCCCCCTCCTTTCAGACTGACACCCGGTGTTCTGTCGGATAGTGTCCGCCTATCAAATTTAGTCCGCCCCGTACTGCGCAGTACAGAGCAGAAGGAGATTCGGAATCTCTCCGAAGATGAACGGCGCCGTGAGTCCAAGTGAAGCCCCACCATCCAAGTGGACATAGGGCTGCACAAAGTTATAGGGCCCCTCGCTGCGCTCGGCTCGTTTATATTCTAGCCCTATGTCCACTTGGATGGTGGGGCTTCACTTGGACTCACAGCGCAGGCGCCGTTCATCTTCGGAGATTTTCGGAATCTGCTTGTGCTGTGTACTGCGGACACTATCCAATGGGGGACAGTATATGGCAGGACTCCGGCTCTACACACAACGATGTGTCCTCTTCACACCAGAGAGCTGTGTACACCGCAGCCACAGTTGTGCTCTAGGTGGCAGTGTGCCCTAGGCAGCTGCCTAGTCTGCCTAGTGGTAGCACTGGCCCTGGGAGGGGCACTGGACAGATTGGGGTAGAGAGTTCCATAGGATGGGTGGGGGTCTGGACAGATCGGGGTAGGTAGTTCCAGAGGATGGGAGGGGCTCTGGAAAGATTAGGGTAGGTAGTTTCAGAGGATGGGAGGGGGTCTGGACAGATTGGGGTAGAGAGTTCCAGAGGATGGGAGGGGGTCTGGACAGATTGGGGTGGTAGTTCCAGAGGATGGGAGGGTCTCTGGACAGATTGGGGTAGGTAGTTCCAGAGGATGGGAGGGTCTCTGGACAGACTGGGGTAGGTAGTTCCAGAGGATGGGAGGGGGTCTGGACAGATTGGGGTAGGTAGTTCCAGAGGATGGGAGGGGCTCTGGACAGATTGGGGTAGAGAGTTCCAGAGGATGGGAGGGGGTCTGGACAGATTGGGGTAGGTAGTTCCAGAGGATGGCAGCGGCACTGGACAGATTGGGGTAGAGAGTTCCAGAGGATGGGAGGGGGTCTGGACAGATTGGGGTAGGTAGTTCCAGAGGATGGGAGGGGTCTGGACAGATTGGGGTGGTAGTTCTAGAGGATGGGAGGGGTCTGGACAGATTGGGGTAGGTAGTTCCAGAGGATGGGAGGGGCTCTTGACAGATTGGGGTAGAGAGTTCCAGAGGATGGGAGGGGCTCTGGACAGATTGGGGTAGGTAGTTCTAGAGGATGGGAGGGGTTCTGGACAGATCGGGGTAGAGAGTTCCAGAGGATGGGAGGGGGTCTGGACAGATCGGGGTAGGTAGTTCCAGAGGGTGGGAGGGGCTCTGGACAGATCGGGGTAGAGAGTTCCAGAGGATGGGAGGGGCTCTGGACAGATTGGGGTAGGTAGTTCCAGAGGATGGGAGGGGCTCTGGACAGATTGGGGTAGAGAGTTCCAGAGGATGGGAGAGGCACTGGACAGATTGGGGTAGGTAGTTCCAGAGGATGGGAGGGGCTCTGGACAGATTGGGGTGGTAGTTCCTGAGGATGGGAGGGGCTCTGGACAGATTGGGGTAGGTAGTTCCAGAGGATGGGAGGGGCTCTGGACAGATTGGGGTAGAGAGTTCCAGAGGATGGGAGGGCTCTGGACAGATTGGGGTAGGTAGTTCCAGAGGATGGGAGGGGCTCTGGACAGATTGGGGTAGGTAGTTCCAGAGGATGGAAGGGGCTCTGGACAGATTGGGGTAGGTAGTTCCAGAGGATGGGAGGGGCTCTGGACAGATTGGGGTAGGTAGTTCCTGAGGATGGAAGGGGCTCTGGACAGATTGGGGTAGGTAGTTCCAGAGGATGGGAGGGGGTCTGGACAGATTGTGGTAGGTAGTTCCAGAGGATGGGAGGGGTCTGGACAGATTGGGGTGGTAGTTCTAGAGGATGGGAGGGGTCTGGACAGATTGGGGTAGGTAGTTCCAGAGGATGGGAGGGGCTCTGGACAGATTGGGGTAGAGAGTTCCAGAGGATGGGAGGGGCTCTGGACAGATTGGGGTAGGTAGTTCCAGAGGATGGGAGGGGCTCTGGACAGATTGGGGTAGGTAGTTCCAGAGGATGGGAGGGGGTCTGGACAGATTGTGGTAGGTAGTTCCAGAGGATGGAAGGGGCTCTGGACAGATTGTGGTAGGTAGTTCCAGAGGATGGAAGGGGCTCTGGACAGATTGGGGTAGGTAGTTCCAGAGGATGGGAGGGGCTCTGGACTGATTGTGGTAGGTAGTTCCAGAGGATGGGAGGGGCTCTGGACAGATTGGGGTAGGTAGTTCCAGAGGATGGAAGGGGCTCTGGACAGATTGGGGTAGGTAGTTCCAGAGGATGGGAGGGGCTCTGGACAGATTGGGGTAGGTAGTTCCAGAGGATGGGAGGGGCTCTGGACAGATTGGGGTAGGTAGTTCCAGAGGATGGAAGGGGCTCTGGACAGATTGGGGTAGGTAGTTCCAGAGGATGGGAGGGGCTCTGGACAGATTGGGGTAGGTAGTTCCAGAGGATGGGAGGGCTCTGGACAGATTGGGGTAGGTAGTTCCAGAGGATGGGAGGGGCTCTGGACAGATTGTGGTAGGTAGTTCCAGAGGATGGGAGGGGCTCTGGACAGATTGGGGTAGGTAGTTCCAGAGGATGGGAGGGGCTCTGGACAGATTGGGGTAGGTAGTTCCAGAGGATGGGAGGGGCTCTGGACAGATTGGGGTAGGTAGTTCCAGAGGATGGAAGGGGCTCTGGACAGATTGGGGTAGGTAGTTCCAGAGGATGGGAGGGGGTCTGGACAGATTGGGGTAGGTAGTTCCAGAGGATGGAAGGGGCTCTGGACAGATTGTGGTAGGTAGTTCCAAAGGATGGAAGGGGCTCTGGACAGATTGGGGTAGGTAGTTCCAGAGGATGGAAGGGGCTCTGGACAGATTGTGGTAGGTAGTTCCAAAGGATGGAAGGGGCTCTGGACAGATTGGGGTAGGTAGTTCCAGAGGATGGAAGGGGCTCTGGACAGATTGGGGTAGGTAGTTCCAGAGGATGGAAGGGGCTCTGGACAGATTGGGGTAGGTAGTTCCAGAGGATGGAAGGGGCTCTGGACAGATTGGGGTAGGTAGTTCCAGAGGATGGAAGGGGCTCTGGACAGATTGGGGTAGGTAGTTCCAGAGGATGGGAGGGGCTCTGGACAGATTGGGGTAGGTAGTTCCAGAGGATGGGAGGGGCTCTGGACAGATTGGGGTAGGTAGTTCCAGAGGATGGAAGGGGCTCTGGACAGATTGGGGTAGGTAGTTCCAGAGGATGGGAGGGGCTCTGGACAGATTGGGGTAGGTAGTTCCAGAGGATGGAGGGGCTCTGGACAGATTGGGGTAGGTAGTTCCAGAGGATGGAGGGGCTCTGGACAGATTGTGGTAGGTAGTTCCAGAGGATGGAGGGGCTCTGGACAGATTGGGGTAGGTAGTTCCAGAGGATGGGAGGGGCTCTGGACAGATTGGGGTAGGTAGTTCCAGAGGATGGGAGGGGTTCTGGACAGATTGGGGTAGGTAGTTCCAGAGGATGGGAGGGGCTCTGGACAGATTGTGGTAGGTAGTTCCAGAGGATGGGAGGGGCTCTGGACAGATTGTGGTAGGTAGTTCCAGAGGATGGAAGGGGCTCTGGACAGATTGGGGTAGGTAGTTCCAGAGGATGGAAGGGGCTCTGGACAGATTGTGGTAGGTAGTTCTAGAGGATGGAAGGGGCTCTGGACAGATTGGGGTAGGTAGTTCCAGAGGATGGGAGGGGCTCTGGACTGATTGTGGTAGGTAGTTCACGAGGATGGGAGGGGCTCTGGACAGATTGGGGTAGTTAGTTCCAGAGGATGGGAGGGGGTCTGGACAGATTGGGGTAGGTAGTTCTAGAGGATGGAAGGGGCTCTGGACAGATTGGGGTAGGTAGTTCCAGAGGATGGAAGGGGCTCTGGACTGATTGTGGTAGGTAGTTCCAGAGGATGGGAGGGGCTCTGGACAGATTGGGGTAGGTAGTTCCAGAGGATGGAAGGGGCTCTGGACAGATTGTGGTAGGTAGTTCCAGAGGATGGAAGGGGCTCTGGACAGATTGTGGTAGGTAGTTCTAGAGGATGGAAGGGGCTCTGGACAGATTGGGGTAGGTAGTTCCAGAGGATGGGAGGGGCTCTGGACTGATTGTGGTAGGTAGTTCACGAGGATGGGAGGGGCTCTGGACAGATTGGGGTAGTTAGTTCCAGAGGATGGGAGGGGGTCTGGACAGATTGGGGTAGGTAGCTCTAGAGGATGGAAGGGGCTCTGGACAGATTGGGGTAGGTAGTTCCAGAGGATGGAAGGGGCTCTGGACTGATTGTGGTAGGTAGTTCACGAGGATGGGAGGGGCTCTGGACAGATTGGGGTAGTTAGTTCCAGAGGGAGTTCCAGAGGATGGAAGGGACTCTGGACAGATTGGGGTAGGTAGCTCCAGAGGATGGAAGGGGCTCTGGACAGATTGGGGTGGTAGTTCCAGAGGATGGGAGGGCTCTTGACAGATTGTGGTAGGTAGTTCTAGAGGATGGAAGGGGCTCTGGACAGATTGGGGTAGGTAGTTCCAGAGGATGGGAGGGGCTCTGGACAGATTGTGGTAGGTAGTTCCAGAGGATGGAAGGGGCTCTGGACAGATTGGGGTAGGTAGTTCCAGAGGATGGGAGGGGCTCTGGACTGATTGTGGTAGGTAGTTCACGAGGATGGGAGGGGCTCTGGACAGATTGGGGTAGTTAGTTCCAGAGGATGGGAGGGGCTCTGGACAGATTGGGGTAAGTAGTACCAGAGGATGGGAGGGGGTCTGGACAGATTGGGGTAAGTAGTACCAGAGGATGGGAGGGGGTCTGGACAGATCGGGGTAAGTAGTACCAGAGGATGGGAGGGGGTCTGGACAGATTGGGGTAAGTAGTTCCAGAGGATGGGCTCTACACTTGGTCATCTGGGAGCTCCACCCTTACTCTATATTTGGCCAATGATTACCAGCACAGAGCCGGGGAGTCAAGCATTCTGCACCACATGGGGGTGATAAGGGATTTGGAGAATCTACACTGAGGACCACTGACCAATCAGAGAACTCCTCCAGCAAGTCCGGCAAATACCTGACCTGGGTGACCTTCCACAATGTGAAGACCCTCCGTCTCCTGGGATTCCTTCCTGGGGTATATGGAGAGTGACAACGCGTTTTCCACCCCCCCCGGCCTGCCTCATGCCTGTTCTTGGGACTGTTGAAGAACACTCTGGTGATACCCAACCGGAGCGTTAAACTGAACTGGAAAATGCTTTCAGGGCCTTTAGGGGATTGCAGAATTCCTCTGAAGCGTATTTTTGTGGTGGTGTCTGGGGGCCGAGGCCATTGGGCCATAAACACGGCTCTGGGAAGGAGGCTATTGGTTGATAGGTGCAGCTTTGGGAAGGAGGCCACTGAGAAATGGGTGGAGTCTTGGGAAGGAGGCCAACGTTCAATGGGGGCAGCCTTGGGAAAGTTGCCATGGCCAATGGATGCAGCTGAGGGAAGGAGGCCATTGAGTGATAAACGCAGCTCTGGAATGGAGGCCATTGGTTGATGGGTGCAGCTTTGGGAAAGTTGCCGTGGCCAATAAGTGCAGCTGTGGGAAGGAGGCATTTAGGTGATGGGTGCAGATGTGGAAAAGAGACCATTGGACAATGGGTCTAGCTTTGATTTGGAAGCCCTTGAGTAACAGGTGTGGCTATGGGAAGAAGACCATTGGGTCATTGGTGGGGCTTTGAGAAGAAGACCATTGGGTCATTGGTGGGGCTTTGAGAAGAAGGCCATTGGGTCATTGATGGGGCTTTGAGAAGAAGACCATTGGGTCATTGGTGGGGCTTTGAGAAGAAGGCCATTGGGTCATTGATGGGGCTTTGAGTAGAAGACCATTGGGTCATTGGTGTGGATATGGGAAGAAGACCATTGGGTCATTGGTGTGGCTTTGAGAAGAAGACCATTGGGTCATTGGTGGGGCTTTGAGAAGAAGGCCATTGGGTCATTGGTGGGGCTTTGAGAAGAAGACCATTGGGTCATTGGTGGGGCTTTGAGAAGAAGGCCATTGGGTCATTGATGGGGCTTTGAGAAGAAGACCATTGGGTCATTGATGGGGCTTTGAGAAGAAGACCATTGGGTCATTGGTGTGGATATGGGAAGAAGACCATTGGGTCATTGGTGTGGCTTTGAGAAGAAGACCATTGGGTCATTGGTGGGGCTTTGAGATGAAGGCCATTGGGTCATTGGTGGGGCTTTGAGAAGAAGACCATTGGGTCATTGGTGGGGCTTTGAGAAGAAGACCATTGGGTCATTGGTGGGGCTTTGAGAAGAAGGCCATTGGGTCATTGGTGGGGCTTTGAGAAGAAGGCCATTGGGTCATTGATGGGGCTTTGAGAAGAAGACCATTGGGTCATTGGTGGGGCTTTGAGAAGAAGACCATTGGGTCATTGGTGGGGCTTTGAGAAGAAGACCATTGGGTCATTGATGGGGCTTTGAGAAGAAGGCCATTGGGTCATTGATGGGGCTTTGAGAAGAAGACCATTGGGTCATTGATGGGGCTTTGAGAAGAAGGCCATTGGGTCATTGGTGGGGCTTTGAGAAGAAGGCCATTGGGTCATTGGTGGGGCTTTAAGAAAAGAGGCCATTCATTGATGATAGAAGACTTGAAAAGGAGGCTAGGTTTAAAGGGGTGACTTTGTGAGGAAGGCCATTGGGAGAGGAGCTTTGCTTTGGTAAGGAGGCCATAGTTTGATGGGTTGATTTTTGAGAAGGAGGCCATAACCAATGAGTGCCAGAATGCAATTGGAAAAATTGAGGAAAGACGCTATAGGGTACAGATTTAGGATGGAAGCTCTTGACCAGTGTCTCCAAACTGTGGCCCTTGGGCCCTCTGCGGCCCTTTTGGTTGCATTTATCTGGCCCTAGAGGCAATAATTCCTGCCACTGACCCCAACAATGGGGAATTATATCTGCCACTAACACCAACAGTGGGGCACTATTCCTCCCACTGATACCAGCGATGGGGCACTATTCCTCCCACTGACAACAACTATTTCTTCCCCTAATACCAAAGATTGGGTGTTGTTTACTTCCACTAGCAACAGTCCAGCCCCCCTAAAATCTGAAGAACAGTAATCTGGCCCTTTCTTTAGAAAGTTTGGAGACCCCTTGCTCTTGACTAATAGGTTTGGTTTTTGGGATGGCTGTGGGACGAAGGCCATTGGATGATGGTATAGCCTTGAAAAGAAGGTCATTGGGCAAAAGACGTGGCTTTGAAAAGGAGACAGATGGGCGATGGGTTCAGCTTTGGAAAGGATTGATGGGTACAGCTGTGGGAAGGAGGACATTGGGTGATGGATGGAGGCCATCATGCCATTGCATGCATCTTTGGTAAAGAGACCATTGGTTGATGGGTAGAGCTTTGGGAAGAGGACTACTAAATGATGAGTAGAGATTTAGAATAGACGCCATTGGGTGGTGGAGGCAGCTTTGGGAGGAAAGCCATTGGTCAATATATGTGGCTTTGGGAAAGGAGGCCATTGTTTGATGGGTTCAGCCGTTGCAGGAAGGAAATTGGAAGAATATAGGAGAGAGGCCAGAGAGTGCAGATTTTGGATGGAGGTTTATGAGCTATAGGTTTGGTTTTGGGATGGCTGTAGGAAGAAGTCCATTGGATGATGGTATAGCCTTGAAAAGGAGGTCATTGGGCAATGAGCGCAGCTTTGGGAAGAACGCCATTGTGGGATAGGGACCATTGGGAGATGAGTGTAGCTCGTTGGGTAATTGGGTTAGCTTTGGGAAGGAGGCCATTGGGCACTGTATGTGGCTTTGGGAAGGAGGCCATTGGGCACTGTATGTGGCTTTGGGAAGGAGGTCATTGGGCACTGTATGTGGCTTTGGGAAGGAGGTCATTGGGCACTGTATGTGGCTTTGGGAAGGAGGCCATTGGGCACTGTATGTGGCTTTGGGAAGGAGGCCATTGGGCACTGTATGTGGCTTTGGGAAGGAGGTCATTGGGCACTGTATGTGGCTTTGGGAAGGAGGTCATTGGGCACTGTATGTGGCTTTGGGAAGGAGGCCATTGGGCACTGTATGTGGCTTTGGGAAGGAGGCCATTGGTCACTGTATGTGGCTTTGGGAAGGAGGCCATTGGGCACTGTATGTGGCTTTGGGAAGGAGGCCATTGGGCACTGTATGTGGCTTTGGGAAGGAGGCCATTGGGCACTGTATGTGGCTTTGGGAAGGAGGCCATTGGGCACTGTATGTGGCTTTGGAAAGGAGGCCATTGGGCACTGTATGTGGCTTTGGGAAGGAGGCCATTGGGCACTGTATGTGGCTTTGGGAAGGAGGTCATTGGGCACTGTATGTGGCTTTGGAAAGGAGGCCATTGGGCACTGTATGTGGCTTTGGGAAGGAGGTCATTGGGCACTGTATGTGGCTTTGGGAAGGAGGTCATTGGGCACTGTATGTGGCTTTGGGAAGGAGGCCATTGGGCACTGTATGTGGCTTTGGGAAGGAGGCCATTGGGCACTGTATGTGGCTTTGGGAAGGAGGTCATTGGGCACTGTATGTGGCTTTGGAAAGGAGGCCATTGGGCACTGTATGTGGCTTTGGGAAGGAGGTCATTGGGCACTGTATGTGGCTTTGGGAAGGAGGCCATTGGGCACTGTATGTGGCTTTGGGAAGGAGGCCATTGGGCACTGTATGTGGCTTTGGGAAGGAGGCCATTGGGCACTGTATGTGGCTTTGGGAAGGAGGTTATTGGGCACTGTATGTGGCTTTGGGAAGGAGGTCATTGGGCACTGTATGTGGCTTTGGGAAGGAGGCCATTGGGCACTGTATGTGGCTTTGGGAAGGAGGCCATTGGGCACTGTATGTGGCTTTGGGAAGGAGGCCATTGGGCACTGTATGTGGCTTTGGGAAGGAGGCCATTGGGCACTGTATGTGGCTTTGGGAAGGAGGCCATTGGGCAATATATGTGGCTTTGGGAAGCAGGCCATTGGTCACTGTATGCAGTTTTGGGAAGGAGGTCATAATGCGATTGTGTCTATCTTTGTAAAAGAGGCCATTGGTTGATGGGTGCAGCTTTGAGAAAGAGGCCATTCAGTGATGGGTAGAGCTTTGGGACAGAGGCCACTGGGTGATGGTGATGGCTATTGGGCAATATATCTGGCTTTGGGAAAGAGGCCATTGGTCACTGGAGGCTTTGGAAAGGAGGTTTTAATTCTTGAAACATTCCCATAGACACCCTCCTAGACCTTGTGGACGGCCTTCCCAGAAGAGGTGAAGCTGTTATAGCTGCAAAGGGCCAACTCAATATTGAACCCTCCGGACACATGATCGGAAACTCCGACCACAAAATCAATCGGATTTTTTCCGACGGATTTGGTCCGACACT
This sequence comes from Lithobates sylvaticus, assembly GCA_028564925.1. Taxonomy (NCBI): domain Eukaryota; kingdom Metazoa; phylum Chordata; class Amphibia; order Anura; family Ranidae; genus Lithobates; species Lithobates sylvaticus. The sequence goes on along the minus strand of CM053026.1, from coordinate 750,015,293 downwards.
GGTGTTGCATACACACGGTCGGACAAAGTTGTCGGAAAATCCGATCATTCTGAACGTGGTGACGTTTGTTGCCTACGACGGGACTACGTAGAGGCTAGTAGCCAATAGCTTTGGTCTTGTAATGTGATCTGAGCATGCGTCCGTCGGAATTCGATACACACGATCGGAAAAAGTCCGATAGGACTTTGTTGTCGGAAAATTTGAGAGCAGGAGATAAAACTTTGTCCGTCGGAAAATCCGACGGAAAAAGTCCGATGGAGCCCACACACGGTCGGAATTTCCGACAACATTGTCCGATAGGACATTTTCCGGCGGAAAATCCGACCGTGTGTACGGGGCATAAGACTGGGATGTCATTAAAGTTCATGTGTGCGTGCAAAGGCAGGCGTCCCAATACTTCTGGGAATATAGTGTATATGAAAACACTTATGCCGCGTGCACACGATCAGAATTTCGGCCATCAGAGAATTCCGATTGTGTGCACGCGGCATTACAGGAGATCTCTAGTAGTGGAAGTCACATTGAGTTGGACGTTTTCTCTAATGTTGGAGATGTTTCGTAGCTCATCCAAGGGGCTCTTTTAGTGCTAATGAGTGTCGGGAAGATCCCCCAACATTTATATCCACTCACCTTCATCCAACCTCCAAGGCATGTGTAAATGTTGATTGGCCAAGAACAGAATGGGAGGTGAGTGTAGTGGACCCCCCTGTTGTAGTTACCAATCCCATCCTTGGTGTCAGAAGGTCTGGATAGGTGGTAACCATTCGATTCACATGGCTGAAGGTGAGACTTGTTATGGAATGTTACTACCATGACCTGGAGGAAACCTTCAGAGACTCTTCTAGAAGATCTGTCTTTAGTGTAGGACCCTTCTATCACCAGGACCCCCGTTGCCCCCGGTGGAGCAGTTCTGGGAGCCATCTTGTTGACTATAGGTGTATGACTTTGTCTTCTACAGATGTTTCCACCCTTACCTGCCAAGAGCCAATGGTACTTGTACCGACCTGCTGCCCCTTGCAGAGCATAGCTCACCAATAGAACAAATTTCCAATGACCACCTAAAAATGGTGACCCACGTTTGATGGTGACACCTGGCAGCCCCGGTGAGGAACCCCTGGAATAGAGTGTTGTGCCCATATCAGGAGAAGTATTGGGTGCTCAGGTTCTCAGCCGGTCCTTGTGCTCAGGCCACTGGTCATCGAAGACAAGAATCTCTAGTCTACTGATAAAGCCATCTTCTGATTGAGTGCTCCAGGTCACGTGTGTCAAGCACAAGGCCCGCCGCCGGCCCCATCTTGGCCTTAGCACCTCTCCCATAGCTGCACCCCTCCTTCCTCTCTGCTCCCACCTTGTCCCAACACTTTGTCTTTTCCCCCCGCCCCCCCTCCATCCCCTGTCTCAGGATAGGACTACTACACCCCCTCTTCTCTGCCTCCCCTGGTCTCAGTGTTCAGTAGACTCCAGCCCTCCTCTGGACCTCCTCCAGACCCTGCACTTTCTGCTTCTCAATTACGCCCCAACTTCTTCCCGGCAGGAGCACTAGAAAAAGGGGGGGGGGTGGGGAATTTTTGGCATCTGATGGTGGGGGGTTGCTCTTGACATATGATGTAAGGGGTGGGGTGCTCTGTAGACATGTGCACTGCCCAAAAAATTGTTAATTTTCGTTTTCGTTTCATTCGTTTTTTATTTTTTTTAGTTTTCTGGGTCATTCATTATGATCGCAATTAGAAAATTCGTAAATTAGAAAATTCGGAAATTTGGAAATTCGGAAATCCGAAAACCCAAAAATTAGAAAATCTGAAATAGTAACTATTAAATTATAGGTATTGTAATTTCCTTTCAAATTTGGCTGTTAGTGAACGCAAATTTATCCAAAATAACGAATGTCGCATCTAAACAAAATGGAACGTAACAAATTAATAATAATAATAAAAAGGTTTTATTATTATTTTTATTATTATTAATTCATTACGTTCCATTTGTTTGGATACGGCATTCGTTATTTCGGATAATTTGTAACTTAAGATAAATTTGTATTTGTTACGTTCACTAACAGCCCCATTTAAAAAGGAAATGACAATACCTATAATTTAATAGTTAGTAATAGTTAAGTTATTATTAGTTAAATATAAATTCAGATTTCTGAATTTACAAATTTATGAATGTGCAAATGTACGAATTTACAAATTTTCAAATTTACGAATATTTGGAAAAATTTGTTAAACAGATTTTCGTTAATTGGGATATTTCTGAATTAACGAATTTGTCGAAATTCTTTAAAAAACAAATTTGAAACGAAACGAATTGCACATATCTATTGCACATCGACTCTTACAGATACAAGCGGCTCCTATGAACCATAACGCTGATGTGGCCCGCGATGAAATAGAGTTTGACACCCCCCCCCCCCCGCTCTAGGTTGATGCAGATAAAGTTGCTGTCTGTGTGTAAACCACATGAGCTAGCACTTTACATTCCCACTAGACATGTGCAAAAGGAAAAAATGTGTTTTGTTTCGTTTCGTTTTAATTCGTTAATTAATTTATTTTGTTTAGTTAGATTCGTTAAATTTGTTAAATTCGTTTTCGGATTTCGTTTCGTTTTTGACCAATTTTCGAATTCGAAAATATTTCAACCGAATTCGAAAATATTTTGCGACCCGACTTTGGGTCCACGTATCTCGGGGTTACTTGGTGATAGAAACCCTGGAGATGTTTTAGTGCTAGTTCGACTGTGTTTGCATACCAAATTTGGGGTTTCTAGCTATAAGTGGCCCCGAGATACGTGGCCCCAAAGTCGGGTCACAAAATGTAATTCTCTGCTGCAGAAAAGTGCTTGACATTTTGTGACCCGACTTTGGGGCCACGTATCTCGGGGCCACTTATAGCTAGAAACCCCAAATTTGGTATGCAAACACAGTAGAACTAGCACTACAAACTCTCCAAATTTGGGGTTTCTATCACCAAGTAACCCCGAGATACGTGGACCCAAAGTCGGGTCACAAAATATTTTCGAATCTGGTTGAAATAGTTTCAAATGCGGTTGAAATAATTTCAAATCATGTTGATACTATTTCAAGCGGATTCGAAAATATTTTGCGACCCGACTTTGAAAAAAAAAATGAAATTGATTCTAACAGTCTGCAGAAGATCTGCAAAAAAAAAGTGAAATGGCTGTTAATAGTCTACAGGAGATCTGATATTAAATTATATATTTTTTTCTATTCTGTTCTAATCTTTTCTATTTGAATTATAAATTTTGGAAGATGGTTATTTACTTATATACATCTGTCACATAAAAAAAAGATGTGAAATGGCTGTCACGGATGTCGATCGCAAGGCAAGTACATATGCTGTATGTCATTGTCCACTTGCCACAACACCTGCCACAAGTGCAAATAGAAAGAATATACAACCATTTTCTGAAATTCGAATTTCGAATAGAATAAATTCGAATTTCAAATAGTATGAATTCAAATTTTTTAATTAATTAATTTTAACTTTGGATAGAAAAGATTATAATAAAATAGAAAATAGATTTGGAAAAACAATAGAACAGAATAGAATATATTATATTTATTCTATTCTGTTCTATTGTTTTTCTAGTCTATTCTTTTAAATTCTATTAAAATCTTTTCTATTAAAATCGAAATCATTATATACTAAATTCGAATTTCGGAGGAGGGTTATATATAATTTTTTTCCGACATTCAAATTTCGTATAGAATGAATTCGAATTTGAATAGAAAAGATTAGAATAGAAATAGAGCATAGACTAGCAAAACAATAGAACAGAATAGAATATAGATACTATCTATTTCATTTAAAAAATTTTTTGCAGAATGCAGATTACTATTTGTTCCCAAAAGATCTCCTGCAGACTATTAGCATCTATTTCATTTTTTTTGCAGATCTCCTGCAGACAATTAGTATCTATTCTGTTTTCTCACCAGATCTCCTGCAGACTATTAGCATCTATTTCTTTTTTTTCAGCAGATCTCCTGTAGACTATTAACAGCCATTTCACTTATTTTTTTTTTTTGCAGATCTGCAGACTGTTAGAATCAATTTCATTTTTTTTTCAAAGTCGGGTCGCAAAATATTTTGGAATCCGCTTGAAATAGTATCAACATGATTCGAAATTATTTCAACCGCATTTGAAACGATTTCAACCGGATTCGAAAATATTTTGCGACCCGACTTTGGGTCCACGTATCTCGGGGTTACTTGGTGAAACCCCAAATTTGGAGAGGTTTTAGTGCTAGTTCGACTGTGTTTGCATACCAAATTTGGGGTTTCTAGCTATAAGTGGCCCCGAGATACGTGGCCTCAAAGTCGGGTCACAAAATGTCAAGCACTTTTCTGCAGCAGAGAATGACATTTTTCGACCCGACTTTGGGGCCACATATCTCGGGGCTAGCACTACAACATATCCAAATTTGGGGTTTCTATCACTAAGTGACCCTGAGATATTTCGAATTTTGTCTGCGATTTTTCGATTCGAAAAAATTCGGATTCGGTTAAATTCGTTAGTATTGTAATTCGGTAATTCGGATGCATCCGAATGTCCGAATAATGAAAAATTTGTCCGAATTTCGATTCGGAACATAACGAAATGCACATGTCTAATTCCCACCTAATAAACACGGCATTCACCCAGACAGGACGGAGATTGTACAGTTTTATCAGTTAAACAGGAAGAAGTCATTTAGTGAGCAAAACGGCAAGCAGAGCGAAAACAAGGAGTCTGCTATAACATACAGCAGAGGGCCTCCACAAGGGGGAGCTGTAGAGTGAGGTGGCCGAATGTCGGGATGATGGAGAGAAATGACCAGAATGTATTGTTAGTTATTCTAGAATTAGATGATTGGGCTGAGGATGGAGAGGAAGCGGTGGGCTGGTGATAATGGGAGGGGGTGTGAAGATGGGACATGTGATAGGAGTTGATTATTGAGCGTCTGTCCTGTTGGTGTCTTCCATGGAGATGTGTGGAGTGGAATGGCTCAGTCCTGGCTGCTTCTCCCACAAGTCACAGGCCTTAGGTCATCGTGGAGACCAAATTATCACCTTCCAATCTGAGATCAGATCACCAGTCTCTTGGGCCCCGTACTGAGCTCCAATTCACCAGTCTCTCGGGCCCCATATTGAGCTCCAGTCTCTCGGGCCCTGTATTGAGCTCCAGTCTCTCGTGCCCCCGCATTGAGCTCCAGTCTCTTGGGCCCCGTATTGAGCACCAGTCTCTCGGGCCCCGTATTGAGCTCCAGCCTCTCGGGCCCCATATTGATCTCCAGTCTCTCGGGCCCCGTATTGAGCTCCAGTCTCTCGGGCCCCGTATTGAGCTCCAGTCTCTCAGGTCCCGTATTGAGCTCCAGTCTCTCAGGTCCCGTATTGAGCTCCAGCCTCTCGGGCCCCATATTGATCTCCAGTCTCTCGGGCCCCGTATTGAGCTCCAGTCTCTCGGGTCCCGTATTGAGCTCCAGTCTCTCGGGCCCCGTATTGAGCTCCAGTCTCTCGGGCCCCCGTATTGAGCTCCGGTCTCTCGGGCCCCGTATTGAGCTCCAGTCTCTCGGGCCCCATATTGAGTTCCAGTTATGGATAGTCTCCATCTTTACGGTTGCGGACATAAAACATGTTCCTTATCCCTTGGTTAATGGCGGTGCGACCTTTGGCCAGGGCCTCGTCTGCCATGTCTCTAGGGAAGTAGTCATGAAATGCGTGTTGAATGGCATGGACTCGCCGGGGGCTGAGGGGCATCTTTTGGTCCGTCCCGTTAAAGTTGTGCCCATAAAGTTCCTCCTCGGTAAAGAGCAGCTTTGCCAGCTGCCAGCCGAATGGCCCTGGGTTGTTGATGTCCACCTGTCTTCGTATGGACATGGCAAGGTCCTCATCCACCCGAAGCTCCATAGCGTGAGCCGGCACATTGGGCGAGCTGATGATGGCCACCGGGCCCTGCCATTCGCAGTGGAAACGTTGTTTTCTCCTCCGCTTGACCACAGGGAATGATGGAGATGACGTGGAGGCATAGTGGAAGGGGAGGTTGGGGTAGAGATGAGAAACGATCGGTTGATCGTCATCGTCTTCTTCTATCTCTAGTTTGAGTGTCCTCATGTGGTCGTCATTGGAGATCACATCCTCTCCTCCCAGCTCATCAGGGGGCTCATCAGTGAAGGACGTAGACTTAGGGCTGCACTCCTCGGGTTTGCTGCAGCTGTTCAGGAAATCCACAATCTCCTCTATGGTGTTGAAGCAATAAATCGGGGCGGTTTGGGTGGCCACCTCGTTCTTCTGAAATCTATGGCCGACTTCATCTTCCTGGAGGAGCTCGTTCTTCATCGAGAGATGAGTCATGAGGGGGCCGTCCGGCACCGAGAGATTGTCCTCTCCATAGCCGAGGATCTTTATCTCCTGGACTTCCTGCAAGAGTAGAAGAACAGCGTTCACTTCCACCTCCATAGATGTTTACATGTCGTCACCTTCGCTATCACGCCAAAAACAAGCGTTTACCCCCCATTCATAATTACAGGCTGGAGCCTTAGAAGTATGTGCCATAAACCATCAATGGTTCTATATTTAGGATGTATCCGGTCTATAAACCAGAGGCTCTGGATGGACAGTTGGATAAATGGTTCTATATTTAGGAGGTATCCCGTCTATAAACCAGAGGCTCTGGATGGACAGTTGGATAAATGGCTCTATATTTAGGATGTATCCGGTCTATAAACCAGAGGCTCTGGATGGACGGTTGGATAAATGGCTCTATATTTAGGATGTATCCGGTCTATAAACCAGAGGCTCTGGATGGACAGTTGGATAAATGGCTCTATATTTAGGATGTATCCGGTCTATAAACCAGAGGCTCTGGATGGACGGTTGGATAAATGGTTCTATATTTAGGATGTATCCGGTCTATAAACCAGAGGCTCTGGATGGACAGTTGAATAAATGGCTCTATATTTAGGATGGATCCGGTCTATAAACCAGAGGCTCTGGGTGGACAGTTGGATAAATGGTTCTATATTTAGGATGTATCCGGTCTATAAACCAGAGGCTCTGGATGGACAGTTGGATAAATGGTTCTATATTTAGGATGTATCCGGTCTATAAACCAGAGGCTCTGGATGGACAGTTGGATAAATGGTTCTATATTTAGGATGTATCCGGTCTATAAACCAGAGGCTCTGGATGGACGGTTGGATAAATGGCTCTATATTTAGGATGTATCCGGTCTATAAACCAGAGGCTCTGGATGGACAGTTGGATAAATGGCTCTATATTTAGGAGGTATCCAGTCTATAAACCAGAGGCTCTGGATGGACAGTTGGATAGATGGTTCTATATTTAGGATGTATCCGGTCTATAAACCAGAGGCTCTGGGTGGACAGTTGGATAGATGGTTCTATATTTAGGATGTGTCCGGACTATAGCATTTCACTTTTTGATGAGTGATTTGTTAAAGATTATTCCAGAAGTTTAGTAGAGAAGGTTGGAGTACCTGGCTCTTTGAGAGGAACTTTCTTCGGATCAGCGCCAGCGGTTCTCTTTGTTTGCTGAAAAACAGAGGAGAATATCACACAAATGGTTGAGGTTGGTGATAACATGGCAGCACATTTCTCTATTGTGGTTCCCTGTCGGGATCTATGGATCCAGCTGTCATGTGACGTTCAGCTGTCATGTGACGTTCAGCTGTCATGTGACGTTCAGCTGTCATGTGACGTTCAGCGTTGTGTGGTGGACCCGGCAGACTCACCTCTTCTTGGTCAGGGGCACTTTGGGGATGGTGACTCGGACAATGGAGGGCGGGGAAGACTCTTCACAGTCCTGCAAGGAAATGGAGGACATTGTGTAAGATTGACTGACTGGTCTGCGAATGAACCCCCCGGGGGGAGGGGTGTCTGCCAAGAAAAGCTCACCTGTAGGACCATCCTGACGCTGCTGGTTTTCCGTGGAGGTCTTCCCTTCCCTGACATCTCTCACCCACCTTCTGGATCTCTGCTGGGCGGACACTGCGGGGAGAGAAGAGTGCTGACAATGATGGGAGCCTTGCAATGTGTGCAGTTGATGTCCACCAAGCAGAGCTCATCCCTTCACATTTGTTCTTGTTTTCTATCCTCTTTTGTTTTTTATAGCAACCCCTATGCAGGAGGACCTCTCTGTCCACACAGACGTGGCGGAATCTGCCACGCCGGGACATTGTATTCTGACAGCGGAACCCAGGTGAGCCCTTCAACAGAAGTTGATATCACAATCATCTGTGAGGGAAACTCTCACACTGAAGTTTGGCCTCTCTGTGCCGAACACCTAAATTTCAAGCAGCTTAAAGCGGACCTCCGGCTGACCCCCCTTTTTTTTGGTACCGCTTACCCGTAGGTGGTATCTGCACATTTCGGATGCTCACTACATATGTGCTATTTAAATGCATTGATTCCTGTATAAATGACAGTTGTAGTGAAAGAGTTAACCACTAGGGGGAGGGGAGGGGTTATGGGCTCTGACGTGTGTGTTGTGTTTTTTTACATTAGGGGGCGGGGCTGACGTCTGACGTCATTGATCGGCTTTCCCGATGACAGGGAACAGCCAATCAGTGACAGGCAGTGTAGGAAGCGCGGGGAGAGGTTTGTTTACACAGACCTCTCCCCGTTCTTCAGCTCTGTGACCCGATCGCGGGACACCAACGGCGATCGCGTCCACTGGTCCCGCGGCCGGGGTCACGGAGCTCCCGACCATTCTGCTGACGTATATATGCAGTGGGCGGTCGGGAAGCGGTTAAAGCGGACCTCCGGCTGACCCCCCTTTTTTTTTGGTCCCGCTTACCTGTAGGTGGTATCTGCACATTTCGGATGCTCACTAGACATGTGCAATTCGTTTTGTTCTGAATTCGTTTTTTTAACGAATTTCGACCAATTCGTTAATTCGGAAATATCCGAATGAACGAAAACCCGTTTAGCGAACTTTTCCGAATATTCGTAAATTCGGATATTAAAAAAAAAAATGTGTAAATTCGTACATTGTCACATTCGTAAATTTGTAAATCTGTACATTCGTACATTTGCACATTCATTAATTCGGAAATTCGGAAATCTGAAATAATAATTACCTAATAATAACTTAAAGCGGTTCTGCACTGTCTTTATGTTTTTTTTTTACTGCAATGCAATGGCTTATGCAACGCAGTTTAGGTACTCACGTGTCCTTTGATGTAAACCGGCAGCAGCTACTTTCAAAAAGATTGCAGATTTCTAGAATTTTGTTCATGCTGGGGGCCATCTTGCCTGTGGGCATTTGAACCCACACAGGCATCCAGATGGCCCAGCATGCACTGCCGTTACTGCGCCGATCTCGCGCGTGCGCAGTAACGGCGAAGTGCAGCTCACGTTCTCCGAAATCTCGTGAGATGTCGGCACATCTGCCGACATCTCGCCAGATTTCGGAAGATGTGTCTGAAATCTCGCGAGATTTCGGAAGATGTGTCTGAAATCTCGCGAGATTTCGGAAGATGTGGCCGAAATCTCGCGAGATTTCGGAAGATGCCCGCACAGACTCCTGGGATCAATGACACCAGATCCCAGGAGACAGTGCGGCGTGACGACGATCGACGCCGAGACCCCGCCCACCGTCACAGAGACAGAGGACAGGAAGTCAGCGATTATCAAGGTAAGTGAAAAAAAAAAAAAAAAAAACACATTTCATTTAGTACTCTTTGCCTGATTTGGAAGGCAAAGAGATTTACTAAATGAAATGTGTGCAGAACCGCTTTAACTATTAAATTATCGGTATTGTAATTTCCTTTCAAATTTGGCTGTTAACCACTTCAGCCCCGGACCAATTGGCAGCCAAAGGACCAGGCCCCTTTTTGTGATTCGGCACTGCGTCGCTTTAACTGACAATTGCGCGGTCGTGCGACGTGGCTCCCAAACAAAATTGGCATCCTTTTTTCCCCGCAAATAGAGCTTTCTTTTGGTGGTATTTGATCGCCCCTGCGGTTTTTATTTTTTGCGCTATAAACAAAAATAGAGCGACAATTTTGAAAAAAATGCAATATTTTTTTGCTTTTTGCTATAATAAATATCCCCAAAAAATATATAAAAAAACATTTTTTTCCTCAGTTTAGGCCGATACGTATCCTTCTACATATTTTTGGTAAAAAAAAATCACAATTAGCGATTATTGATCGGTTTGCACAAAAGTTATAGCGTTTACAAAATAGGGGATAGTTTTATAGCATTTTTATTAATATATTTTTTTTTTTTTTTTTACTAGTAATGGCGGCGATCAGCGATTTTTATTGTGACTGCGACATTATGGCGGACACATCGGACATTTTTGACACATTTTTGGGACTATTGTCATTTATATAGAAATCAGTGCTATTTAAATGCATTGATTCCTGTATAAATGACACTGGCAGTGAAAGAGTTAACCACTAGGGGCGGGGAGGGGTTATGGGCTGTGACGTGTGTGTGTTTTTTTAACATTAGGGGGCGGGGCTGACGTCTGACATCATTGATCGGCTTTCCCGATGACAGGGAACAGCCAATCAATGACAGGCAGTGTAGGAAGCGCGGGGAGAGGTTTCTTTACACAGACCTCTCCCCGTTCTTCAGCTCCGTAACCCGATCGCGGGACACCATCGGCGATCGGGTCCGCTGGTCCCGCGGCCGGGGTCACGGAGCTCCCGACTGGGTTGCGAGCGCGCCACTGGCGGCGGGCTTCCGACCCACGGGCAGGCATTTAAAGGGCCACGTACAGGTACGTGATTTTGCCTGCCCGTACCATTCTGCTGACGTATATATGCAGTGGGCGGTCGGGAAGCGGTTAAAGCGGACCTCCGGCTTACCCCCCTTTTTTTTGGCCCCGCTTACCCGTAGGTGTTATCTGCACATTTCAGATGCTCACTAGACATGTGCAATTCGTTTTGTTCTGAATTAGTTTTTTAACGAATTTCGACAAATTCGTTAATTCGGAAATATCCGAATGAACGAAAACCCGTTTAACGAACTTTTCCGAATATTCGTAAATTAGAATATTAAAAAAAAAAATGTGTAAATTTGTACATTCGTAAATTCGTAAATTTGTAAATCTGTACATTCGTACATTTGCACATTCATTAATTCGGAAATTTGGAAATCTGAAATAATAATTACCTAATAATAACTTAACTATTAAATTATCGGTATTGTAATTTCCTTTCAAACTTGTCTGTTTGTGAACGTAACAAATACAAATTTATCCAAAGTTACGAATTATCCGAAATAATGAACGCCGCATCTAAACGAATGGAACGTAATGAATTAATAATAATAAATAACAATAATAATAATAAAAAAAACGTTTTATTATTATTATTTGTTATTAATTTGTTCCCTTCCATTAGTTTAGATGCGGCGTTCGTTATTTCGGATAAGTCGTAACTTTGGATAAATTTGTATTTGTTACGTTCACTAACAGCCAAATTTGAAAGGAAATTACAATACCTAATTTAACCACTTCAATACCCGCCCATAGTCGTATGACGCCCACAAGGTGGATCTCCCATCCTGGGTGGGCGTCATATGACGTCCTCGCATTCCCGGCCGCCTGGGGGGCGCGCGTGCGCCGCCGGCGGCATCGCTCGGGACCAGGTACGAGTGCCCGGCGGCCGCGATGTCCGCCGGGCACCCGCGATTGCCCGTTAAAACAACGGGAACGTGCGGGACCGTGGAGCTGTGTGTGTAATGATGGGGTGTAAACACACAGCTCCACGACCTGTCAGCGGAGAGGAGACCGATCATGTGATCCCAGTACGGAGGAACACCGATCGGTCTCCTCCCCCCACAGTTAGAATCACGTCTATTAGGGAACACATTAACCCCTGCAGCGCCCCCTAGTGTTAACCCCTTCCCTGCCAGTCACATTTACACAGTAATCAATGCAATTTTATAGCAACGATCGCTGTGTAAATGTGAATGGTTCCAAAAATGTGTCAAAAGTGTCCGAAGTGTCCGCCGCAATGTCGCAGTCACGAAAAAAAAAACCGCAGATCGCCGCCATTACTAGTAAAAAAAAAAAAATTCAATAAATCGATCCCCTATTTTGTAGACGCTATAACTTTTGCGCAAACCGATCAATATACGCTTATTGCGATTTTTTTTTACCAAAAATATGTAGAAGAATACGTATCGGCCTAAACTGAGGAAAAAAATAGTTTTTTTTTTTAAAAAATGGATATTTATTATAGCAAAAAGTAAAAAATATTGTGTTTTTTTTCAAAATTGTTGCTCTTCTTTTGTTTATAGCGCAAAAAATAAAAAACCGCAGGGGTGATCAAATACCACCAAAAGAAAGCTCTATTTGTGGGAAAAAAAGGACGTCAATTTTGTTTGGGTGTAACGTCGCACGACCGCGCAATTGTTAGTTAAAGTGACGCAGTGCCGAATCGCAAAAAGTGCTCTGGTAAGGAAGGGTGAAAAATGGCCCGGTGCTGAAGCGGTTAATAGTTATTTTTTCAGATTTTGAAATTTTGAAATTTTCGGATTTTCTCATTTCCAAATTTACGAATTTTCGAATTTACGAATGTATGAATTTAAGAATTGGCAGCATAACGAATGACTCGAAAAACGAAAAAAAAAAAAAAAAAAAATGAAACGAAAACGAAAATGAACAAATTTTTTGGCACTGCACATGTCTAATGCTCACCCCTCCAGTGGATCCAGCGTTATCCCGCTGAGATCCTCTCAGGCCCTTTTACCGCTTTGTTCCGCGCGGCAACGTTCTCTCTGACATCATCGAGAGGCTCGCCAGCTCTTCCAGGTTCAGCGGGTCGGCCTCTCTGCCCAATCCTGCTTCCCTTCAATGAAAGGCTTTGCCTGCTGGGATACGTGACGTGCCTATCCCAGGAGGCACAGCCGGCAGTGTGTGCGCCAATCGCCTAAGGCGAATGACGTGCATGGGGAGACAGGGCCAGATATTTTTTTTTTTAAAGCGCAATAAAAAATACTTCTGCAGGATGGGAGGAGGGGCGGAGTGGAAGGAACGTGTGGAGGGTGTGTTAAGGGTAGAAGGTCCACTTTAATTTTAAGAGTAGTCAGTATTCTATACAAAAAATGCCCATGGAGCCTTTGGGGAGCTGCTCCAAAAAAACGAAAAAAAAAAACAAACAAATACAATATTCAAAAGTCAAAATATTTATTTACATTCATTATTAAAAACAACTTCAAATTGTGAAAAGTTACGCCGCGTACACACGGTCGGAATATCCGATGGAAACAGTCCGATGGGAGCTTTTTCATCGGATTTTCCGACCGTGTGTACGCCCATCGGTCTTTTTCTGTCAGAATTTCCGACGGACTTTGGATTGAGAACCTGTTCTTAATTTTTCAGACGGAAAAACTTTCTATCGGATTTTCGTGTATGCAATTCCGACACGCAAAATTCCGACGCATGCACGGAAACAATTTGACGCATGCTCAGAAGCATTAAACATCCCTTTTTATAGTGCCGTTGAACGTGTTGTATGCCGCGGTGTTATTGACCGTCGGAATTTGGTGTGACCGTGTGTAGGCAAGACAGTTTGAGCGAAATTCCGTCGGAATTCCAACGGGAAAACCATCGGAGCTTTTTCTGACGAGAATTCCGACCGTGTGTACGCGGCATTAGAGAAGGCCTGGAGACGGTAGAGGAGGTCTGGAGCAGGTAGAGAAGATCAGGAGATGGTAGAGAAGGTCTAGAGAGGGTAGAGAACGTCTGGGGGAGGTAGAGAATGCCTGGAATAGGTAGGCAAGGTCTGGACAAGGTAGAGAAAGCCTAAAAAAGTAGAGAAGATTAGGAGAAGGTAGAGAAAGTCTGGAGGAGGTAGGCGAGGTCTGGAGAAGGTATAGAACTTGTGAAGAAGGTAGAGAAGACCAGGAGGAGGTAGGTAAGGTCAGGAGGAGGTAGGTAAGGTCAGGAGGAGGTAGGTAAGGTCTGGAGGAGGTAGGTGAGGTCTGGAGAAGGTATAGAACTTGTGAAGAAGGTAGAGAAGACCAGGAGGAGGTAGGTAAGGTCTGGAGGAGGTAGGTGAGGTCTGGAGAAGGTATAGAACGTTTGGAGAAGGTAGAGAAGACCAGGAGGAGGTATAGAACTTGTGGAGGAGGTAGAGAAGATCAGGAGGAGGTAGGTAAGGTCAGGAGGAGGTATAGAACTTGTGGAGAAGGTAGAGAAGATCAGGAGGAGGTAGAGAAGATCAGGAGGAGGTAGGTAAGGTCAGGAGGAGGTAGGTAAGGTCAGGAGGAGGTAGGTAAGGTCAGGAGGAGGTAGGTAAGGTCTGGAGAAGGTATAGAACGTTTGGAGAAGGTAGAGATGCAATATGCATGTGATATGCAATGAGAAAACACTTCCCGATAGATAAAAAGTTTTATTCATCATTTAACACATCAGCCAAATAACATAAATTAACAGCAGAAACCATCTTTGGCCAAAAGTAGAGTGCAATGGGAAGGCAATGTTTCTTATTTGGTGACTTCCCACCCTTCCACACAGCTCCTGGCTAAGACTGACCTCACGGGGCCTTCCCATTGCACTCTACTCAGCTCTGTGATAGAGCAAGGGAACATTGAATGCTATGCCCCAGCCAAGACCCCCCTCCCCAATTTCTTGTGTGTAAACAGACAGTTGCCTTGGGTTCTAGTCTGTTTTTGTCCCCTTAATAATGTTCTGAACTCCTTGGGTACTATTTTAAGAAAGGTACCTGGACGCTTTGTGTCTGGAGAAGGCGGAGAAGGTCTGGAGGAGGTAGAGAAGGTCTGTAAAAGGTAGAGAAGGCCTGAAGAAAGTAGAGAAGATCTGGAGAAGGTGAAGAAGGTAGAAAAGGCCTGGATTAAGTAGAGAAGGCCTGGAGAAGGTAGAGAAGATTTGTAGAAGGTAGAGAAGGTCTGTAAAAGGTAGATAGGGTCTGTAAAAAGTAGAGAAGGCCTGAAGAAAGTAAAGATCTGGAGAAGGTGAAGAAGGTAGAGAAGGTCTGGAGGAGGTAGAGAAGGTCTGTAAAAGGTAGCTAAGGTCTGTAAAAAGTAGAGAAGGCCTGAAGAAGGTAGAGAAGGCCTGGAGAAGGTAGAGAAGGCCTGGAGAAGGTAGAGAAGGCCTGGAGAAGGTAGAGAAGGCCTGGAGAAGGCAGAGAAGGCCTGGAGAAGGTAGAGAAGGCCTGGAGAAGGCAGAGAAGACCTGGAGAAGGTAGATAAAGCATGGAGAAGGTAGAGAAGGCCTGGAGAAGGTAGAGAAGGCCTGGAGAAGGTAGAGAAGGCCTGGAGAAGGTAGAGAAGGCCTGGAGAAGGCAGAGAAGGCCTAAAGAAGGTAGAGAAGGTCTGGAGTAGGCAGAGAAGGCCTGGAGAAGGTAGAGAAGGCCTGGAGAAGGTAGAGAAGGTCTGGAGGAGGCAGAGAAGGCCTAGAGAAGGTAGAGAAGAACTGGAGAAGGTAGAGAAGGCCTGGAGAAGGTAGAGAAGGTCTGGAGGAGGTAGAGAAGGCCTGGAGAAGGTAGAGAAGATTTGGAGAAGGTAGAGAAAGTCTGGAGGAGGTAGAGAAGGTCTGGAGAAGGTAGATAAGGTCTGTAAAAGTAGAGAAGATCTGGAGAAGGTGAAGAAGGTGGAGAAGGCCTGGAGAAGGTCTGGAGAAGGTAGAGAAGGTCTGGAGAAGGTAGATAAAGCCTGGAGAAGGTAGAGAAGGCCTAGAGAAGGTAGAGAAGGCCTGAAGAAGGTAGAGAAGGCTTGGAGAAGGTAGAGAAGGTCTGGAGAAGGTAGAGAAGGCCTGGAGAAGGTAGATAAGGCCTGGAGAAGGTAGAGAAGGTCTGGAGTAGGCAGAGAAGGCCTGTAGAAGATAAAGAATGTTTGGAGAAGGTAGAGATGCGATATGCGCGTGATATGCGATGAGAAAACACCCTTCCTGATTTGTATTCATCAGTTAAATGGTCATACTTACACATTAGCCAATTAACATAAATTAACAGCAGAAACCATCTCTGGCCAAACATAGAATGCAATGGGCAATTTTCCCTATTTGGTGGCTTCCCACCTCTCCACAGCTTGCAGCCAAGACTGACCTGAGGGCACCTTCCCATTGCACGCTACGTTTGGCCAGGGGTGGTTTCTGCTGTTAATTTAACTGATTAATAAAACATTTTTATCTATCAGGAAGTGTTTTGTCATGTACAGATTTCATCATTGATGTCCATGGGCGATCGGTTGTAGAGTGGATTGCAGGAGTGGGTGTAGGCTGATACCAGGTGGTAGTGGCTGAGGTAGCATTGGGAGGTCCTGTAGGGGGAATCCAATTCCTTATTATGCAAGCTGGACTCACATGTTGCATATTTGCCCCAAATCCATTACTCTACTCAGCTCTGTGATAGAACAAGGGATAGTGGAGAGGGAAAAAAAGGTCTGGAGAAGGTAGAGAAGGACTGGAGCAGGGAGAGAAGGTCTGGAGGAGGTAGAGAAGGTCTGGAGGAGGTAGAGAAGGTCTGGAGAACAAATAGAAGGCCTGGAGAAGATAGAGAATGTTCTGACCCACTGAACGCTGGTGGAAAGGTAGGTATTTCTCAACCAAGCTCCACAGGTTGCTAGGGGTAGATAACGTACTACTGACAATAAAGATCTTTTTAGTCATTTCAAAGCAGAGCATTCTTCCCACTGACCACCAATGTAAGGAACATTCTTCCCACTGACCACCAATGTAAGGAACATTCTTCCCACTGACCACCAATGTAAGGAACATTCTTCCCACTGACCACCAATGTAAGGGACATTCTTCCCACTGATCACCAATGTAAGGAACATTCTTCCCACTGACCACCAATGTAAGGAACATTCTTCCCACTGATCACCAATGTAAGGAACATTCTTCTCACTGACCAATGTAAGGAACATTCTTCCCACTGATCACCAATGTAAGGGACATTCTTCTCACCAATGTAAGGAGCATTCTTCCCACTGATCACCAATGTAAGGAACATTCTTCTCACTGATCACCAATGTAAGGAACATTCTTCTCACTGATCACCAATGTAAGGAACATTCTTCCCACTGATCACCAATGTAAGGAACATTCTTCCCACTGACCACCAATGTAAGGAACATTCTTCCCACTGATCACCAATGTAAGGAACATTCTTCCCACTGATCACCAATGTAAGGAACATTCTTCTCACTGATCACCAATGTAAGGAACATTCTTCCCACTGATCACCAATGTAAGGGACATTCTTCCCACTGATCACCAATGTAAGGAACATTCTTCCCACTGACCACCAATGTAAGGAACATTCTTCCCACTGATCACCAATGTAAGGAACATTCTTCTCACTGATCACCAATGTAAGGAACATTCTTCCCACTGATCACCAATGTAAGGGACATTCTTCCCACTGATCACCAATGTAAGGGACATTCTTCCCACTGATCACCAATGTAAGGAACATTCTTCCCACTGATCACCAATGTAAGGAACATTCTTCCACTGATCACCAATGTAAGGAACATTCTTCCCACTGATCACCAATGTAAGGAACATTCTTCCCACTGATCACCAATGTAAGGAACATTCTTCTCACTGATCACCAATGTAAGGAACATTCTTCCCACTGATCACCAATGTAAGGAACATTCTTCCACTGATCACCAATGTAAGGAACATTCTTCCCACTGATCACCAATGTAAGGAACATTCTTCCCACTGATCACCAATGTAAGGGACATTCTTCTCACTGATCACCAATGTAAGGAACATTCTTCTCACTGATCACCAATGTAAGGAACATTCTTCTCACTGATCACCAATGTAAGGAACATTCTTCTCACTGATCACCAATGTAAGGAACATTCTTCTCACTGATCACCAATGTAAGGAACATTCTTCTCACTGATCACCAATGTAAGGAACATTCTTCTCACTGATCACCAATGTAAGGAACATTCTTCTCACTGATCACCAATGTAAGGAACATTCTTCTCACTGATCACCAATGTAAGGAACATTCTTCCCACTGATCACCAATGTAAGGAACATTCTTCCACTGATCACCAATGTAAGGAACATTCTTCTCACTGATCACCAATGTAAGGAACATTCTTCCCACTGATCACCAATGTAAGGGACATTCTTCCCACTGATCACCAATGTAAGGAACATTCTTCCCACTGATCACCAATGTAAGGAACATTCTTCTCACTGATCACCAATGTAAGGACATTCTTCTCACTGATCACCAATGTAAGGAACATTCTTCTCACTGATCACCAATGTAAGGAACATTCTTCTCACTGATCACCAATGTAAGGAACATTCTTCTCACTGATCACCAATGTAAGGAACATTCTTCTCACTGATCACCAATGTAAGGAACATTCTTCTCACTGATCACCAATGTAAGGAACATTCTTCTCACTGATCACCAATGTAAGGAACATTCTTCTCACTGATCACCAATGTAAGGAACATTCTTCTCACTGATCACCAATGTAAGGAACATTCTTCTCACTGATCACCAATGTAAGGAACATTCTTCTCACTGATCACCAATGTAAGGAACATTCTTCTCACTGATCACCAATGTAAGGAACATTCTTCTCACTGATCACCAATGTAAGGAACATTCTTCTCACTGATCACCAATGTAAGGAACATTCTTCTCACTGATCACCAATGTAAGGAACATTCTTCTCACTGATCACCAATGTAAGGAACATTCTTCCCACTGATCACCAATGTAAGGAACATTCTTCTCACTGATCACCAATGTAAGGAACATTCTTCTCACTGATCACCAATGTAAGGAACATTCTTCCACTGATCACCAATGTAAGGAACATTCTTCTCACTGATCACCAATGTAAGGAACATTCTTCCCACTGATCACCAATGTAAGGAACATTCTTCTCACTGATCACCAATGTAAGGAACATTCTTCTCACTGATCACCAATGTAAGGAACATTCTTCTCACTGATCACCAATGTAAGGAACATTCTTCTCACTGATCACCAATGTAAGGAACATTCTTCCACTGATCACCAATGTAAGGAACATTCTTCTCCACTGATCACCAATGTAAGGAACATTCTTCCCACTGATCACCAATGTAAGGAACATTCTTCTTCCACTGATCACCAATGTAAGGAACATTCATCCCACTGATCACCAATGTAAGGAACATTCTTCTCACTGATCACCAATGTAAGGAACATTCTTCTCACTGATCACCAATGTAAGGAACATTCTTCCCACTGATCACCAATGTAAGGAACATTCTTCTCACTGATCACCAATGTAAGGAACATTCTTCTCACTGATCACCAATGTAAGGAACATTCTTCTCACTGATCACCAATGTAAGGAACATTCTTCCACTGATCACCAATGTAAGGAACATTCTTCCCACTGATCACCAATGTAAGGAACATTCTTCTCACTGATCACCAATGTAAGGAACATTCTTCCCACTGATCACCAATGTAAGGAACATTCTTCTCACTGATCACCAATGTAAGGAACATTCTTCTCACTGATCACCAATGTAAGGAACATTCTTCCCACTGATCACCAATGTAAGGAACATTCTTCTCACTGATCACCAATGTAAGGAACATTCTTCTCACTGATCACCAATGTAAGGAACATTCTTCTCACTGATCACCAATGTAAGGAACATTCTTTCTCACTGATCACCAATGTAAGGAACATTCTTCTCACTGATCACCAATGTAAGGAACATTCTTCTCACTGATCACCAATGTAAGGAACATTCTTCTCACTGATCACCAATGTAAGGAACATTCTTCTCACTGATCACCAATGTAAGGAACATTCTTCCCACTGATCACCAATGTAAGGAACATTCTTCTCACTGATCACCAATGTAAGGAACATTCTTCCACTGATCACCAATGTAAGGAACATTCTTCTCACTGATCACCAATGTAAGGAACATTCTTCTCACTGATCACCAATGTAAGGAACATTCTTCTCACTGATCACCAATGTAAGGAACATTCTTCCCACTGATCACCAATGTAAGGAACATTCTTCTCACTGATCACCAATGTAAGGAACATTCTTCTCACTGATCACCAATGTAAGGAACATTCTTCTCACTGATCACCAATGTAAGGAACATTCTTCCCACTGATCACCAATGTAAGGAACATTCTTCTCACTGATCACCAATGTAAGGAACATTCTTTCTCACTGATCACCAATGTAAGGAACATTCTTCTCACTGATCACCAATGTAAGGAACATTCTTCTCACTGATCACCAATGTAAGGAACATTCTTCTCACTGATCACCAATGTAAGGAACATTCTTCTCACTGATCACCAATCTCACTGATCACCAATGTAAGGAACATTCTTCTCACTGATCACCAATGTAAGGAACATTCTTCTCACTGATCACCAATGTAAGGAACTTTCTTCCACTGATCACCAATGTAAGGAACATTCTTCTCACTGATCACCAATGTAAGGAACATTCTTCTCACTGATCACCAATGTAAGGAACATTCTTCTCACTGATCACCAATGTAAGGAACATTCTTCTCACTGATCACCAATGTAAGGAACATTCTTCTCACTGATCACCAATGTAAGGAACATTCTTCTCACTGATCACCAATGTAAGGAACATTCTTCTCACTGATCACCAATGTAAGGAACATTCTTCTCACTGATCACCAATGTAAGGAACATTCTTCTCACTGATCACCAATGTAAGGAACATTCTTCTCACTGATCACCAATGTAAGGAACATTCTTCTCACTGATCACCAATGTAAGGAACATTCTTCTCACTGATCACCAATGTAAGGAACATTCTTCCCACTGATCACCAATGTAAGGAACATTCTTCCCACTGATCACCAATGTAAGGAACATTCTTCCCACTGATCACCAATGTAAGGAACATTCTTCTCACTGATCACCAATGTAAGGAACATTCTTCTCACTGATCACCAATGTAAGGAACATTCTTCTCACTGATCACCAATGTAAGGAACATTCTTCTCACTGATCACCAATGTAAGGAACATTCTTCTCACTGATCACCAATGTAAGGAACATTCTTCTCACTGATCACCAATGTAAGGAACATTCTTCTCACTGATCACCAATGTAAGGAACATTCTTCCCACTGATCACCAATGTAAGGAACATTCTTCTCACTGATCACCAATGTAAGGAACATTCTTCCCACTGATCACCAATGTAAGGAACATTCTTCTCACTGATCACCAATGTAAGGAACATTCTTCCCACTGATCACCAATGTAAGGAACATTCTTCTCACTGATCACCAATGTAAGGAACATTCTTCCCACTGATCACCAATGTAAGGAACATTCTTCTCACTGATCACCAATGTAAGGAACATTCTTCCACTGATCACCAATGTAAGGAACATTCTTCCACTGATCACCAATGTAAGGAACATTCTTCTCACTGATCACCAATGTAAGGAACATTCTTCTCACTGATCACCAATGTAAGGAACATTCTTCTCACTGATCACCAATGTAAGGAACATTCTTCTCACTGATCACCAATGTAAGGAACATTCTTCCACTGATCACCAATGTAAGGAACATTCTTCCACTGATCACCAATGTAAGGAACATTCTTCTCACTGATCACCAATGTAAGGAACATTCTTCCCACTGATCACCAATGTAAGGAACATTCTTCTCACTGATCACCAATGTAAGGAACATTCTTCTCACTGATCACCAATGTAAGGAACATTCTTCTCACTGATCACCAATGTAAGGAACATTCTTCCCACTGATCACCAATGTAAGGAACATTCTTCCCACTGATCACCAATGTAAGGAACATTGTTCCCACTGATCACCAATGTAAGGAACATTCTTCCACTGATCACCAATGTAAGGAACATTCTTCTCACTGATCACCAATGTAAGGAACATTCTTCTCACTGATCACCAATGTAAGGAACATTCTTCCCACTGATCACCAATGTAAGGAACATTCTTCCCACTGATCACCAATGTAAGGAACATTCTTCCCACTGATCACCAATGTAAGGAACATTCTTCTCACTGATCACCAATGTAAGGAACATTCTTCCACTGATCACCAATGTAAGGAACATTCTTCTCACTGATCACCAATGTAAGGAACATTCTTCTCACTGATCACCAATGTAAGGAACATTCTTCTCACTGATCACCAATGTAAGGAACATTCTTCTCACTGATCACCAATGTAAGGAACATTCTTCTCACTGATCACCAATGTAAGGAACATTCTTCCCACTGATCACCAATGTAAGGAACATTCTTCCCACTGATCACCAATGTAAGGAACATTCTTCCCACTGATCACCAATGTAAGGAACATTCTTCCCACTGATCACCAATGTAAGGAACATTCTTCTCACTGATCACCAATGTAAGGGACATTCTTCTCACTGATCACCAATGTAAGGAACATTCTTCCCACTGATCACCAATGTAAGGAACATTCTTCTCACTGATCACCAATGTAAGGAACATTCTTCTCACTGATCACCAATGTAAGGAACATTCTTCTCACTGATCACCAATGTAAGGAACATTCTTCTCACTCACTGATCACCAATGTAAGGAACATTCTTTCTCACTGATCACCAATGTAAGGAACATTCTGATCACCAATGTAACCACTGATCACCAATGTAAGGAACATTCTTCTCACTGTCACCCAATGTAAGGAACACTTTCCCCATCACATAGGTTACATTGTAGCAGATACTTCTAGGGTCTGCAGAGGGGTGACACATGGGGGGTCATCTCATCTTTCCGTTTGTAGAGAAGGAGACGTAGGGAGTTCCTGGTGGAATGGGGTCATGTGAGGACGCTGGCGCAGCAAATAACGGGAGTAAATAGAAATATACGAGGCGTATGGGGGGTCCCTCCCTCTTCACACCCCCTTTAGATCCCCACTCAGTGCCTGACAACACTCCGATCTATATACGGACACAACGATCTATATACGGACACAACGATCTATATACTGACACAACGATCTATATACTGACACAACGATCTATATACTGACTCACTGAGCTGTATACCAATATACTGACACACACTGACCCTCACACAGGCCTACCTGAGCGTGGCCCCTCCCAGAGCGCCGGTCAGTTTTGGGGCCCCGATGGCTCTGCAGAGTCTCTGTGTTGCAGCTGCAGCCAGGCGGAGGAGGGGGGAGAGGGCAGGATGGGGGGGGATGGGAGATGAATGTGTAATCACTGCGTTGTTAACTCATTGCGAGAATCACCAGCCAGCAGCTGCCCTTCCCCCGGAGCCGGAGCGCTGCCAACCGCCCGACAAAGGGTTAACCAGCCGGCCATTCTCCTACATAATACATGGACCTGGAGGAAACTAGGTCACCCCCAGACAGGGGCCCCCCGGGGCCGTACACCCCGTCCCCCCAATCCTGACCCTCCTACATAATACATGGACCTGGAGGAAACTAGGCCACCTCCAGACAGGGGCCCCCCGGGGGCCGTACACCCCGTCCCCCCCCCCCCCCAATCCTGACCCTCCTACATAATACATGGACCTGGAGGAAACTAGACCACCCCCAGACAGGGGCCCCCCGGGGCCCTACACCCCGTCCCCCCAATCCTGACCCTCCTACATAATACATGGACCTGGAGGAAACTAGACCACCTCCAGACAGGGGCCCCCCGGGGGCCGTACACCCCGTCCCCCCAATCCTGACCCTCCTACATAATACATGGACCTGGAGGAAACTAGACCCCCTCCAGACAGGGGCCCCCCGGGGCCGTACACCCCGCCCCCCCAATCCTGACCCTCCTACATAATACATGGACCTGGAGGAAACTAGACCACCTCCAGACAGGGGCCCCCCGGGGCCATACACCCCGTCCCCCCAATCCTGACCCTCCTACATAATACATGGACCTGGAGGAAACTAGACCACCTCCAGACAGGGGCCCCCCGGGGCCGTACACCCCGTCCCCCCAATCCTGACCCTCCTACATAATACATGGACCTGGAGGAAACTAGACCACCTCCAGACAGGGGCCCCCCGGGGCCGTACACCCCGTCCCCCCAATCCTGACCCTCCTACATAATACATGGACCTGGAGGAAACTAGGCCACCTCCAGACAGGGGCCCCCCGGGGCCCTACACCCCGTCCCCCCAATCCTGACCCTCCTACATAATACATGGACCTGGAGGAAACTAGACCACCTCCAGACAGGGGCCCCCCGGGGCCCTACACCCCGTCCCCCCAATCCTGACCCTCCTACATAATACATGGACCTGGAGGAAACTAGGCCACCTCCAGACAGGGGCCCCCCGGGGCCGTACACCCCGTCCCCCCAATCCTGACCCTCCTACATAATACATGGACAAAACTAGGCCACCTCCAGACAGGGGTCCCCCGGGGCCCTACACCCCGTCCCCCCAATCCTGACCCTCCTACATAATACATGGACCTGGAGGAAACTAGGCCACCTCCAGACAGGGGCCCCCCGGGGCCCTTCACCCCGTCCCCCCAATCCTGACCCTCCTACATAATACATGGACCTGGAGGAAACTAGGCCACCTCCAGACAGGGGCCCCCCGGGGCCCTACACCCCGTCCCCCCAATCGTGACCCTCCTACATAATACATGGACCTGGAGGAAACTAGACCACCTCCAGACAGGGGCCCCCCGGGGGCCGTACACCCCGTCCCCCCAATCCTGACCCTCCTACATAATACATGGACCTGGAGGAAACTAGACCACCCCAGACAGGGGCCCCCCGGGGCCGTACACCCCGTCCCCCCAATCCTGACCCTCCTACATAATACATGGACCTGGAGGAAACTAGACCACCCCCAGACAGGGGCCCCCCGGGGCCGTACACCCCGTCCCCCCAATCCTGACCCTCCTACATAATACATGGACCTGGAGGAAACTAGGCCACCTCCAGACAGGGGCCCCCCGGGGCCGTACACCCCGTCCCCCCAATCCTGACCCTCCTACATAATACATGGACCTGGAGGAAACTAGACCACCCCCAGACCGGGGCCCCCCGGGGCCGTACACCCCGTCCCCCCAATCCTGACCCTCCTACATAATACATGGACCTGGAGGAAACTAGACCACCTCCAGACAGGGGCCCCCCGGGGCCGTACACCCCGTCCCCCCAATCCTGACCCTCCTACATAATACATGGACCTGGAGGAAACTAGACCACCCCCAGACAGGGGCCCCCCGGGGCCGTACACCCCGTCCCCCCAATCCTGACCCTCCTACATAATACATGGACCTGGAGGAAACTAGACCACCTCCAGACAGGGGCCCCCCGGGGCCGTACACCCCGTCCCCCCAATCCTGACCCTCCTACATAATACATGGACCTGGAGGAAACTAGACCACCTCCAGACAGGGGCCCCCCGGGGCCCTACACCCCGTCCCCCCAATCCTGACCCTCCTACATAATACATGGACCTGGAGGAAACTAGACCACCTCCAGACAGGGGGCCCCCCGGGGCCGTACACCCCGTCCCCCCAATCCTGACCCTCCTACATAATACATGGACCTGGAGGAAACTAGACCACCCCCAGACAGGGGCCCCCCGGGGCCGTACACCCCGTCCCCCCCAATCCTGACCCTCCTACATAATACATGGACCTGGAGGAAACTAGACCACCCCCAGACAGGGGCCCCCCGGGGCCGTACACCCCGTCCCCCCAATCCTGACCCTCCTACATAATACATGGACCTGGAGGAAACTAGACCACCTCCAGACAGGGGCCCCCCGGGGCCGTACACCCCGTCCCCCCAATCCTGACCCTCCTACATAATACATGGACCTGGAGGAAACTAGACCACCCCCAGACAGGGGCCCCCCGGGGCCGTACACCCCGTCCCCCCAATCCTGACCCTCCTACATAATACATGGACCTGGAGGAAACTAGGCCACCTCCAGACAGGGGCCCCCCGGGGCCGTACACCCCGTCCCCCCAATCCTGACCCTCCTACATAATACATGGACCTGGAGGAAACTAGACCACCTCCAGACAGGGGCCCCCCGGGGCCGTACACCCCGTCCCCCCAATCCTGACCCTCCTACATAATACATGGACCTGGAGGAAACTAGACCACCTCCAGACAGGGGCCCCCCGGGGCCGTACACCCCGTCCCCCCAATCCTGACCCTCCTACATAATACATGGACCTGGAGGAAACTAGGTCACCCCCAGACTGGGGCCCCCCGGGGCCGTACACCCCGCCCCCCCAATCCTGACCCTCCTACATAATACATGGACCTGGAGGAAACTAGACCACCTCCAGACAGGGGCCCCCCGGGGCCATACACCCCGTCCCCCCAATCCTGACCCTCCTACATAATACATGGACCTGGAGGAAACTAGACCACCCCCAGACAGGGGCCCCCCGGGGCCATACACCCCGTCCCCCCAATCCTGACCCTCCTACATAATACATGGACCTGGAGGAAACTAGACCACCTCCAGACAGGGGCCCCCCGGGGCCGTACACCCCGTCCCCCCAATCCTGACCCTCCTACATAATACATGGACCTGGAGGAAACTAGACCACCTCCAGACAGGGGCCCCCCGGGGCCGTACACCCCGTCCCCCCAATCCTGACCCTCCTACATAATACATGGACCTGGAGGAAACTAGACCACCTCCAGACAGGGGCCCCCGGGGCCGTACACCCCGTCCCCCCAATCCTGACCCTCCTACATAATACATGGACCTGGAGGAAACTAGACCACCTCCAGACAGGGGCCCCCCGGGGCCGTACACCCCGTCCCCCCAATCCTGACCCTCCTACATAATACATGGACCTGGAGGAAACTAGACCACCCCCAGACAGGGGCCCCCCGGGGCCGTACACCCCGTCCCCCCAATCCTGACCCTCCTACATAATACATGGACCTGGAGGAAACTAGACCACCTCCAGACAGGGGCCCCCCGGGGCCGTACACCCCGTCCCCCCAATCCTGACCCTCCTACATAATACATGGACCTGGAGGAAACTAGACCACCTCCAGACAGGGGCCCCCCGGGGCCGTACACCCCGTCCCCCCAATCCTGACCCTCCTACATAATACATGGACCTGGAGGAAACTAGACCACCTCCAGACAGGGGCCCCCCGGGGCCGTACACCCCGTCCCCCCAATCCTGACCCTCCTACATAATACATGGACCTGGAGGAAACTAGACCACCTCCAGACAGGGGCCCCCCGGGGCCGTACACCCCGTCCCCCCAATCCTGACCCTCCTACATAATACATGGACCTGGAGGAAACTAGGTCACCTCCAGACAGGGGCCCCCCGGGGCCGTACACCCCGTCCCCCCAATCCTGACCCTCCTACATAATACATGGACCTGGAGGAAACTAGACCACCTCCAGACAGGGGCCCCCCGGGGCCGTACACCCCGGCCCCCCAATCCTGACCCTCCTACATAATACATGGACCTGGAGGAAACTAGACCACCTCCAGACAGGGGCCCCCCGGGGCCGTACACCCCGTCCCCCCAATCCTGACCCTCCTACATAATACATGGACCTGGAGGAAACTAGACCACCTCCAGACAGGGGCCCCCCGGGGCCGTACACCCCGTCCCCCCCAATCCTGACCCTCCTACATAATACATGGACCTGGAGGAAACTAGACCACCTCCAGACAGGGGCCCCCCGGGGCCGTACACCCCGTCCCCCCAATCCTGACCCTCCTACATAATACATGGACCTGGAGGAAACTAGACCACCTCCAGACAGGGGCCCCCCGGGGCCGTACACCCCGTCCCCCCCAATCCTGACCCTCCTACATAATACATGGACCTGGAGGAAACTAGACCACCTCCAGACAGGGCCCCCCGGGGCCGTACACCCCGTCCCCCCAATCCTGACCCTCCTACATAATACATGGACCTGGAGGAAACTAGACCACCTCCAGACAGGGGCCCCCCGGGGCCGTACACCCCGTCCCCCCAATCCTGACCCTCCTACATAATACATGGACCTGGAGGAAACTAGACCACCTCCAGACAGGGGCCCCCCGGGGGCCGTACACCCCGTCCCCCCAATCCTGACCCTCCTACATAATACATGGACCTGGAGGAAACTAGACCCCCTCCAGACAGGGGCCCCCCGGGGCCGTACACCCCGTCCCCCCAATCCTGACCCCCTACATAATACATGGACCTGGAGGAAACTAGACCACCTCCAGACAGGGGCCCCCCGGGGCCGTACACCCCATCCCCCCAATCCTGACCCTCCTACATAATACATGGACCTGGAGGAAACTAGACCACCTCCAGACAGGGGCCCCCCGGGGCCGTACACCCCGTCCCCCCAATCCTGACCCTCCTACATAATACATGGACCTGGAGGAAACTAGACCACCTCCAGACAGGGGCCCCCCGGGGCCGTACACCCCATCCCCCCAATCCTGACCCTCCTACATAATACATGGACCTGGAGGAAACTAGACCACCTCCAGACAGGGGCCCCCCGGGGCCGTACACCCCGTCCCCCCAATCCTGACCCTCCTACATAATACATGGACCTGGAGGAAACTAGACCACCTCCAGACAGGGGCCCCCCGGGGCCGTACACCCCGTCCCCCCAATCCTGACCCTCCTACATAATACATGGACCTGGAGGAAACTAGACCACCCCCAGACAGGGGCCCCCCGGGGCCGTACACCCCGTCCCCCAATCCTGACCCTCCTACATAATACATGGACCTGGAGGAAACTAGACCACCTCCAGACAGGGGCCCCCCGGGGCCGTACACCCCGTCCCCCCAATCCTGACCCTCCTACATAATACATGGACCTGGAGGAAACTAGACCACCTCCAGACAGGGGCCCCCCGGGGCCGTACACCCCGTCCCCCCAATCCTGACCCTCCTACATAATACATGGACCTGGAGGAAACTAGACCACCTCCAGACAGGGGCCCCCCGGGGCCGTACACCCCGTCCCCCCAATCCTGACCCTCCTACATAATACATGGACCTGGAGGAAACTAGACCACCTCCAGACAGGGGCCCCCGGGGCCGTACACCCCGTCCCCCCAATCCTGACCCTCCTACATAATACATGGACCTGGAGGAAACTAGACCACCCCCAGACAGGGGCCCCCCGGGGCCGTACACCCCGTCCCCCCAATCCTGACCCTCCTACATAATACATGGACCTGGAGGAAACTAGGCCACCTCCAGACAGGGGCCCCCCGGGGCCGTACACCCCGTCCCCCCAATCCTGACCCTCCTACATAATACATGGACCTGGAGGAAACTAGACCACCCCCAGACAGGGGCCCCCCGGGGCCGTACACCCCGTCCCCCCAATCCTGACCCTCCTACATAATACATGGAGGAAACTAGACCACCCCCAGACAGGGGCCCCCCCGGGCCGTACACCCCGTCCCCCCAATCCTGACCCTCCTACATAATACATGGACCTGGAGGAAACTAGACCACCTCCAGACAGGGGCCCCCCGGGGCCGTACACCCCGTCCCCCCAATCCTGACCCTCCTACATAATACATGGACCTGGAGGAAACTAGACCACCTCCAGACAGGGGCCCCCCGGGGCCGTACACCCCGTCCCCCCAATCCTGACCCTCCTACCTAATACATGGACCTGGAGGAAACTAGGCCACCCCCAGACAGGGGCCCCCCGGGGCCGTACACCCAGTCCCCCCAATCCTGACCCTCCTACATAATACATGGACCTGGAGGAAACTAGACCACCTCCAGACAGGGGCCCCCCGGGGCCGAACACCCCCCCCCCCCAATCCTGACCCTCCTACATAATACATGGACCTGGAGGAAACTAGACCACCTCCAGACAGGGCCCCCCGGGGCCGTACACCCCGTCCCCCCAATCCTGACCCTCCTACATAATACATGGACCTGGAGGAAACTAGACCACCTCCAGACAGGGGCCCCCCGGGGCCGTACACCCCGTCCCCCCAATCCTGACCCTCCTACATAATACATGGACCTGGAGGAAACTAGACCACCTCCAGACAGGGGCCCCCCCGGGGCCGTACACCCCGTCCCCCCAATCCTGACCCTCCTACATAATACATGGACCTGGAGGAAACTAGACCACCCCCAGACAGGGGCCCCCCGGGGCCGTACACCCCGTCCCCCCAATCCTGACCCTCCTACATAATACATGGACCTGGAGGAAACTAGTCCACCCCCAGACAGGGGCCCCCCGGGGCCGTACACCCCGTCCCCCAATCCTGACCCTCCTACATAATACATGGACCTGGAGGAAACTAGACCACCTCCAGACAGGGGCCCCCCGGGGCCATACACCCCGTCCCCCCAATCCTGACCCTCCTACATAATACATGGACCTGGAGGAAACTAGACCACCTCCAGACAGGGGCCCCCCGGGGCCGTACACCCCATCCCCCCAATCCTGACCCTCCTACATAATACATGGACCTGGAGGAAACTAGACCACCTCCAGAAAGGGGCCCCCCGGGGCCGTACACCCCCCCCCCCAACCTGACCCTCCTACATAATACATGGACCTGGAGGAAACTAGACCACCCTCCATCCCCCCTTCCCCCCGGGGCCGTACACCCCGACCCCCCAATCCTGACCCTCCTACATAATACATGGACCTGGAGGAAACTAGACCACCCCCAGACAGGGGCCCCCCGGGGCCGTACACCCCGTCCCCCCAATCCTGACCCTCCTACATAATACATGGACCTGGAGGAAACTAGACCACCTCCAGACAGGGGCCCCCCGGGGCCGTACACCCCGTCCCCCCAATCCTGACCCTCCTACATAATACATGGACCTGGAGGAAACTAGACCACCTCCAGACAGGGGCCCCCCGGGGGCCTTACACCCCGTCCCCCCAATCCTGACCCTCCTACATAATACATGGACCTGGAGGAAACTAGACCACCTCCAGACAGGGGCCCCCCGGGGGCCGTACACCCCGTCCCCCCAATCCTGACCCTCCTACAAAATACATGGACCTGGAGGAAACTAGACCACCCCCAGACAGGGGCCCCCCGGGGCCGTACACCCCGTCCCCCCAATCCTGACCCTCCTACATAATACATGGACCTGGAGGAAACTAGACCACCACCAGACAGGGGCCCCCGGGGGCCGTACACCCCGTCCCCCCAATCCTGACCCTCCTACATAATACATGGACCTGGAGGAAACTAGACCACCTCCAGACAGGGGCCCCCCGGGGCCGTACACCCCGTCCCCCCAATCCTGACCCTCCTACATAATACATGGACCTGGAGGAAACTAGACCACCTCCAGACAGGGGCCCCCCGGGGCCGTACACCCCGTCCCCCCAATCCTGACCCTCCTACATAATACATGGACCTGGAGGAAACTAGACCACCCCCAGACAGGGGCCCCCCGGGGCCGTACACCCCGTCCCCCCAATCCTGACCCTCCTACATAATACATGGACCTGGAGGAAACTAGACCACCTCCAGACAGGGGCCCCCCGGGGGCCGTACACCCCGTCCCCCCAATCCTGACCCTCCTACATAATACATGGACCTGGAGGAAACTAGACCACCCCCAGACAGGGGCCCCCCGGGGCCGTACACCCCGTCCCCCCAATCCTGACCCTCCTACATAATACATGGACCTGGAGGAAACTAGACCACCTCCAGACAGGGGCCCCCCGGGGCCGTACACCCCGTCCCCCCCAATCCTGACCCTCCTACATAATACATGGACCTGGAGGAAACTAGACCACCTCCAGACAGGGGCCCCCCGGGGGCCGTACACCCCGTCCCCCCAATCCTGACCCTCCTACATAATACATGGACCTGGAGGAAACTAGACCACCCCCAGACAGGGGCCCCCCGGGGGCCGTACACCCCGTCCCCCCAATCCTGACCCTCCTACATAATACATGGACCTGGAGGAAACTAGACCACCTCCAGACAGGGGCCCCCCGGGGCCATACACCCCGTCCCCCCAATCCTGACCCTCCTACATAATACATGGACCTGGAGGAAACTAGGTCACCTCCAGACAGGGGCCCCCCGGGGCCGTACACCCCGTCCCCCCCAATCCTGACCCTCCTACATAATACATGGACCTGGAGGAAACTAGACCACCCCCAGACAGGGGCCCCCCGGGGCCGTACACCCCGTCCCCCCAATCCTGACCCTCCTACATAATACATGGACCTGGAGGAAACTAGACCACCCCCAGACAGGGGCCCCCCGGGGCCATACACCCCGTCCCCCCAATCCTGACCCTCCTACATAATACATGGACCTGGAGGAAACTAGACCACCTCCAGACAGGGGCCCCCCGGGGGCCGTACACCCCGTCCCCCCAATCCTGACCCTCCTACATAATACATGGACCTGGAGGAAACTAGACCACCTCCAGACAGGGGCCCCCCGGGGCCGTACACCCCGTCCCCCCAATCCTGACCCTCCTACATAATACATGGACCTGGAGGAAACTAGACCACCCCCAGACAGGGGCCCCCCGGGGGCCGTACACCCCGTCCCCCCAATCCTGACCCTCCTACATAATACATGGACCTGGAGGAAACTAGACCACCTCCAGACAGGGGCCCCCCGGGGGCCGTACACCCCGTCCCCCCAATCCTGACCCTCCTACATAATACATGGACCTGGAGGAAACTAGACCACCTCCAGACAGGGGCCCCCCGGGGCCGTACACCC
This sequence comes from Lithobates sylvaticus, assembly GCA_028564925.1. Lineage (NCBI taxonomy): Eukaryota > Metazoa > Chordata > Amphibia > Anura > Ranidae > Lithobates > Lithobates sylvaticus. The sequence continues at coordinate 749,982,587 of CM053026.1, read as the reverse complement.
CGTCCCCCCAATCCTGACCCTCCTACATAATACATGGACCTGGAGGAAACTAGACCACCTCCAGACAGGGGCCCCCCGGGGCCGTACACCCCGTCCCCCCAATCCTGACCCTCCTACATAATACATGGACCTGGAGGAAACTAGACCACATCCAGACAGGGGCCCCCCGGGGCCGTACACCCCCCCCCCCAATCCTGACCCTCCTACATAATACATGGACCTGGAGGAAACTAGACCTCCTCCAGACAGGGGCCCCCGGGGGCCGTACACCCCGTCCCCCCCAATCCTGACCCTCCTACATAATACATGGACCTGGAGGAAACTAGACCACCTCCAGACAGGGGCCCCCCGGGGCCGTACACCCCGTCCCCCCAATCCTGACCCCCTACATAATACATGGACCTGGAGGAAACTAGACCACCTCCAGACAGGGGCCCCCCGGGGCCGTACACCCCGTCCCCCCAATCCTGACCCTCCTACATAATACATGGACCTGGAGGAAACTAGACCACCTCCAGACAGGGGCCCCCCGGGGCCATACACCCCGTCCCCCCAATCCTGACCCTCCTACATAATACATGGACCTGGAGGAAACTAGACCACCTCCAGACAGGGGCCCCCCGGGGCCGTACACCCCGTCCCCCCAATCCTGACCCTCCTACATAATACATGGACCTGGAGGAAACTAGACCACCCCCAGACAGGGGCCCCCCGGGGCCGTACACCCCGTCCCCCCAATCCTGACCCTCCTACATAATACATGGACCTGGAGGAAACTAGACCACCTCCAGACAGGGGCCCCCCGGGGCCGTACACCCCGTCCCCCCAATCCTGACCCTCCTACATAATACATGGACCTGGAGGAAACTAGACCACCTCCAGACAGGGGCCCCCCGGGGCCGTACACCCCGTCCCCCCAATCCTGACCCTCCTACATAATACATGGACCTGGAGGAAACTAGACCACCTCCAGACAGGGGCCCCCCGGGGCCGTACACCCCGTCCCCCCAATCCTGACCCTCCTACATAATACATGGACCTGGAGGAAACTAGACCACCCCCAGACAGGGGCCCCCCGGGGCCGTACACCCCGTCCCCCCAATCCTGACCCTCCTACATAATACATGGACCTGGAGGAAACTAGACCACCTCCAGACAGGGGCCCCCCGGGGCCGTACACCCCGTCCCCCCAATCCTGACCCTCCTACATAATACATGGACCTGGAGGAAACTAGACCACCTCCAGACAGGGGCCCCCGGGGGCCGTACACCCCGTCCCCCCAATCCTGACCCTCCTACATAATACATGGACCTGGAGGAAACTAGACCACCTCCAGACAGGGGCCCCCCGGGGCCGTACACCCCGTCCCCCCAATCCTGACCCTCCTACATAATACATGGACCTGGAGGAAACTAGACCACCTCCAGACAGGGGCCCCCCGGGGCCGTACACCCCGTCCCCCCAATCCTGACCCTCCTACATAATACATGGACCTGGAGGAAACTAGACCACCCCCAGACAGGGGCCCCCCGGGGCCGTACACCCCGTCCCCCCAATCCTGACCCTCCTACATAATACATGGACCTGGAGGAAACTAGGTCACCCCCAGACAGGGGCCCCCCGGGGGCCGTACACCCCGTCCCCCCAATCCTGACCCTCCTACACAATACATGGACCTGGAGGAAACTAGACCACCTCCAGACAGGGGCCCCCCCGGGCCGTACACCCCGTCCCCCCAATCCTGACCCTCCTACATAATACATGGACCTGGAGGAAACTAGGCCACCTCCAGACAGGGGCCCCCCGGGGCCGTACACCCCGTCCCCCCAATCCTGACCCTCCTACATAATACATGGACCTGGAGGAAACTAGACCACCTCCAGACAGGGGCCCCCCGGGGCCGTACACCCCGTCCCCCCAATCCTGACCCTCCTACATAATACATGGACCTGGAGGAAACTAGACCACCCCCAGACAGGGGCCCCCCGGGGCCGTACACCCCGTCCCCCAAACCTGACCCTCCTACATAATACATGGACCTGGAGGAAACTAGACCACCCCCAGACAGGGGCCCCCCGGGGCCGTACACCCCGTCCCCCCAATCCTGACCCTCCTACATAATACATGGACCTGGAGGAAACTAGACCACCTCCAGACAGGGGCCCCCCGGGGGCCGTACACCCCGTCCCCCCAATCCTGACCCTCCTACATAATACATGGACCTGGAGGAAACTAGACCACCTCCAGACAGGGGCCCCCCGGGGCCGTACACCCCGTCCCCCCAATCCTGACCCTCCTACATAATACATGGACCTGGAGGAAACTAGACCACCTCCAGACAGGGGCCCCCCGGGGCCGTACACCCCGTCCCCCCAATCCTGACCCTCCTACATAATACATGGACCTGGAGGAAACTAGACCACCTCCAGACAGGGGCCCCCCGGGGCCGTACACCCCGTCCCCCAATCCTGACCCTCCTACATAATACATGGACCTGGAGGAAACTAGACCACCTCCAGACAGGGGCCCCCGGGGCCGTACACCCCGTCCCCCCAATCCTGACCCTCCTACATAATACATGGACCTGGAGGAAACTAGACCACCTCCAGACAGGGGCCCCCCGGGGCCGTACACCCCGTCCCCCCAATCCTGACCCTCCTACATAATACATGGACCTGGAGGAAACTAGACCACCTCCAGACAGGGGCCCCCCGGGGCCCTACACCCCGTCCCCCCAATCCTGACCCTCCTACATAATACATGGACCTGGAGGAAACTAGACCACCTCCAGACAGGGGCCCCCCGGGGCCGTACACCCCGTCCCCCCAATCCTGACCCTCCTACATAATACATGGACCTGGAGGAAACTAGACCACCTCCAGACAGGGGCCCCCCGGGGCCGTACACCCCGTCCCCCCAATCCTGACCCTCCTACATAATACATGGACCTGGAGGAAACTAGACCACCTCCAGACAGGGGCCCCCCGGGGCCGTACACCCCGTCCCCCCCAATCCTGACCCTCCTACATAATTCATGGACCTGGAGGAAACTAGACCACCTCCAGACAGGGGCCCCCCGGGGGCCGTACACCCCGTCCCCCCAATCCTGACCCTCCTACATAATACATGGACCTGGAGGAAACTAGACCACCTCCAGACAGGGGCCCCCGGGGCCGTACACCCCGTCCCCCCAATCCTGACCCTCCTACATAATACATGGACCTGGAGGAAACTAGACCACCTCCAGACAGGGGCCCCCCGGGGCCGTACACCCCGTCCCCCCAATCCTGACCCTCCTACATAATACATGGACCTGGAGGAAACTAGACCACCTCCAGACAGGGGCCCCCCGGGGCCGTACACCCCCCCCCCCAATCCTGACCCTCCTACATAATACATGGACCTGGAGGAAACTAGACCACCTCCAGACAGGGGCCCCCCGGGGCCGTACACCCCGTCCCCCCAATCCTGACCCTCCTACATAATACATGGACCTGGAGGAAACTAGACCACCTCCAGACAGGGGCCCCCCGGGGCCGTACACCCCGTCCCCCCATCCTGACCCTCCTACATAATACATGGACCTGGAGGAAACTAGACCACCTCCAGACAGGGGCCCCCCGGGGCCGTACACCCCGTCCCCCAATCCTGACCCTCCTACATAATACATGGACCTGGAGGAAACTAGACCACCTCCAGACAGGGGCCCCCGGGGCCGTACACCCCGTCCCCCCAATCCTGACCCTCCTACATAATACATGGACCTGGAGGAAACTAGACCACCCCCCAGACAGGGGCCCCCGGGGCCGTACACCCCGTCCCCCCAATCCTGACCCTCCTACATAATACATGGACCTGGAGGAAACTAGACCACCCCCAGACAGGGGCCCCCCGGGGCCGTACACCCCGTCCCCCAATCCTGACCCTCCTACATAATACATGGACCTGGAGGAAACTAGACCACCTCCAGACAGGGGCCCCCCGGGGCCGTACACCCCGTCCCCCCAATCCTGACCCTCCTACATAATACATGGACCTGGAGGAAACTAGGCCACCTCCAGACAGGGGCCCCCCGGGGCCGTACACCCCGTCCCCCCAATCCTGACCCTCCTACATAATACATGGACCTGGAGGAAACTAGACCACCTCCAGACAGGGGCCCCCCGGGGCCGTACACCCCGTCCCCCCCAATCCTGACCCTCCTACATAATACATGGACCTGGAGGAAACTAGACCACCTCCAGACAGGGGCCCCCCGGGGCCGTACACCCCGTCCCCCCAATCCTGACCCTCCTACATAATACATGGACCTGGAGGAAACTAGACAACCTCCAGACAGGGGCCCCCGGGGCCGTACACCCCGTCCCCCCAATCCTGACCCTCCTACATAATACATGGACCTGGAGGAAACTAGACCACCTCCAGACAGGGGCCCCCCGGGGCCGTACACCCCGTCCCCCCAATCCTGACCCTCCTACATAATACATGGACCTGGAGGAAACTAGACCACCCCCAGACAGGGGCCCCCCGGGGCCGTACACCCCGTCCCCCCAATCCTGACCCTCCTACATAATACATGGACCTGGAGGAAACTAGACCACCTCCAGACAGGGGCCCCCCGGGGGCCGTACACCCCGTCCCCCCAATCCTGACCCTCCTACATAATACATGGACCTGGAGGAAACTAGACCACCTCCAGACAGGGGCCCCCCGGGGCCGTACACCCCGTCCCCCCAATCCTGACCCTCCTACATAATACATGGACCTGGAGGAAACTAGACCACCTCCAGACAGGGGCCCCCCGGGGCCATACACCCCGTCCCCCCAATCCTGACCCTCCTACATAATACATGGACCTGGAGGAAACTAGACCACCTCCAGACAGGGGCCCCCCGGGGCCGTACACCCCGTCCCCCCAATCCTGACCCTCCTACATAATACATGGACCTGGAGGAAACTAGACCACCTCCAGACAGGGGCCCCCCGGGGCCGTACACCCCGTCCCCCCCCCAATCCTGACCCTCCTACATAATACATGGACCTGGAGGAAACTAGACCACCTCCAGACAGGGGCCCCCCGGGGCCTTACACCCCGTCCCCCCAATCCTGACCCTCCTACATAATACATGGACCTGGAGGAAACTAGCACCTCCAGACAGGGGCCCCCCGGGGCCGTACACCCCGTCCCCCCAATCCTGACCCTCCTACATAATACATGGACCTGGAGGAAACTAGACCACCTCCAGACAGGGGCCCCCCGGGGCCGTACACCCCGTCCCCCCAATCCTGACCCTCCTACATAATACATGGACCTGGAGGAAACTAGACCACCTCCAGACAGGGACCCCCCGGGGCCCTACACCCCGTCCCCCCAATCCTGACCCTCCTACATAATACATGGACCTGGAGGAAACTAGACCACCTCCAGACAGGGGCCCCCGGGGCCGTACACCCCGTCCCCCCAATCCTGACCCTCCTACATAATACATGGACCTGGAGGAAACTAGACACCCTCCAGACAGGGGCCCCCCGGGGCCGTACACCCCGTCCCCCCAATCCTGACCCTCCTACATTATACCTGGACCTGGAGGAAACTAGACCACCCCCAGACAGGGGCCCCCCGGGGCCGTACACCCCGTCCCCCCAATCCTGACCCTCCTACATAATACATGGACCTGGAGGAAACTAGGCCACCTCCAGACAGGGGCCCCCCGGGGCCATACACCCCGGTCCCCCAATCCTGACCCTCCTACATAATACATGGACCTGGAGGAAACTAGACCACCTCCAGACAGGGGCCCCCCGGGGCCATACACCCCGTCCCCCAATCCTGACCCTCCTACATAATACATGGACCTGGAGGAAACTAGACGCACCTCCAAGACAGGGGCCAGGGCGGGGAGTAAACACCCCCCGGGGCCGGGGGGGTACACCCCGTCCCCCCAATCCTGACCCTCCTACATAATACATGGACCTGGAGGAAACTAGACCACCTCCAGACAGGGGCCCCCCGGGGCCGTACACCCCGTCCCCCAATCCTGACCCTCCTACATAATACATGGACCTGGAGGAAACTAGACCACCCTCCAGACAGGGGCCCCCCGGGGCCGTACACCCCGTCCCCCCCAATCCTGACCCTCCTACATAATACATGGACCTGGAGGAAACTAGACCACCTCCAGACAGGGGCCCCCCGGGGCCGTACACCCCGTCCCCCAATCCTGACACCTCCTACATAATACATGGAGGAAACTAGGCCACCTCCAGACAGGGGCCCCCCGGGGCCGTACACCCCGTCCCCCCAATCCTGACCCGCCTACATAATACATGGACCTGGAGGAAACTAGACCACCTCCAGACAGGGGCCCCCCGGGGCCTTACACCCCGTCCCCCCAATCCTGACCCTCCTACATAATACATGGACCTGGAGGAAACTAGACCACCTCCAGACAGGGGCCCCCCGGGGGACCCGGGGCCCTTGACCCTCTACATAATACATGGACCTGGAGGAAACTAGACATCCAGACAGGGGCCCCCCGGGGCCTACACCCCGTCCCCCCAATCCTGACCCTCCTACATAATACATGGACCTGGAGGAAACTAGACCACCTCCAGACAGGGGCCCCCCGGGGGCCGTACACCCCGTCCCCCCAATCCTGACCCACCTACATAATACATGGACCTGGAGGAAACTAGGTCACCTCCAGACAGGGGCCCCCCGGGGCCGTACACCCCGTCCCCCCAATCCTGACCCTCCTACATAATACATGGACCTGGAGGAAACTAGGTCACCTCCAGACAGGGGCCCCCCGGGGCCGTACACCCCGTCCCCCAATCCTGACCCTCCTACATAATACATGGACCTGGAGGAAACTAGACCACCTCCAGACAGGGGCCCCCCGGGGCCGTACACCCCGTCCCCCAATCCTGACCCTCCTACATAATACATGGACCTGGAGGAAACTAGACCACCTCCAGACAGGGGCCCCCCGGGGCCGTACACCCCCTCCCCCCAATCCTGACCCTCCTACATAATACATGGACCTGGAGGAAACTAGACCACCTCCAGACAGGGGCCCCCCCGGGGCCCTACACCCCGTCCCCCCAATCCTGACCCTCCTACATAATACATGGACCTGGAGGAAACTAGACCACCTCCAGACAGGGGCCCCCCGGGGCCGTACACCCCGTCCCCCAATCCTGACCCTCCTACATAATACATGGACCTGGAGGAAACTAGGCCACCTCCAGACAGGGGCCCCCCGGGGCCGTACACCCCGTCCCCCCAATCCTGACCCTCCTACATAATACATGGAGGAAACTAGGCCACCTCCAGACAGGGGCCCCCGGGGCCGTACACCCCGTCCCCCAATCCTGACCCTCCTACATAATACATGGACCTGGAGGAAACTAGGCCACCTCCAGACAGGGGCCCCCCGGGGCCGTACACCCCGTCCCCCCAATCCTGACCCTCCTACATAATACATGGACCTGGAGGAAACTAGACCACCTCCAGACAGGGGCCCCCCGGGGCCGTACACCCCGTCCCCCCAATCCTGACCCTCCTACATAATACATGGACCTGGAGGAAACTAGACCACCTCCAGACAGGGGCCCCCCGGGGCCGTACACCCCGTCCCCCCAATCCTGACCCTCCTACATAATACATGGGACCTGGGAGGAAACTAGACCTTACCACCCTTGTCCACTCCAGACAGGGGCCCCCCAGTACACCCCTCCACCCAATCCTGACCATCCTACATAATTTACATGGACCCTGGAGGAACTAACCACACCCCAGACAGGGGCCCCCCGGTACACCCCGTCCCCCCCAATACCCTGACCCTCCTACATAATACATGGACCTGGAGGAAATAAGACCACCTCCAGACATGGACATAACAAATGGAGGAAACTAGGCCACCTACTGGGCCCCCCCACCCGTCCCCCCTCCAGACAGGGGCTCCCCCGGGGCCGTACACCCATCCCCCAATCCTGAACCCTCCTACATAATACATGGACCTGGAGGAAACTCCAAGACCACCTCCAGACAGGGGAGCCCCCCCGGGGCCCCCGTACACCCCGACCCCCCAATTCCTGACCCTCCTACATAATACATGGACCTGGAGGAAACTAGCCCCCCCACCTCCAGACAGGGGCCCCCCGGGGCCGTACACCCCCCCCGTCCCCCCAATCCTGACCCTCCTACATAATACATGGACCTGGAGGAAACTAGACCACCTCCAGACAGGGGCCCCCCGGGGCCGTACACCCCGTCCCCCCAATCCTGACCCTCCTACATAATACATGGACCTGGAGGAAACTAGACCACCCCCAGACAGGGGCCCCCCGGGGCCGTACACCCCGTCCCCCCCAATCCTGACCCTCCTACATAATACATGGACCTGGAGGAAACTAGACCACCTCCAGACAGGGGCCCCCCGGGGGCCGTACACCCCGTCCCCCCAATCCTGACCATCCTACATAATACATGGACCTGGAGGAAACTAGACCCCCTCCAGACAGGGGGCCGGGGCCCCCCCGGGGCCATACACCCCGTCCCCCAATCCTGACCCTCCTACATAATACATGGACCTGGAGGAAACTAGACCACCTCCAGACAGGGGCCCCCCCGGGGCCGTACACCCCCCGTCCCCCCAATCCTGACCCTCCTACATATACATTGGACCTGGAGGAAACTAGGCCACCTCCAGACAGGGGGCCCCCCGGGCCCCGTACACCCCGTCCCCCAATCCTGACCCTCCTACATATAGACCTGGACAACAGGACCAGGGGCCCCCGGGGGCCGTACACCCCGTCCCCCCAATCCTGACCCTCCTACATAATACATGGACCTGAGGAATACTAGACCACCTCCAGACTGGGGCCCCCGGCCCCCCGTCACCCCCGTCCCCCCCAATCCTGACCCTCCTACCTAATACATGGACCTGGAGGAATCTAGGCCACCTCCAGACAGGGGCCCCCGGGACCCTACACCCCGTCCCCCCCCTACCCTCTACATAATACATGGACCTGGAGGAAACTAGACCACCTCCAGACAGGGGCCCCCCGGGGCCGTACACCCCGTCCCCCCAATCCTGACCCTCCTACATAATACATGGACCTGGAGGGGAAACTAGACCACCTCCAGACAGGGGCCCCCCGGGGCCGTACACCCCGTCCCCCAATCCTGACCCTCCTACATAATACATGGACCTGGAGGAAACTAGACCACCCCCAGACAGGGGCCCCCCGGGGCCGTACACCCCGTCCCCCCGATCCTGACCCTCCTACATAATACATGGACCTGGAGGAAACTAGGCCACCTCCAGACAGGGGCCCCCCGGGGCCATACACCCCGTCCCCCCAATCCTGACCCTCCTACATAATACTTGGACCTGGAGGAAACTAGACCACCTCCAGACAGGGGCCCCCCGGGGCCATACACCCCGTCCCCCCAATCCTGACCCTCCTACATAATACATGGACCTGGAGGAAACTAGACCACCTCCAGACAGGGGCCCCCCGGGGCCGTACACCCCGTCCCCCCAATCCTGACCCTCCTACATAATACATGGACCTGGAGGAAACTAGACCACCTCCAGACAGGGGGCCCCCCGGGGCCGTACACCCCGTCCCCCAATCCTGACCCTCCTACATAATACATGGACCTGGAGGAAACTAGACCACCTCCAGACAGGGGCCCCCCGGGGCCGTACACCCCGTCCCCCCCAATCCTGACCCTCCTACATAATACATGGACCTGGAGGAAACTAGACCACCCCCAGACAGGGGCCCCCCGGGGCCATACACCCCGTCCCCCCAATCCTGACCCTCCTACATAATACATGGACCTGGAGGAAACTAGTCCACCTCCAGACAGGGGCCCCCCCGGGGCCGTACACCCCGTCCCCCCAATCCTGACCCTCCTACATAATACATGGACCTGGAGGATACTAGGACACCTCCAGACAGGGGCCCCCCGGGGGCGTACACCCCGTCCCCCCCAATCCTGACCCTCCTACATAATACATGGACCTGGAGGAAACTAGACCACCTCCAGACAGGGGCCCCCCGGGGCCGTACACCCCGTCCCCCCAATCCTGACCCTCCTACATAATACATGGACCTGGAGGAAACTCGGACCACCTCCAGACAGGGGCCCCCCGGGGGCCGTACACCCCGTCCCCCCAATCCTGACCCTCCTACATAATACATGGACCTGGAGGAAACTAGACCACCTCCAGACAGGGGCCCCCCGGGGCCGTACACCCCGTCCCCCCAATCCTGACCCTCCTACATAATACATGGACCTGGAGGAAACTAGACCACCTCCAGACAGGGGCCCCCCGGGGCCGTACACCCCGTCCCCCCAATCCTGACCCTCCTACATAATACATGGACCTGGAGGAAACTAGACCACCTCCAGACAGGGGCCCCCCGGGGCCATACACCCCGTCCCCCCAATCCTGACCCTCCTACATAATACATGGACCTGGAGGAAACTAGACCACCTCCAGACAGGGGCCCCCCGGGGCCGTACACCCCGTCCCCCCAATCCTGACCCTCCTACATAATACATGGACCTGGAGGAAACTAGTCCACCTCCAGACAGGGGCCCCCCGGGGCCGTACACCCCGTCCCCCCAATCCTGACCCTCCTACATAATACATGGACCTGGAGGAAACTAGACCACCTCCAGACAGGGGCCCCCCGGGGCCGTACACCCCGTCCCCCAATCCTGACCCTCCTACATAATACATGGACCTGGAGGAAACTAGACCACCTCCAGACAGGGGCCCCCCGGGGCCGTACACCCCGTCCCCCCAATCCTGACCCTCCTACATAATACATGGACCTGGAGGAAACTAGACCACCTCCAGACAGGGGCCCCCCGGGGCCGTACACCCCGTCCCCCCAATCCTGACCCTCCTACATAATACATGGACCTGGAGGAAACTAGACCACCTCCAGACAGGGCCCCCCGGGGCCGTACACCCCGTCCCCCCAATCCTGACCCTCCTACATAATACATGGACCTGGAGGAAACTAGACCACCCCCAGACAGGGGCCCCCCGGGGCCGTACACCCCGTCCCCACAATCCTGACCCTCCTACATAATACATGGACCCTGGAGGAAACTAGACCACCTCCAGACAGGGGCCCCCCGGGGCCGTACACCCCGTCCCCCCAATCCTGACCCTCCTACATAATACATGGACCTGGAGGAAACTAGACCACCCACCAGACAGGGGCCCCCCGGGGCCTTACACCCCGTCCCCCCAATCCTGACCCTCCTACATAATACATGGACCTGGAGGAAACTAGACCACCTCCAGACAGGGGCCCCCGGGGCCGTACACCCCGTCCCCCCCAATCCTGACCCTCCTACATAATACATGGACCTGGAGGAAACTAGGTCACCTCCAGACAGGGGCCCCCCGGGGCCGTACACCCCGTCCCCCCAATCCTGACCCTCCTACATAATACATGGACCTGGAGGAAACTAGACCACCTCCAGACAGGGGCCCCCCGGGGCCGTACACCCCGTCCCCCCAATCCTGACCCTCCTACATAATACATGGACCTGGAGGAAACTAGACCACCTCCAGACAGGGGCCCCCCGGGGCCGTACACCCCGTCCCCCCAATCCTGACCCTCCTACATAATACATGGACCTGGAGGAAACTAGACCACCTCCAGACAGGGGCCCCCCGGGGCCGTACACCCCGTCCCCCCAATCCTGACCCTCCTACATAATACATGGACCTGGAGGAAACTAGACCACCTCCAGACAGGGGCCCCCCGGGGCCGTACACCCCGTCCCCCAATCCTGACCCTCCTACATAATACATGGACCTGGAGGAAACTAGGTCACCCCCAGACAGGGGCCCCCCGGGGCCGTACACCCCGTCCCCCAATCCTGACCCTCCTACATAATACATGGACCTGGAGGAAACTAGACCACCTCCAGACAGGGGCCCCCCGGGGCCGTACACCCCGTCCCCCCAATCCTGACCCTCCTACATAATACATGGACCTGGAGGAAACTAGACCACCTCCAGACAGGGGCCCCCCGGGGGCCGTACACCCCGTCCCCCCAATCCTGACCCTCCTACATAATACATGGACCTGGAGGAAACTAGGCCACCTCCAGACAGGGGCCCCCCGGGGCCATACACCCCGTCCCCCCAATCCTGACCCTCCTACATAATACATGGACCTGGAGGAAACTAGACCACCTCCAGACAGGGGCCCCCCGGGGCCGTACACCCCGTCCCCCCAATCCTGACCCTCCTACATAATACATGGACCTGGAGGAAACTAGACCACCTCCAGACAGGGGCCCCCCCGGGGCCGTACACCCCGTCCCCCCAATCCTGACCCTCCTACATAATACATGGACCTGGAGGAAACTAGTCCCACCTCCAAGACACAGTACACCCGTCCCCCCAATACCTCCATGGACTGGAGGACTCAAACTAGGCCACCTCCAGACGGGGCCCCCCGGGTTACACCCCGTCCCCCCAATCCTGACCCTCCTACATAATACATGGACCTGGAGGAAACTAGGCCACCCCCAGACAGGGGCCCCCCGGGGCCGTACACCCGTCCCCAATCCCTGACCTAAATCCTGACCTGGGAGGAAACTAGATCCTCCAGACAGGGGCCCCGGGGACGTAACCCCGTCCCCCCATCCTGACTCCTACCATAATACTTGGACACTGAGGAAACTAGACCACCCTCCAGACAGGGGCCCCCCGGGCGTAAACCCGTCCCCCCACCCACATATTACATGGACTGGAGGAAAACTAGACACCTCCCAGACAGGGCCCCCCGGGGGCCGTACCCCCACCCCCCAATCCTGACCCCTCCTACATAATACATGGACCTGGAGGAAACTAGACCACCCCAGACAGGGCCCCCCGGGGCCGTACACCCCGCCCCCCCAATACCTGACCCTCCTACATAATACATGGACCTGGAGGAAACTATACCACCTCCAGACAGGGGCCCCCCGGGGCCGTACACCCCGTCCCCCCCAATCCTGACCCTCCTACAAAATACATGGACCTGGAGGAAACTAGACCACCTCCAGACAGGGGCCACCCGGGGCCGTACACCCCGTCCCCCAATCCTGACCCTCCTACATAATACATGGACCTGGAGGAAACTAGACCACCTCCAGACAGGGCCCCCCGGGGCCGTACACCCCGTTCCCCCAAACCTGAGACCCTCCTACATAATACATGGACCTGGAGGAAACTAGACCACCTCCAGACAGGGGCCCCCCGGGGGCCGTACACCCCGTCCCCCCAATCCTGACCCTCCTACATAATACATGGACCTGGAGGAAACTAGACCACCTCCAGACAGGGGCCCCCCGGGGCCGTACACCCCGTCCCCCCAAACCTGACCCTCCTACATAATACATGGACCTGGAGGAAACTAGACCACCCCAGACAGGGGCCCCCCCCGGGGCCGTACACCCCGTCCCCCCAATCCTGACCCTCCTACATAATACATGGACCTGGAGGAAACTAGACCACCCCCAGACAGGGGGCCCCCCGGGGCCCGTTTTTTTTTTAATACACCCCCCGTCCCCCCAATCCTGACCCTCCTACATAATACATGGACCTGGAGGAAACTAGACCACCTCCAGACAGGGGCCCCCCCGGGGCCGTACACCCCGTCCCCCAATCCTGACCCTCCTACATAATACATGGACCTGGAGGAAACTAGACCACCTCCAGACAGGGGCCCCCGGGGCCATACACCCCTTCAACCCCATCCAGACAACCCATACCTGACATCGAGGAAAACGGACCACATCAGACAGGGGCCCCCGGAGGCCGAACCACCCGCCCCCCATGACACTAATACATGTAGGAAAGGAAAAACTAGGACCACCCCCAGAAACTAGACCACCTCCAGGAAGGGGCCCCCCGGGGCCGTGTTTCACCCCGTCCCCCCATCCTGACCCTCCTAACATAATACATGGACCTGGAGGAAACTAGACCACCCCCAGACTGGGGCCCCCGGGGCCTTACACCCCGTCCCCCCCAATCTGACCTCCTACTTTATAATAACATGGACCTGGGAGGAAACTAGACCACCTCAGACAGGGCCCCCCGAGGGGCCGTACAACCCCGTCCCCCCCAATCCTGACCCTCCTACATAAATACATGGACCTGGAGGAAACTAGACCACCTCCAGACAGGGGCCCCCCGGGGCCGTACACCCCGTCCCCCCAATCCTGACCCTCCTACATAAATACATGGACCTGGAGGAAACTAGAACACACCCCAGACAGGGGCCCCCCGGGGCCGTACACCCCGTCCCCCCAATCCTGACCCTCCTACATAATACATGGACCTGGAGGAAACTAGGCCACCTCCAGACAGGGGCCCCCCGGGGCCGTACACCCCGTCCCCCCCAATCCTGACCCTCCTACATTAAATACATGGACCTGGAGGAAACTAGGTCACCACCAGACAGGGGCCCCCCGGGGCCGTACACCCCGTCCCCCCAATCCTGACCCTCCTACATAATACATGGAACTGGAGGAAACTAGACCGCACCTCCTCCAGACAGGGGGGGGGTGGGGGGGGCCCCCCGGGGGGGGGGGGTGGGGGGGGGGGGGGGGGGGGGGGGGGGGGGGGGGGGGGCCCCCCGGCCGTACAACCCCGTCCCCCCAATCCTGACCCTCCTACATAATACATGGACCTGGAGGAAACTAGCCCACCTCCAGACAGGGGCCCCCCGGGGGCCGTACACCCCGTCCCCCCAATCCTGACCCTCCTACATAATACATGGACCTGGAGGAAACCTATACCACCCCAGACAGGGGCCCCCCGGGGCCGTACACCCCGTCCCCCCAATCCTGACCCTACCTACATAATACATGGACCTGGAGGAAACTAGAACCACCTCCAGACAGGGGCCCCCCGGGGCCCGTACACCCCGTCCCCCCAATCCGGACCCTCCTACATAATACATGGACCTGGAGGAAACTAGGACACCTCCAGACAGGGGCCCCCGGGGGCCGTACACCCCCTCCCCCCCCCAATCCCTGACCCTCCTACATAATACATGGACAGGAGGAAACTAGACCACCTCCAGACAGGGGCCCCCCCGGGGCGTACACCCCGTCCCCCCAATCCTGACCCTCCCTACATAATACATGGACCTGGAGGAAACTAGACCACCCACCAGACAGGGGCCCCCCGGGGCCATACACCCCCGTCCCCCCAATCCTGACCCTCCTACATAATACATGGACCTGGAGGAAACTAGACCACCTCCAGACAGGGGCCCCCCGGGGCCGTACACTCCGTCCCCCCAATCCTGACCTCCTACAAATACATGGACCTGGAGGAAACTAGACCAACCCCAGACAGGGGTCCCCCCGGGGCCGTACAACCCCGTCCCCCCAATCCTGACCACTCCTACATAATACATGGACCTGGAGGGAAACTAGACCACCTCCAGACAGGGGCCCCCCGGGGCCGTACACCCCGTCCCCCGGCAATCCTGACCCATCCTAACATAATACATGGACCCTGGAAGGAAAACTAGATCACCTCCAGCAGGGGCCCCCCGGGTCCCTACACCCCATCCCCCCCAAATCCTGACCCCTCCAACATAATACATGGACCTTGGAGGAAACTAAGAACCACACCCCAGACCTAGGGAACCGCCACGGGCCGTACACGCCCGTCCCCCCCACCCGATCCTGACCTCCTACATAGACTACTGGACCCCTGGAGGAACACTAGGCCCACCACGTTCCCCACAGACAGGGCCCCCCCCCGGGCCATGTACACCCCGTTCCCCCCAATCCTGACCCCCCTACATTAATACATGGACCTGGAGGAAACTAGGTAACCAACTCCAGACAGGCCCCCGCCCCTCGTGGCCGTACCACCCCGTCCCCCCAATTCCTGACCCTCCTACATAATACATGGACCTGGAGGAGAACTAGACTACCTCCAGACAGGGGCGCCCCGGGCCGTACACCCACGCCCCCCCCAATCCTGACCCTCCTACATAATACATTGACCCAGAGAGCGGTGAGTAGCACAAGACCACCTCCAGACAATGAGGCCCCCCGGGGGCCAGTACACTCCGCCGTCCCCCCAATCCGCACCCCTCCTACAGAATACATGACCCTGGGAGGAAACTAGACCACCATACCAGAACAGGGGGCCCCCCCCAGGACCAATACACGCCCCAAACACCCCCAATTCCTGGACCCTCCTACATAATACATGGTACCCTGGAGGCAATACTAGACCACCTCCAGACAGGGGGCCCCCGGTCCCAGACACCCCTTCCCCCCAATCCTGACCCTGCCTACATAATACAGACCTGAGAAAAACTAGACCACCCCCAGACGGGGCCCCCCGGGGGGCCCTTTTCACCCGTCCCCCCCTCCCGACCCCCCTACTAAAACAGGACCCGGGGAAAAATAGGGCCCCCCCC
>CM053026.1:749912901-749965601 GCA_028564925.1 Lithobates sylvaticus | reverse complement strand
ACCCTATGATCAGTCACAAATCCTCCAGCAGCACTGAATGTGCGTTCGGAAAGAACGCTGGAGGCAGGACAGGCCAGTAGCTCAATTGCATACTGTGCAAGCTCTGGCCAGTGATCCATCCTCAGGACCCAGTAAGCCAGAGGATTTTCGGTGGGAAAGGTGTCCAAGTCTGACCTTGCCCCAAGGTATTCCTGCACCATGTATATCAGACGCTGGCGATGGTTGCTGGAACCGATCATACCTTGGGGCTGCGGACTAAAAAATTGTCTGAACGCATCGGTCAGACGTCCACCTTCCCCACCGCTCCTTCTGCCACTGACCGAAGCCTCAGCAACTCGTCGCCCAGGACCAGGAGTTTGTAGCCTCCCAGTTTCTGGGAACGCGTTGCACAGACCTTTCTGCAAGGCCTCCCTGAGATGTCTCATCCTCTGCTCCCTCTGCGACGGCAAGATAAGGTCCGCAACCTTACCCTTGTACCGCGGATCAAGGAGAGTGGCCAGCCAGTAATGGTCCCCTCTCCTTGATCCGAAGAACACGAGGATCCTTCCGCAGGCTTTGCAGATCAGGGAGGCCATGCAGCGTAGGTTAGCTGAGGCATTCGGTCCGGAGTCTTCTGGGTCACTGAGGATGACATGATCGCCAGCCACCTCCTCCCAGCCACGTACAAGTCCACTGGCTTGTTGGGACTGTACATCATCCCTAAAAAGACTGCTGCTGCTGATGCTGAGTGCCAGGCTCCACCTCCATGCTCACACAATCCTCCTCCTCCTCCTCCTCCTCCTCCTCCTCATCCTCTTCCTGTGTGATGGGTGGGACAGAAGGAACACTGTCCGGATAAAGGGGGCCTTGAGAGGCAAGGAAGTCCCTCCTCTTCCTGCCTCTGTTCTGCCTCAAGTGTCCTGTCCATTATCCCACGCAGCGTATGCTCCAACAGGTGGACAAGAGGGACAGTGTCACTGATGCATGCACTGTCACTGCTCACCATCCTCGTGGCCTCCTCAAATGGTGAGAGGACAGTGCATGCATCCCTGATCATGCTCCACTGACGTGGGGAAAAAAAACCAAGCTCCCCTGACCCTGTCCTGGTGCCGTAGTCGCAAAGGTACTCATTGATGGCCCTCTGCTGCGTGTGCAGTCGCTGCAGCATGGCCAACGTTGAGTTCCACCTGGTGGGCATGTCAGATATTAGGCGGTTCTTGGGCAGGTTCAGCTCCTTTTGCAGCTCAGTCAGCCGAGCACTGGCATTATAAGATCGGCGGAAAATGCACACAGACTTTCCTGGCCTGCCTCAGGACATCCTGTAAGCCTGGGAACCTGCCCAAGAACCGCTGCACCCCCAGGTTGAGGACGTGAGCCATGCAGGGCACATGGGTGAGCTGCCCCTGTCGCAGGGCGGAGAGGAGGTTGGTGCCATTGTCAGAAACGACCATTCCTGGCTTAAGCTGACGTGGCGTCAACCACCTCTCGGCCTGCCCCTGCAGAGCTGCCAGAACCTCTGGCCCAGTGTGGCTCCTGTCCCCCAAACACACCAGCGCAAGCACGGCATGGCATCTTTTTGCCTGCGTACTTGCGTAGCCCCTTGTACGCCTACGGAGCACCGCTGGTTCCAAGGACAGAGCACTGGAGGAAGAAGAAGAGGAGGGGGTGGAGGAGAGAGGTGTGTCACAACCAGTAGCAGTAGTCGCGTTTTGGAGGCGTGGTGGCGGGACAACCTCCAACACTACTGCACCTTGTCCTGCATCCCTCCCAGCTGCCAATAGAGTGACCCAATGGGCCGTGAAAGAAAGGTACCGTCCCTGTCCATGCCTGCTGGACCATGAGTCAGCGGTAATATGCACCTTACCGCTGACCGCCCTGTCCAGCGAGGCATGGACATTGCCCTCCACATGCCGGTAGAGAGACGGAATCGCCTTCCGCGAGAAAAAGTGGCGTTTGGGAAACCTGCCACTGAGGAACCGCACATTGAACAAACTCACGGAAGGGGGCCGAGTCTACCAACTGAAAAGGCAGCAGTTGAAGTGCTAGCAATTTAGCAAGGCTAGCATTCAACCGCTGGGCATGTGGATGGCTGGGAGTGTACTTCTTTCTACGGTCCAGCAGCTGGGGCAGGGAAATTTGCCTGCTGCATTCGGACGTCGGTGTACTGCAAGTACTTGGTTGTGACACACCGAATTCTACACCTTCAGTCCTCTCAGAGCAGCTTTCAGAGAGGACTGAAGGTGTAGTGGGGATGGAGATCCCAGCTGAGGAGGAGCAAGGAGAGGTCCGCTTAGTTCTTTGGTGTGGGTCTTTTATGTGTGCCTGCCAACGAGCTGCATGGCAGGTCGCCATATGTCTGGTCATGCTTGTCGTGCCCAAGCGGCTGATGTTTTGGCCACGCGAGATACGCTTGAGACAAATATTGCAAATAGCAGTGGTGCGATCTGCTGCACTCGTCTCAAAAAAGGCCCACACCAAAGAACTTTTCTGATAACGTGCAGAGGCAGCGCCCTGCACAGGCGGAGCTCTGCGGTGTTGTACAGTTGCTGTGCTGGCCTCTACCTGGCCTCCAGGGGGCATCCTGCCTCGTTGGACATGTGACGCCGCATCCTCCTCCTCCTCGTCCTCCTCCTCATCCTCTCTCCCTTGAGGCACCCACGTGGAGTCAGTGACCTCATCATCCCCTCCCTCTTCACCACTAGAGCAAACCTGGCAGTAAGCTGCAGCTGGTGGAACTGTACTGCCAGATTCCTCAAGCTGGGTATCGTCATCCGAGCCTTCGAATCGTTGGGCATCCTCCTGGAGCATGTACCCAACACTGTGCTCAAAGAGTTCGGGGGACTCCTCAGGAGGACATGGTGGGTCTAGGGAAGGGGTGGCTGATGATGCTCTGTCAGTACCCTGAGCCTGGGTGAGAGAGGATGAGGAGGATGAGGAGGGCTTGGTCATCCATTCTACCAAGCCTTCAGCATGATGCGGCTCCACATGTCCAGCTGCCGAAAACAAAGACGCGCGTGTCCCATGGCCACGTGCTGATGACGATGCACGACCACGTCCACGTCCACGGCCACGTCCACTAGAAACAGAGCCTGCCTGCCCTGTGTTCTTGGCTCTGCACGCTCTGCCTCCCCTTGGCGGTCTTCCAGCCATTGTAGTCGGTAGTCCTGTGGGTGCTGCTGAGAAGAAAATATAGGAGCTCTGTGTGATGCCACTAACACACTAGAAGTCCTATGGGTGCTTCTGCAAAGAAAATAGAGGAGCTCTGTGTGATGCCACTAACACACTAGAAGTCCTATGGGTGCTTCTGCAAAGAAAATAGAGGAGCTCTGTGTGATGCCACTAACACACTAGAAGTCCTGTGGGTGCTTATGCAAAGAAAATAGAGGAGCTCTGTGTGATGCCACTAACACACTAGAAGTCCTGTGGGTGCTTCTGCAAAGAAAATAGAGGAGCTCTGTGTGATGCCACTAACACACTAGAAGTCCTGTGGGTGCTGCTGAGAAGAATATATAGGAGCTCTGTGTGATGCCACTAACACACTAGAAGTCCTATGGGTGCTTCTGCAAAGAAAATAGAGGAGCTCTGTGTGATGCCACTAACACACTAGAAGTCCTGTGGGTGCTTCTGCAAAGAAAATAGAGGAGCTCTGTGTGATGCCACTAACACACTAGAAGTCCTATGGGTGCTTCTGCAAAGAAAATAGAGGAGCTCTGTGTGATGCCACTAACACACTAGAAGTCCTGTGGGTGCTTATGCAAAGAAAATAGAGGAGCTCTGTGTGATGCCACTAACACACTAGAAGTCCTGTGGGTGCTTCTGCAAAGAAAATAGAGGAGCTCTGTGTGATGCCACTAACACACTAGAAGTCCTGTGGGTGCTGCTGAGAAGAATATATAGGAGCTCTGTGTGATGCCACTAACACACTAGAAGTCCTATGGGTGCTTCTGCAAAGAAAATAGAGGAGCTCTGTGTGATGCCACTAACACACTAGAAGTCCTGTGGGTGCTTCTGCAAAGAAAATAGAGGAGCTCTGTGTGATGCCACTAACACACTAGAAGTCCTATGGGTGCTTCTGCAAAGAAAATAGAGGAGCTCTGTGTGATGCCACTAACACACTAGAAGTCCTGTGGGTGCTTATGCAAAGAAAATAGAGGAGCTCTGTGTGATGCCACTAACACACTAGAAGTCCTGTGGGTGCTTATGCAAAGAAAATAGAGGAGCTCTGTGTGATGCCACTAACACACTAGAAGTCCTGTGGGTGCTTCTGCAAAGAAAATAGAGGAGCTCTGTGTGATGCCACTAACACACTAGAAGTCCTATGGGTGCTTCTGCAAAGAAAATAGAGGAGCTCTGTGTGATGCCACTAACACACTAGAAGTCCTATGGGTGCTTCTGCAAAGAAAATAGAGGAGCTCTGTGTGATGCCACTAACACACTAGAAGTCCTGTGGGTGCTTATGCAAAGAAAATAGAGGAGCTCTGTGTGATGCCACTAACACACTAGAAGTCCTGTGGGTGCTGCTGAGAAGAATATATAGGAGCTCTGTGTGATGCCACTAACACACTAGAAGTCCTGTGGGTGCTTATGCAAAGAAAATAGAGGAGCTCTGTGTGATGGGACTAACACACTTCAAGTCCTATAGGTGCTTCTGGGAAGAAAATATAGCTCTGTGTGTGTGATGGGACTAACACACTTCAAGTCCTATAGGTGCTTCTGGGAAGAAAATATAGCTGTGTGTGTGTAATGGGACTAAAACACTTCAAGTCCTATAGGTGCTTCTGGGAACAAAATATAGCTCTGTGTGTGTGATGGGACTAACACACTTCAAGTCCTATAGGTGCTTCTGGGAAGAAAATATAGCTCTGTGTGTGTAATGGGACTAACACACTTCAAGTCCTATAGGTGCTTCTGGGAAGAAAATATAGCTCTGTGTGTGTAATGGGACTAACACACTTCAAGTCCTATAGGTGCTTCTGGGAAGAAAATATAGCTCTGTGTGTGTAATGGGACTAACACACTTCAAGTCCTATAGGTGCTTCTGGGAACAAAGTATAGCTCTTTGTGTGTAATGGGACTAACACACTTCAAGTCCTATAGGTGCTTCTGGGAAGAAAATATAGCTCTGTGTGTGTGATGGGACTAACACACTTCAAGTCCTATAGGTGCTTCTGGGAACAAAATATAGCTCTGTGTGTGTGATGGGACTAACACACTTCAAGTCCTATAGGTGCTTCTGGGAAGAAAATATAGCTCTGTGTGTGTAATGGGACTAACACACTTCAAGTCCTATAGGTGCTTCTGGGAAGAAAATATAGCTCTGTGTGTGTAATGGGACTAACACACTTCAAGTCCTATAGGTGCTTCTGGGAAGAAAATATAGCTCTGTGTGTGTGATGGGACTAACACACTTCAAGTCCTATAGGTGCTTCTGGGAAGAAAATATAGCTCTGTGTGTGTAATGGGACTAACACACTTCAAGTCCTATAGGTGCTTCTGGGAACAAAATATAGCTCTGTGTGTGTGATGGGACTAACACACTTCAAGTCCTATAGGTGCTTCTGGGAAGAAAATATAGCTCTGTGTGTGTAATGGGACTAACACACTTCAAGTCCTATAGGTGCTTCTGGGAACAAAATATAGCTCTGTGTGTGTAATGGGACTAACACACTTCAAGTCCTATAGGTGCTTCTGGGAACAAAATATAGCTCTGTGTGTGTAATGGGACTAACACACTTCAAGTCCTATAGGTGCTTCTGGGAACAAAGTATAGCTCTTTGTGTGTAATGGGACTAACACACTTCAAGTCCTATAGGTGCTTCTGGGAAGAAAATATAGCTCTGTGTGTGTGATGGGACTAACACACTTCAAGTCCTATAGGTGCTTCTGGGAACAAAATATAGCTCTGTGTGTGTGATGGGACTAACACACTTCAAGTCCTATAGGTGCTTCTGGGAAGAAAATATAGCTCTGTGTGTGTAATGGGACTAACACACTTCAAGTCCTATAGGTGCTTCTGGGAAGAAAATATAGCTCTGTGTGTGTAATGGGACTAACACACTTCAAGTCCTATAGGTGCTTCTGGGAAGAAAATATAGCTCTGTGTGTGTGATGGGACTAACACACTTCAAGTCCTATAGGTGCTTCTGGGAAGAAAATATAGCTCTGTGTGTGTGATGGGACTAACACACTTCAAGTCCTATAGGTGCTTCTGGGAACAAAATATAGCTCTGTGTGTGTGATGGGACTAACACACTTCAAGTCCTATAGGTGCTTCTGGGAAGAAAATATAGCTCTGTGTGTGTAATGGGACTAACACACTTCAAGTCCTATAGGTGCTTCTGGGAAGAAAATATAGCTCTGTGTGTGTGATGGGACTAACACACTTCAAGTCCTATAGGTGCTTCTGGGAAGAAAATATAGCTCTGTGTGTGTAATGGGACTAACACACTTCAAGTCCTATAGGTGCTTCTGGGAAGAAAATATAGCTCTGTGTGTGTAATGGGACTAACACACTTCAAGTCCTATAGGTGCTTCTGGGAACAAAATATAGCTCTGTGTGTGTAATGGGACTAACACACTTCAAGTCCTATAGGTGCTTCTGGGAACAAAATATAGCTCTGTGTGTGTGATGGGACTAACACACTTCAAGTCCTATAGGTGCTTCTGGGAACAAAATATAGCTCTGTGTGTGTAATGGGACTAACACACTTCAAGTCCTATAGGTGCTTCTGGGAAGAAAATATAGCTCTGTGTGTGTAATGGGACTAACACACTTCAAGTCCTATAGGTGCCTCTGGGAACAAAATATAGCTCTGTGTGTGTGATGGGACTAACACACTTCAAGTCCTATAGGTGCTTCTGGGAACAAAATATAGCTCTGTGTGTGTGATGGGACTAACACACTTCAAGTCCTATAGGTGCTTCTGGGAAGAAAATATAGCTCTGTGTGTGTAATGGGACTAACACACTACAAGTCCTATAGGTGCCTCTGGGAACAAAATATAGGAGCTCTGCCTGCCTGCCACGAACACACTACAAGTCCTATAGGTGCTTCTGGTAACAAAATATAGGAGCTCTGCCTGCCTGCCACTAACACACTACAAGTCCTATAGGTGCTTCTGGTAACAAAATATAGGAGCTCTGCCTGCCTGCCACGAACACACTACAAGTCCTATAGGTGCTTCTGGTAACAAAATATAGGAGCTCTGCCTGCCTGCCACTAACACACTACAAGTCCTATAGGTGCTTCTGGTAACAAAATATAGGAGCTCTGCCTGCCTGCCACGAACACACTACAAGTCCTATAGGTGCTTCTGGTAACAAAATATAGGAGCTCTGCCTGCCTGCCACGAACACACTACAAGTCCTATAGGTGCTTCTGGTAACAAAATATAGGAGCTCTGCCTGCCTGCCACGAACACACTACAAGTCCTATAGGTGCTTCTGGGAACAAAATATAGGAGCTCTGCCTGCCTGCCACTAACACACTACAAGTCCTATAGGTGCTTCTGGTAACAAAATATAGGAACTCTGCCTGCCTGCCACGAACACACTACAAGTCCTATAGGTGCTTCTGGTAACAAAATATAGGAGCTCTGCCTGCCTGCCACGAGCACACTACAAGCCCCTCTTTGTCAATCAATCTTTGTAACTGAATCTATCTAACTCAATCTCTGCAAGTGAATCTCTCTAACTATCTAAATGCAGCAGAGTGTCACAGAAACAGCCTGCTCAATCTGCGCCGGAACAGCATGTGACCGGCGCAGACGGCGTGGCGGCGTTTTATAGGGGGGGGCGTGTACTACAGCCCCTGAGCTGTAATTGGCTACAGGCGTCCTGCCTGTAGCCAATTATGGCTCTTCGAGTTTCCGGGGCTGTGATTGGCCAAGCATGCGGGGTCACAGTGCATGCTTGGCCAATCATCAGCCAGCAATGCACTGCGTCGGCCGCGCCGGCCGCAATGCATTGCGGGGCCGCTCGCATCACACGAACGTGATGCGAGCGGCCAAAATAGTTCTGGGCTCGCCGAGCGAGCGAACGCCCGGTGCTCGATGCGAACGTGGGTTCGCATCGAGCACCGGGCCCATCCTTAATGGTTTGAATTGTATTGCATGTGAACGCTAAAGTGCAAACCCACTGGATGTATATATATATATATATAGTTCAGTTTTGTTGGTTGGTCATGCTAAGTACTAGGTGTACTCAGTTATTCAGAAGCTTTATATAAGTTTTATCGGTTTGCCAAAATTTATAGTGAAACATTCACATTTATAGTCATATCATGGACATTTTGAGGTTGATTTACTAAAGATTGTTAATTTTCTAAGGGAATTTTCCCTGTAGATCAGGGAATAAGTTGAAGCTCTGCTGACTTCCATCATCCAATCATGTGCCAGCAAAAATTTTTTTTTTTTCTTTGTATGTGATTGGGTATTCTCTGCCAAGTGAACTTTCACTACATTCACTAAGGTAAGGGAAAATGCCCTTGCAAAGTGAGGTTTAGTAAATTAGCCCCCTAATGTAATCATTTTGCTTTGATTAAAGGGATATTAAAGGCTTCCTTTTTTTTTTTATAACAAACATGTTATACTTACCTTCTCTGTGTAGTGGTTTTGCACAGAGCAGCCCTGATCCTCCTCTTCTCGGGTCCCTCGCCGGCTCTCTTGGCCCCTCCTTCCTGCCGAGTGCTCCCAGTGCAAGTTGCTTGCTATGGGGGCACCCAAGCAGGCACTTTTTTCCGATCCATCCACACACAGAGCCGCGTCTCAGCCCTGCCCCCTCTCTCTCCTCATTGGCTCACTGGCTGTGATTGACAGCCAATGGCTCCCGCTGCTGTCTCAGCCAATGAGGAGGTAGAGACCCCAGAGAGCCGAGGCTCTCGTGCACATCGCTGGATTGAGATGAGCTCATGTAAGTATTTTGGGGGGGGGGGGGGGGGGGGGGGGGGGTGCCTGCAGCACAGAGGAGATTTTTTTATCTTCACAAAAAGAAAACATGAAGTAGAGCTGCACGATTATGGATAAAATGAGAATCATGATTTTTTTGCTTAGAATAAAGATCATGATTCTCAGCTATATCATCTTTCACATAATACAAAAATTGGATTATAACTTTACTGTTTAGTTTTTTTTTAATTCATTGAAGTGTATTTTTTCCCAAACAATTTATTTTAAAAGACCGATGCGCAAATACAATGTGACATAAAATATTGCAACATTGGCCATTTTATTCTCTAGGGTCTCTGTTAAAATTATATATATAATGTTTGTGGGTTCTAAGTTGTTTTCTTGCAAAAAATACAGATTTTAACTTGTAAGCAACAAGTGTCAGAAAAGGGCTTATACCCCGTACACACGGTCAGAAATTCTGACGGAAACAGTCAGATCAGACGAAAATCCGATCGTGTGTGAGCTCTAGTGGACTTTTTCCGTCGGAATTTCCAATGGAAAAAGTTTGAGAGCAGGACCTAAAATATTCCAACAACAAAATCCGATCGGATATTTTCCGATTGTGTGTATAGAATTCCGACGCACAAAGTGCCACGCATGCTCAGAATAAATTTGGGGACGAAAAGCTATTGGCTACTGGCCTCTTCATAGTCCCGTCGTACGTGTTTTACGTCACTGCGTTCTGAACAATCTGATTTTCCGACAACTTTGTGCGACCGTGTGTATGCAAGACAAGTTTCGGCCAAAATCCGTCGGAAAAAATTAGACAGATGTGTGTACAGGGCATTAGTCTTTAAAGTGGACCTTCAGTCATTTTTTTCAACTTCCCATCTATTAAATCTTCTGCCCTTGTTGTTTTACCTTTGGAAGTAAAACCTTTTCCTTTTGTGCCAGTAAATCCCTTATACAGCCCACTTCCTTTTTCCTGTCTGGTCATTAGTCTAGGCTTATGACATCATGCACAGCTCTCTCTCTCACTCTCTTGTGAGAGTTTGTCAGGAAGGGAGGGGGGTGAGTCATAAGAAGGCCAGTGAGAGCGGCAGAGCTGGAGGTGAGCCTCTGTGTGTCTGTGTAAATCCAGGAAGTGAACAGGCAGCAGCTTCAGCTGCCCACAGTTAAAATGGTTGCAGCCAGACTAAGTGGAGGGAGATTTCTGCAGCATATTTGGCAAGTACAGAATCACAGTATGTCCAGTTCTGGGCACCAGTCCTCAGGAAGGATGTACTGGAAATGGAGCGAGTACAAAGAAGGGCAACAAAGCTAATAAAGGGTCTGGAGGATATTAGTTATGAGGAAAGGTTGCGAGCACTGAACTTATTCTCTCTGGAGAAGAGACGCTTGAGAGGGGATATGATTTCAATTAACAAATACCGTACTGGTGACCCCACAATAGGGATAAAACTTTTCTGTGGAAGGGAGTTTAACAAGACACGTGGCCACTCATTAAAATTAGAAGAAAAGAGGTTTAACCTTAAACTACGTAGAGGGTTTTTTTACTGTAAGAGCGGCAAGGATGTGGATTTCCCTTCCACAGGTGGTGGTCTCAGCAGGGGGCATTGATAGTTTCAAGAAACTATTAGATAAGCACCTGAGCGACCGCAACATACAGGGATATACAATGTAATACTGACATATAATCACACACCTAGGTTGGACTTGATGGACTTGTGTCTTTTTTCAACCTTGCCTACTATGTAACTATGTTTTCTGTACGGATCGCTGTGTTCAGAAACGGACAGATGTAAATGCAAAGCGCGATGAGCATTTGCAGCGCATTTCCAAAACGTGCGGTAAACTGCGCATTTCTGTGCGGAAGCTGCGCAGTCTGAAATGCACATATGTGAATGCAGCCTAATTGTTAATGACACTCCCAACCACGGTTAACAACACGTGTTTTGCTGCGTGTTTGTCATGCGACAAAACGCGCACTGAAAAGACGTGTGACGTTCCACATAGAAAAAGGTTCTTTCTTGGGCTGTTTGTCTAGCGTAGGGGGGGCCCATTCAAGCAAATGGGCTGCCCTATTGCGCAAAGCATGTTTACACCAAAAAAAAAAATGCTGGTAAAAAAGCGCAAGCTGGAACGTGTGTTTCTGCTACGCTCAGGTGTGAATGGAATGGGGGGAGAGTTTTTAGGCAGCAAGGAGCTGGGAGGAGAGGCGAGGGTTGAAAACCCCCCACAAATCTCATCAAAGTCACATTAGAATTGCTTCTTATCTAATGCTGATGCGACTTCTGTGCTTGGTGCCTGAGTGACCAAATGTCACCACCAGTGCTGTCACGGAATGGCGTGAATACATGATAATAAGAGTGCCAAAGAGAAAGTCCCAAATCTTTTAATAGCAATATTGGGTCTCAAGCAGATAACATAAAAGATCCAACGTGTTTCAGGGGCCCAACACTCTCTCCCTTCTTCAGGGCTACGAAATGGACACATCATGTCTGTTATGTAGCCCTAAAGAAGGGGGTGTTTGTTGGGCCCTGGAACTTGTTGGCTGTTTTATGTTATCTTGCTGTGAACCAATATTGTTATTTTGGACTCTTGGACTTTCCATTTGGCACTCTTGCTACATGGGTTCTCAATTCTTGATTCCATTGCTAAATAGTGGCTGTTGCTTACCTGATAGGAGACTGAAATGATGAGGGTGGCCTTTTTTGTATCTCCAGCCCAAGCACCTCTGGAAGTAGAGCAGGCAGTGCCGGGGGACACGAGGGCCAGTAGATGTGGATGGCAGAACCTCGGAATGGAAATGCAGACCCAGAAGATCCAGCAGAACATCAGGACTGTGTCCATTGAGGGAGCAGCAGCACTACAAGGGGAACCAGCAGAAGTTAAGAGGGAACTCTGGTTGAGACGTAAGTTCAGAAGGGCAGAGTCAACGAGTGATCCCACCAAGCAGATGACAGGAATAGACATAGAGGACTGGAGCTGATTCTAGATGCGTCCAAAGCTGGCACTTGGTAAGAGTGTGGAACTAAATCAAAGTAGTAGTGGAGACACAGAAATAGCCAGGGTCAACAGTGAGCAGACCACCAGGTGCAGAACCATTAGCTGAATCAGAGTCGTGGATAATTCTTGGTACACACTATCAGTTTTTTTCATTCAACAAACTATGCAATGTTAGTAAGGAGGAGCGCATGAAGGTGGATGGGAGGAGGAGGGGGAGACCTGAGGAGCACACAGAAGGGGACCGGAGGAGGACAGGGGGGACCGGAGGAGCCCACTAAGAAACACAGAGGAGGACACAGAGGGGAGCGGGAGGAGGATACAGGACACACTCAGGAACAATCGGTGTGGCGGCGGGGGATACTAGTATCAGTATCGGGATAACCCTACTTACAGCCACTGGCTACCAGCGCTGACCAGATGGCGAACAGATTTTGGTTTTCCAGCATGCCCGTTTGACAGAAGCCAGCTATTTAGCCGAATTCTGTTGGACAAGCTGGTGTACACACGGGTCGAATGTTGGTCGGTTTCCAGGGCTGCTGTTAGAAATCACTGGGCTCCGTACAGCCTATTTGGCAGGGCCCCCTCAAATATATCAAAATGATATTTTCACAAAAAAATATACTACAATCATTCTTAGCGGACACAAAGGTAACAGAGAAGCTGTGTGAATTGACGCTTTTTTTTAATTTATGTTTTACGTTTTAAACAAAAACATTGTATCGTTTTTAAATTTTTTTTAACTGTTTTAAATTTTATTTATTTTTTTACAATTTTATTTTCCAAGAATTTTATTGAGTTTTTCCAAGGGATTAAAACAATGCAGGGTTACAATTTTTTTTTAACTGAACAGGGAAGTCGGCAGTTGTGTATGTGTCTCTCCCTGCAGCAGCTGCAAGTCGAAGGGAGGGAGAGAAATCAATTTTCAGCTGCTGCAGAGAGCCGCACAGGGCATCCTGTAATTGCCCCTCCGTCCGACCGCACTGATTCCCTCTGTTGTTTGGGCCCCCCTGTGTTGCCGGCCCCCTACAGGAGGACTGGTGGTCCCCCTATCAGCAGCCCTGTCGTTTTCTGTTGAACCGGCCGATACCAGTCGATATTTGGGCCGTGTGTACCGGGCTAAAGCTAAGGCCAGGAACTGGGAGGCAGCTGTACAGAGTAGGATTCAAGATCAGATAAGGAAAGAGCCAGGTCAGTAACAGAAATAAGATGCAGGACACAGGTCAGAAAACAGAGAATAAGCTGTAGACCAATCAGCACCAACACTTAGCATCCCTTAAATAGGCCACCTGGCGCCAACACTGGCTCACAGGAATTCCCTGACAGTGTCTCAATTCATGGACAGCAGTCTCACCGGAGCCACTGTACCCTGTTATAGTCTAAATTGATTTACCAAAAATTCATATTCATCGCCTCACCTTTATTTTTGTCTGGAGTGGTATAAGTCAGAAGATAGCTAAGAAGTAAGGTGAGTAAATGTGGTTTCACTTTAAAACTGTTCGGTCTTTATTGGCAACTCCACTATTAGTCCAGTGTTTGGTAATTATCCCGTAGGATTTTCAGATTGTGTGACCGTTACAATTTAATTCCTTGTGTAACCAGCCTGGAATGTTTTTGCTTTTGTAACTTCAGTTCTTCTGCATTCTGCTGCCAGGCAAATAATGAATCATATAAAAGTGGGAGTGTTCCGCGCGGATGGTGATGTGTTTGCTGTAATGAGAGCTGCTGCCTCCACTGAGACACCTATGTGTAGGGTCCAATAAAAGAAAATATAGTGGTCATGGTGCTGCTCTATGAATTGAAATGTGCTAATAATTTGACTGACACCATACAGTGCCTTGCAAAAGTATTCACCCCCCTTCAGTGGCGGCTGGTGCTCAAAATTTTTGGGGGGGCGCAAATAAACTGAAAAATTCTGAAAAAAAACCCCATCAAACGCAAACCACTGTGCCCATCAAAACGCAGCCACTGTGCCCATCAAAACGCAGCCACTGTGCCCATCAAAACGCAGCCACTGTGCCCATCAAACGCAGCCACTGTGCCCATTAAACACAGCCACTGTGCCCATTAAAACGCAGCCAATGTGCCCATTAAAACGCAGCCACTGTGCCCATCAAACTCAGCCATTTTGCCACTGTGACATCAAACGCAGCCACTTTGCCACTTTGCCATCAAACACAGCCACTTTGCCATCAAACACAGCCACTTTGTCACTATTCCTTAAAACACAGCCACTTTGCCACTTTGCCACTCTGCCATAAAACGCAGTCGCTTCAAAATAAAGCTGTCTCTGCAAAGAAGCTGCCACTGTGCCCCCCCCCCCCCCGCACTTACCTTGTCTCGGGTGACGGCGGCATCGGTGTCCTCCATTTCTTCTCCTGCCCGCTCCTCCTCTCATCCTCTGCTATGATTGGACGCCTGATAGGAGCCCAATCACAGCGCCTGTCATTTCAGCCAATCAGGGCACAGGTAACACAGACCTGTGCTCCTGATTGGCTAAGGGGCCGTACAATGTTAGCAAACCGAATTCCTTCGGTTTGCTAACATACTGCTGAGTGACAAGGAACACACAGCGTTCGGCGCTAATCAGGTGTTTCCAAAAACACCCCCACCGCTGTAATTCAGGTGCCCGGTGACCGAAAAGGGGCCGGACACCTGAATAGGGGGTGTCAGCAGCGACCATAGATAGATTCATGTAATGCATGAATCTATCTATGGAGTATAGAGAGTGACAGGAGAGGGGGGCGGCGCTCCTGCGCCCTTTATGAACGCACCGCCGCTGCCCCCCTTGGCTTTTTACCTATTTTGTTACATAACAGCCTTTAGTTCAATGTTTTTTTAATCTGAATTATATGTGATGGATCAGAACACAATAGTCTAAGTTGGTGAAGTAAAATTAGAAAAATATATACATAAAATAATTTTTCTGAAATAAAAAAATGATAATTGCCATGTGCGTATGTATTCACCCCCTTTGTTATGAAGCCCATAAAAAGCTCTGGTGCAACCAATTACCTTCAAAAGTCACATAATTAGTGAAATGATGTCCACCTGTGTGCAATCTAAGTGTCACATGATCTGTCATTACATATACACTTCTTTTTGAAAGGCCCCAGAGGCTGCAACACCTAAGCAAGAGGCACCACTAACCAAACACTGCCATGAAGACCAAGGAACTCTCTAAACAAGTAAGGGACAATGTTGTTGAGAAGTACAAGTCAGGGTTAGGTTATAAAAAAATATCCAAATCTTTGATGATCCCTAGGAGCACCATCAAATCTATCATAACCAAATGGAAAGAACATGGCACAACAGCAAACCTGCCAAGAGACAGCCGCACACCAAAACTCACGGATCGAGCAAGGAGGGCATTAATCAGAGAGGCAGCACAGAGACCTAAGGTAACCCTGGTGAGTGCGTAGACATAGGGGAGCACGGAGAGGAGCACCTGCACTTTCAAATATGTTTACAAGCACGGATAAAAGGCACCAGTCACTTTGATTTAGTTGTTGGTTTATATTATTTCAACGCATGAAAAGGACTGAATATTATCACCAGGACTTGTTCATTCAAATATCTATTTGAAATACAGGGTTCACCAGTTATAAACTGATTAATTTATTAGAGTGTATTTATTTGGTTTACCAGTCATTTTGCACATTACCCAGCACTTGTCACTTTATTTGGAGATACATTTTATTTGTCATTAACATAACAAAAGGACTGTGTATTGGTACAAGAACTTGATTGTTCACACACCGATTTACAACACTGGATTTCCACCAATTGTCTTCAGCTTATTGATGGTTTATATGTTCATTGCACAATAACTAGCAAAGTGTAAATAGGAAATATTACTGCGCTCAAAAAGTGAAAAAACTGCTACATAATAATGTGACAAAGATACTAAATGGTGAATAATGAAAAATAAAGCGCTAAATGGTAAACATCTATGATAATATACACATAATAACTGAGTGATGGGAAATCAATCACACAAAAAATGTAAAAGGCATAAGAATGTGGGTGAAGAAAGTCCAATAAGTGGAAAGGTCCTGGAAAGGACCGGTGTAAGTGAACCACCGGATGGTGGCTACTCAGGGATGGAATACACTGGCAATGTCCGGCATATAGAGCATCAAGGATGGTACATCTTCAACCAAAGGAGAAGTATATCTACTCTTACCGGAAAAGGTGGACTTAAATGTCAGCGACAACGAGTCGATCAAGCGGGGGTGCCAAGATCGGCAAATCGACAGATCTCCAGGGAACCAAAAACCTCCAATCACGACTCCAAGGGGTGTGCAGGTAACCGCCAAACTTGGACGTGAGGAGCACCAAGGCTGGAACTCAGGCGTTGAAAGCCAGGCTGGATGGCCAAAGAACTCTCGTCCGGGGGTGTTGGTCAAAAAGTGTGTTTTTTAATAAAAACCAACATACATCAGTAAGAATAAAAACTGCGATCACAGAGTAAAAAAGGGGGGCAATATGGGTAGCAGAGAGCCAAGCCAGACGTGTTTTGTCCCACTGGACTTCAACTGGGGCATACACAAACTCCCCCACATTGCTCATATTTATAGACTACATATGAATAAAAGACCAATCAATGAGAACCAATTAAACATTTACTGTTCCAGGGCCAATGATTGGAGAAGAGCTCATCACATGACCGTATGAGCTCCAAGCCTCGTGTCGGGAACCAATGGTGGAAGAAGGTTATGGTCACATGGGGTCTAATACCGACTCCGCGATGACCTGAACACATTTGTGAAATTGACTGCGGCTAACATGAGACAAACTTCTCGTTGGAAAGCCTACATGCCGGACATTGCCAGTGTATTGCATCCCTGAGTAGCCACCATACGGTGGTGGACTTACACCGGTCCTTTCCAGGACCTTTCCACTTATTGGACTTTCTTCACTCACATTTTTATCCCTTTTACATTTTTTGTGTGAATGATTTCCCATCACTCAGTTATTATGTGTATATTGTCATACATGTTTACCATTTAGCACTACATTTTTCATTATTCACAATTACTAGCACCTGTCACTTTATTGGAGAGTTTTGTTTGGATGTCATATATATTTTTATAGCACTTGATACATCTAAACTGCATGTTTACTTTCAGTTTTTGGTATATAGTGTCAGTCAAATTATTAGCACTTATCAATTCATAGAGCAGCGCCACGACCACTAAATAATTAATCATACCTACAGTGATCACATAAATAATATCTTGGCCAACTGGGATTTTTTTTTTTAACTGAACTCCATGGTTTGGTGCTTGTCAAGCCCTGTGAACAAAAAAGTGAACCGTTAACTCACAGTGCACCAAAGCGTACTGTAATGGTTCAACCACCAAAGAGGAAGGGCCTCAATCCCTGAAACCCCCGGGGCTGTACTCTGGTCTACATAGGCCAAAGCAAGGTGGACCTCACTCCTTAGGGAACCTGCCAAAGCTGGTTCTACAAGTACTTGTTGAGGACTCTCCCGAAGAGACACCCTCGGTTGGGGAGAGGAAAACGACCCGAAGGCCACAAATCCTCTCCCCGAAATCAGGGGAGGTCCAATAACCTGCACCCTCAGTCTCTGTGAGACGAAATAAAAACAAAAAAAAAAACAACAACAGGTGAAGTGTAAGTGCCATCGATAAACTGTGCATGCAAGAATATCAAAAGTGATGTAACATTGAATGCTCCTTACATTGGTGGTCAGTGAGACAGTTCCCCTTACATTGGTGGTTAGTGGGAAAAATGACCCTTATATTGGTGGTCAATGAGAAGAATGCTCCTTATATTGGTGGTCAGTGGGAAAAAAGCTTCTTCCATTGATGGTCAGTGGGAAGAATGCCTCTTACATTGGTGGTCAGTGAGAAGAATGCAACCCTCACAGTGGTGGTTACAGTGGCTAATGCCACGTACACACGACCGGACTTTTCAACAGCAAAGGTCCGACGGAACGAATCCGTCGGACAATTCGATCGTGTGTGGGCTCCATCAGACTTTTGCTGTCTGAAAAATCCGACAGACTTTAGAAATAGAACATGTTTCAAATTTTCCCGCCGGAACTCCGCTGGACCCAGTTCCTATCAAAAAATCCGCTCGTCCGTGTGCTAGTCCGACGGACAAACAATGACGCTAGGGCAGCTATTGGCTACTGGCTATGAACTTCCTTATTCTAGTCCAGTCGTACGTCATCACGTTCGAATCTGTTGGACTTTAGTGTGATTGTGTGTGGCCAAGTCCGTTCATTCGGAAAGTTCGTCGGAACTCCGTCGAAAGTCCGTCGGAAAGACCGTCGGACCTAGTCCGTCGAAAAGTCCGCTCGTGTGTACGCGGCATAAGTGGTTAGACCAACCACAACACTACCTGCCTGTTGTTTGCATGTTCTCCCTGTGCCTGTGTGGGTTTCCTCCCACACTCCAAAGACATGCTGGTAGGTTAATTGGATATTGTCTAAATTTGCCCTAATATGTGTACAGTATGTATTAATGTGAGTTAGGGGCCTTAGATTGTAAGCTCCTTTAGGGCAGAGACTGATGTGAAT
This sequence comes from Lithobates sylvaticus, assembly GCA_028564925.1. Lineage (NCBI taxonomy): Eukaryota > Metazoa > Chordata > Amphibia > Anura > Ranidae > Lithobates > Lithobates sylvaticus. Next base: position 749,947,178 of record CM053026.1, on the reverse strand, counting down.
GTACAATATACTGTATATGTAAAGTGCTGCGTGAATTGACAGCATTATACAAGTACCTGAAATAAATAAATAAAATGTTACCCTTGCAGACAGGTTCATGATGGTTCATGGTGTCATGCTGTGGCATACCATACTGCCTTTGGCCCTGGAACTATGCAGGCGTTATCAAATAGGAGATCGATCAGTCACAGCTCAAGAAAGCCTTAGCAACCTCTGGAGGAACCTAAAGGTTCCATGGAACACAGGCTGAGAATGCCTGGTCTAGGGAGTGATGAACAAGGTAAAAATACATATACCTTACTCCCCCAGCAACATAAGCCAAACCAACAACAAAAGTTCCCCCACCAGCAACAATAGACCTCCCCAGCAACAACAGACTATCACACAAAAATATATGCTCTCCAGCAACAATAGATCCTAAACAGCCAGTCCTGGATAAGGACCCCCTGTACTGCACAGGTGCAGCGCTTGCGCAGTACGAAGGACTACGGAGCTTACGAAAATTGCCGAACCTAAACAGCTCTGAGTGAACTCTACACCGCGCAGGCGCAGTTAACATGTAATTGTACGAGGCGATGCCGCACGCTCCTGATGCTCGTACTACTCGCCTATCATGTAACTAAGGGGCGGGTCTAGTATTACTGTAACCAAGGGGCGCATTTATTATTATATATCGAGCTCTGCCCATTAATTTAACATTCGCCCTCTTCTGTAGCCATCCCCCCTTACACGATATAATAATAATAGACTCGCCCCTTGCTTACACGCTATAACAGATCTGCCCCTTGGTTAGGGTAATAATAGAGCAGCCCCTTGGTTACACGATATATAATAATAATAATAATAAATGCGCCCCTTGGTTACACGTATAGAATATTAAAAAAAAAGTCACAGTTACTTTGCTGCGTAACTAATTACTTTTCCAATGTAGTAACTGAGTTACTAACGCAATTACTTTTTGGGAGAAGTAATTTGTAATTTAACTAATTACTTTTTTAAAGTAAGATGACCAACACTGGACGGGACTAGCGAAGGAAGTGAATGTCGTCGCCTCCATCGGTGAGATTGACACCTCGCGAGCCCCGTCGCCTGGTATGGATTTAAAGGGGAACCCTTACGCCGAAAAAACGGCGTTGGGGTCCCCCCAAAGTCCATAGCAGACCCTTATCCGAGCATGCAGCCCTGCAGCCCCCCCCCCCACCCCAAAGAACCTTGTCCCCATGTTGATGAGGACAAGGGCCTCTTCCCGACAACCCTGGCCGTTGGTTGTCGGTGTCTGCGGGGGGCTTATCAGAATCTGGGAGCCTCCTTTAATAAGGGGCCCCCAGATTCCATCCCGCCACCCTATGTGAATGAGTATGGGGTACAATGTACCCCTACCCATTAACCTGGGGAAAAAAGTGTTAATAAAAAAAAAAACACAACACAGGTTTTTAAAGTACTTTATTAGACAGCTCCGGGGGTCTTCTTCCGACTTCGCGGGTCTTGTCCCGCTCTTCTGCCGGGCCTCCGCTATTTTCTTACAGCTCTTTTACTAGCGTTGGCCCGGTCTTGTCGCTGTCGCCGCCACCTTCTTCTTCTTTTTCTTCTTCATGGGGACAAGGTGCTTTGGGGTGGGGGGGGGGGGCGTAGGGCCGCCTCTTCCCCAAAGCACCCCCCCATGTTGAGGGCACGCGGCCTGGTACGGTTCAGGATGGGGGGGGCGCTAGCTCGTCCTCACCCCCTTTCCTGACCGGCCGGCTGCGTGCTCGGATAAGGGTCTGCTATGGACTTTGGGGGGACCCCCACGCTGTTTTTTCGGCGTTACTAACGCAATTACTTTTTGGGAGAAGTCATTTGTAACTTAACTAATTACTTTTTTAAAGTAAGATGACCAACACTGCCAGCAACAATAATAGACCTCCACCATGCAAAAATAGATCCCCTCCAGGAACAATCGATCCCCAGAAGCCAGCACAATAAACCCCCCAGCACCCCTTGCCATTACATATATTTAGTGTTGGTGGTGCAGGAACTGGGTTCCCCCCACATTCCCACTGAAAAAAAAAACCTGACTCTAAGTATCCTATTGTCCTGGGGCAGAGTATATGCCTATTCCTTCTGTACTGTGTTGTAATTGTACTGTCTGCCTTTAGTTTGTACAGTGCTGTGCAAACATTTGCCACTATATAAATCCCGTACAATAATAATAATAAATATGACAAATCCTCCAACAGTGGCAAAAAAAAGTGTCAGTCCACTGTCTAAATATTGCCCATGATCGTCTTACAGCTTACAGCCTAATACTCTGTGTAATCAGATTTGAGCATATGTGAACATTAGATTGTAAGCTCCATTGGTGCCAAGACTGCTGGGATTTGATCACAGTTCTAGTAAATAGTAAATTAGTTTCCGTTGATTCGTAACGATTCGTAAGTTCGTAAGTCGTCGGTGTTCGTATTCGTAACGATTCGTATTTTCGTAAGAGTTATTTTTTCGTTGATTCGTTTTTCTGTTAGTTTAATTTTCGTTTATTCGAAATTCGGACGCATTCGTATTTTCGTAGATTTAGTTACATTCGTACTTTCCTTAGATTGATTTATTCGTACTTTCGTAACATTGTTTTCGTAGATTCGTAATCGGAGCATAATTCATAATTTTATGTAATGTGTATGCTATTATTACATTTTAAGAGACACGGAAAATTACGAATCGAAAAAAAAAAAGTTCAGAATGTACGAATTTTTTCGTTCAATCCATTCGAGGCACGTTAAGCAGCGCCATTGTAAGAGACACGGAAAATTACGAATCAAAAAAAAAAAGAAAAGTTACGAATGTACAAATTTTTTCGTTCAATCCATTCGAGGCACGTTAAGCAGCGCCATTGTAAGGGACACGGAAAATTACCAATTCAACAAAAAAAAAAAAAAAAAAAAAAAAAAAAAAAAAGTTACGAATGTACGAATTTTTTCGTTCATTTTGATTTTCGTTGTTCCTGTTTTCGTTTTTCGGATTTTCTTCTTTCGTAGTTTTGTTGTTTCTAATTTGGTTATTTTGGATTTTCGTTGTTTTTTTCGTATTCGTTCGATTCGAACTATTCGTTAAAATTTTTAGCGAATCGTTCGTTCATTCGTACGATAACGAATGAACGAATATAACAAAAAAAAAAAAAACGAAAAACGAAAAAAAACAAAACGAATTGCACATGTCTAGTAAATAGTATCCTGGTCAGCTGCAAGCTACAGAACCACAACCCCAACCGTATTAGGTCTTGGTGCTATCCGAGAAGAAGTGTGCCATAAACAAATTTAATTCCAAGTTCTGTTTTTACAAATACTTTTTTCCTCCCTTTACCACATATTAGTTATAGAAAATGCTAAATTAGGAGGGGAATTTTGCCTTAGCAATTTTCCTTGTTGCATTTAGCAGTCTAACCAAACGACCAAAATTATCCTCTGAAAAAAACGTATTATAGAGAAATAGTTACTGTGTTTGACTATTTCTCTTTTTTTTTTTACTATACCACACATTATCTTTAGAAAATGCAGAAGGAATGTTTCCGAGGTTGCTCTGATCCGGGTACACATCTTCACATATGGTGGTCCTGTCCAATAGCTCAAACCTATTGAATAGAAATTTTGGAAATTGCATCCAGAATGTTTAACCACCTTCTTACTGGGCACTTAAACCCCCCTCCTATCCAGACCAATTTTCAGCTTTCGGCGCTGACGCACTTTGAATGACAATTGCGCGGTCATACAACACTATTACATTTTTATCATTTCTTTCCCACAAATAGAGCTTTCTTTTGGTGGTATTTGATCACATCTGGGGTTTTTATTTTTTGCTAAACAAACAATAAAGGATGGAAAATTTTGAAAAAAAAAAAGAAATCATGTTTTAATAGTTTGTTATAAAATTTTGCAAACAGGTAATTTTTTTATTCATCATTTTTTGAGCGCTGCACTTTTTTTCTTATTTTTTGTTTGGTTCGGAATCTAGGGCTATAGTGTTCAGCTGCTCTAGTCACGCAATTTTTTCCAAGCGCAGATTTCTCCACTTTTTTATTTCAGGTAATTTTTCTGCTTCATTGATATGCGCTGATGAGGCTGCACTGGTGGGCACTGATAGGCTGCACTAATAGGCACAGTTAAGACGGCACTGATAGGCACAGATAAGGTGGCACTGATGGGGACAGATAAGTCGGTACTGATGGGCACAGATAAGGCGGCACTGATGGCCACTGATAAGATGTCACTTATGGTCCCTGATGGGTGGCACTGATGGGTGGCACTGATGGGTGGCACTGATGGGTGGCACTGATGGGTGGCACTGATGGGCACTGATAGGTGGCACTGATGGGTTGCACTGATGGGCACTGATAGGCGGCACTGATGGGCACTGGTAGGTGACACTGATGGGCACTGATAGGTGGCACTGATGTGCAGCACTGTTCCTCAGGCACTGATTGTGAGCACTGATAGGTGGCACTGTGGGCACTGACAGGTGGCACTGTGGGCACTGACAGGTGGCGCTGGTGGGCACTGGTAGGCGGCACTGTTGCCTATGAGGTGGCACTTGTAGGGGGCACAGGTTGGCACTGAGGGCACTGAGGGGCTTGCAGTGATTGGGACTGATGTCCCGATCACTGCCGCCGGTGATCGGCTTTATTTTTTCTTCTCACGCTGTCAGCACGAGGAGAAAAAATAGCCGATTACCGGCTGTGTTGTCAGCCAATGACAACTGATCACGTGGTAAGGGGTTGGGATCAGTGATCCAGCGAGTCTCATAGACTCGCTGATCACAGAGCGCGCCCTTCAGGGGGCGCGCAGGCTGGTCATGCACGGGACAACGTCAATAGACGTAGTCCCGGCAATGTGGATCCGCGTTGTAGCCGTCATTCGGCTATAGCACGGATCTCAAGAAGTTAAACGAAAAATACAACCAGATCCAACCACGGCAATACTCAATCTGAAACCAAACACACAATCAATTCAAACTATTTGTTCAACTTCTCACAGCTGCAGAATAAACGATTGCAAGGGCATGGAGGTGCCCTGTCCTGGTGATGGCTGAGACAAAAAAACAGATTGAACACTTCCATGTCTCACGCTAAAATGATAGCGATTGAAAGAGACCAACTCCCCATATTTGAAAATAATTGATAAAATATCACTTCCCACCAACATTTAATGAATCCGCTCTTCTGCCATGGTAGCTGATTTACGTATTAGATACTCGTATACTTAGTTATTTGAGTGTCTAATTGCTTAGGAGACAATATATTTGAATTCGTGGATACTTGAATATCCATACAGATAGAATGTAACATGAGCTGGTTTTTGGGTCGACCCTGTGGACTTCTTCACCTTTTTTCTCCTCTTTCTTTCTTCACTTTTCGTACTTTACCTTTCTTTTAAAACTCATTATTCTATCAAATATAAATATTATTTCCCATTAAACTATAATATATATATAAAGGGTTTTACTTAATATTACAGTATGCATTTTTTTTTGGGGGGGGGGGGGGTATTTAAACCCATACTAAACCCCCAGACTTATTTGAATAATCAAATGTTTGTATAATTATTACATACATATCTTTATATTAACAGTTTATATATTAATCAGTTTTCTTATGTTGTTAATATTCTCTACTATATACTGTTATTATTCCTGTCATTGAACATACAATTAATAAAAACTTTTGACAAGGGAAATGCAGAACGAGAAGGGAATTTTGCTTTGGTTCTTTTTCTTTTTGTGTTTAGCAATCTCACCCTACTACCAAAATTATCTTATAAAAAAAAAAAAAATCTGTGAAAAATAAATCCAAAAATGTTAGAGAAATTGTTATTTGACCTTTTCTCTGAAATGTTATTTGAATTTATTCTTAGCAATTCAGAATGTTTTTTAGAGGGTGATTTTGGTAGTTAGATCATTTAGTTTGTCCTTTTTTTCTTGAACCCTTTAGTGGTGCAGGCTCCTTTGTTTTTTTTTATTGTTCATAGTATTTTTTTTTTATTGTAATTTAATTCAGATGAAAACTTCTATTATTATATTGCCCACTGTTATACTTTAGAAAAAAATGGGATGGCAGAAAAAATGAGGCAACTGTGGACTTTTATGGTACGAACCTTTTTCTCTTAAACATACTCCTGAAGAAGCGGCGAGTCCGCGAAACATGTCGAGTGTCACCTTGAGTCAGTTCGAATGTCACTATATTGTTTCCGTTATCATGGATCAATAATTCTGTGCCGTACTGTGCTACTATAGGAAATGGTTTTGCCTTGTATTGTCCAATATTGTCTCTTGTTTTCATTTGCCCCTCTTTTTTCTATTGTGTAATTGTTCCTATATTGTTGTAATAACTTTATATATTTGTTATACATATTGTTATGTGAGTCCTTATCCGTACCATAAAAGTCCACAGTTCTGCCATCCCATTTTTTTCAAAATTTTAGGACGACGGTACTGTACAAAAATTCTTATCATATAGTAGCACTATTTACACTGTTATACTTTATCAGAATGGCTTTGTTTCAAATATACAATTGCTGCAAAGCACATAATAAGGTCATTTATTTTCCTATTGTAATTAAATATTAAAAAATTAAGACTCTGCAGGAGTTTTGATCCTTTTTTTAAAGTATTTTTTTCATTTGAATTAGAATCAAAAAATTGTTAAAACCCTGACAATTAAATTTTTTCTCTATTTACTATTTGGGCAATTTTCCCTTCATTTCCTGTTCTGCAGGCACAACAGGAAGTGAGAGAAAATCTCTCCAAAATAAAGAGAAATGGCCTCTAATGCCCCGTACACACAGTCGGAAATTCCGACCACAAAATCCGTCGGATTTTTTCCGACGGATTTTGTCCGACACTCGTGTTGCATACACACGGTCGGACAAAGTTGTCAGAAAATACGATCATTCTGAACGTGGTGACGTTCGTTGCGTACGACGGGACTACGTAGAGGCTAGTAGCCAATAGCTTTGGTCTTGTAATGTGATCTGAGCATGCGTGGCACTTTGTCCGTCGGAATTCGCTACACACGATCGGAAAAAGTCCGATAGGACTTTGTTGTCGGAAAATTTGAGAGCAGGAGATAAAACTTTTTCCATCGGAAAAAAGTCCGATGGAGCCCACACACGGTCGGAATTTCCGCCAACATGGTCCGATAGGACATTTTCCGTCGGAAAATTTGACCGTGTGTACGGGGCATTAGACAATTGTCAGCAAAACAAGTATCTCCATTGGAGAAAAATCTGTGAAGAATAAATCCAAAAATGTTACAGAAATTGTTATTTGACCTTTTCTCTGAAATGTTATTTGGATTTATTCTTAGCAGTGCAGAATTTTTTTTAAGAGGGTAATTTTGGTAATTAGATCATTTAGTTTGTCCCTTTTTCCTTGAACCCTTTAGTGGTACAGGCTCCTTTGTTTTTTTATTGTTCATAGCATTTAGCAACCTTTTTATTGTCATTTAATTCAGATGAAAACTTCTATTATTATATTTATTAGTACAAGTGTAGAAAACGGGGGAGATAAGGAGTTTAAAAGTCACAGGGGGTCATTTGATACGATTCTTTGCCCACTGTTATACTTAACCAGAATGGCTTTATTTCAAAATATACAATTGCTGCAAAGAACATAATAAGGTCATTTTTTTTTTCTATTGTAATTAAATGTTAAAAAATTAAGACTCTGCAGGAGTTTTGATCCTTTTTTTAAAGTATTTTTTCATTTGAATTAGAATCGAAAAATTGTTAAAATCCTGCCAATTTTTTTTTTCTCTATTTACTGTTTGGGCAATTTTCCCTTCATTTCCTGTTGTGTGGGCACAACAGGAAGTGAGAGGAAATCTCTCCAAAATGAAGAGAAATGGCCTCTAAGTGCCTGTTCACACTAGTGCGATGCCAGACATCGCATGTAATTCGCAGCGCCACTGCTGTTCACATTACATGCAATGTCTGTGCGGTGCGACGTCAGCCGTACAGATAGCATGGCTGATATCGCACTGCATTCGGTCCAAACACGCACAGGACCCTTATTTCTGTTCGGACCAGAATCGGATCGCATGTGTGTTCACACCTATGTGATCCGATTCATGTCCAAACTGTCAGTTCGCAGTGCGATACGCGAGCTGAAATGGGGGTGTCGTTAACATATAATGACACTCCCCAGCAGTTTGCATATGGCGGTGTGAACTGCCGTGCATGTCGGGTGCGATGCGGGAACCCGAAGTTGATTCGCAGGGTTCTCGCATCGCACAAGTGTGAACCGGCACTTAGAAAATTGGCAGCAAAACAAGTATCTCCATTGGAAGATGTCCCCTCTTATCCCGTTCAGGTGGCAACTCTAAATTTTTTATAAGAAAAAAAGTAAAATCATATAGAATTAAACCAAAATGGGGCAGACTTGATGGACCACTTGGTCTTTATTCTGCTTTCACTCTTCTTCGTTTCTATGTTTCTAAAACGTGTCTCCATTGTAAGATTTTCCTTCTCATCCTGTTCAGGTGGCAACTCAAAATTTTCTCTCAGACAAAAAGTAAAAAAAAAAAAAAAATATATATGTATATATATATATATATATTTATGGTCTAGAGCCCTACGGACGACATGAGTAAAGATGACATATAGAAACAACACAAAACTCACCAACATGAAATAGACCTGAAAGTGTGCCTTGGTCTACCGTATGGTACACCAAAATAAGGGGGCATACCCTAGATAAGAATGATAAGAAGTAGTTATGGAATAATGTGGAATGAGTATTCAGTCTGGGGTAAGAATACTTGGAAGAGGCTTTTAAAAGGGGAGGGTGGGTGGGTATCACGCACAGGAAACCGACAAAGACCGGCGGCCTTTGGGCTGCTTAAATACCCTCTGGGCTCCTCCCATAACTTCAGGCCGGTACCCGGCCTTCCAATTTATGGTCTAGAGCCCTACGGACGACATGAGTAAAGATGACATATAGAAACAACACAAAACTCACCAACATGAAATAGACCTGAAAGTGTGCCTTGGTCTACCGTATGGTACACCAAAATAAGGGGGCAAAAACCTTCAGGTAGGGGATAATTATTTATTAAAGGTAATGTGACTGATTAAGACGAGCAACGGCCTGAGCCATCTCTAACTGTGGGTTAGGAATGTAGCGAGAGAAGCAGGCCGATTTCCGCCGACCCAGTTCCTTGATCACATGGTCCGGAACCCCCTGTCTTGAGGCCGTCGTGGCCGCCCCAATCCGGAATGAATGCCCGGAGTACTGGCTGGGGTCCAACTGAAGATTGCCGAGAAGGACCCGGACATGTTCCACGAACTGCGACGAGTTGAGGGGTTATACCGGAAAGGTTAGAAGCGGACTGGACCCTGGGCGGTCGGATAGCAGTGCCGTCAAGCGGTTTAACACGGCAACTGGGCACCAGTTGTTGTGAGTCCTGTACAGGTGAACATCTACTCCGGAACCTCGCTGCTGAGTTTTGGATGTCGCCAAGTGAAGGACGTAGTGATCCTGGTGGCGGCAGAGACTACTTCTATGCAAGGCTGGACCGGCTGGGTGGCTGCGAGTGAACTCGCTGGCCGTAGAAACCCATAAAACGCCATGTGTATCGCAGCCTGCAGGACGGTGCTGAGGAGGAGACCGAAAGGGGACCTATCCAGGATGTCAGACATTCCCTTGAAGATCTCCCCCGTGGTAGGCAGCCGCTTCGGGCTGACTGGCGGCTGGTGTTTCTGCCCTCCCCGTAGTAGAGCCCTCACTGCGTGGCAGGAGAACACCGAAGGCCTCGCGGGGTCTTGAAGCGACAAGTAGTGCGGCACCCCGGCCACGTACTAGCGTATCGTGCTGTGTGACAGTGCTAGGTGAGAATGACAATAAGCGCTGAGTTAAACTTCCCTGGAATGAATGAGCAGTAAACATTGAACTGATGCTGTAGGGACAGCTGGACCAGTCTGCGGAGGAAGGACATGACGGGCCTGGATTTAGGCCTGCCCTTGCTGATGATCTTGGCTGTGGCTTGATTGTCTGTCGTGAAAGCCACAGTCTGTCCAGACCAATGGTGACCCCATAGGTGAGCGGCTGCTACGATGGGGAAGAGCTCAAAGAGGGCTGACGTGGTAGTGAAGCCTGGTGTGGCTAGTAATTGAGGAGGCCAAGGGGCGGCGAACCATAAATGGCCAAAAATGGCGGCGCATCTTGTGGATGTCGCCGCATCGGTCACCACCTGAGGTGACTGCGTGGACACGACTGGGATGAACAGGAACACACCGTTCCAATTACCAAGAAAGTGTTCCCCCATGGCCAGAACTGCCCTGGCTGCCCAAGGGCTACTCTTAGACCCGAAGGTCAAATTGGACGCGAAACAATAACGCTCCCTCCACTTGATGAGGGGACGAGCGAGTTGAGACTGGGAGCGACGGAAGAATGAGGCGCTGACAGATCATACACCAGATGTTTTTATTTGAAAAAATATTCCCTGTACAAGCCCGATAGGGCTAACCCTCCAGATGTTAAAGGGAGACTGACTGAACGGGCCTATCAAGAAGTCCCGATCCAACTCCGTCTGCAGAAGGACGTCAATCGCTGGCACATCTGTTGCTGCTGAGCGTAGGTTCGGACATTCGTGGGTGGAGTGGGGCAGGGTGATGAGCCCGGTATGAAACCCATCGGTGAAACCCTGGATGAAGTAGCTGGCGAGTGACGGAGTGGGGTGTGAGGTCAAGTAAACACCGAGCCAAAGGGCATTGCCCCGGCTTAGTCGTGGTTCTTCTGTTTGACCTCACATAGAATCCTGGGGTGCGCCCTCTGGCATAGGGTGCAAACGTGCAAGAGCCGGCACTGGCTGAAGTTGCAGGAGCCGTAATTGAAATTATTGCAAATGGCGGCTCCCCCAACCATCCGCACCGGACGTCCCAACTTGTCCACCTTTTGCCCTTGCGCCGGGGCCTGCTGAGCCTGGCTCGTGCTGGTAGAGGCCGTGCTAGCTATCGGATGGACAGAGGCTATGTTGGCACACCAGACCGTGGTGTGGGACGCTGACTGACAGACAGCACATAGCGGGGAGCGAAGACCCGCGAAGTGGCGGCAGAACAACTCCGTGTCCACTACGCTCCAGTCCGTTGTCAGATGAAACTGTGAGAATCTGGCTGCGGCTTTGGCCGAGAAGGACCGATGATAGTCGTAGAACGCTGAGCCACCGTATTTGTGGCCCAGGTCTACGATCAAATGGAGGTAGAGGTCCAGTTCCTCCCGTCTACCGGGGGAGGCTGAGCACAGCACGTCCCTAAACATGCCGAAAGCGAGCGTGAACTCGGGCACCGTGAGCTTTCTGTTGAGCCTCGGATCCTTCGCTTTCAAAACCACCGAGACGTCCCCCCAGGTGTAGGCCTTGTTCTCGGCCAAGTCATGGACCGAGATCATGAGTGAGGCCAGGTTAACGTCTCTGCCCTCTAAAATGTCCTTCCTTACGCTGGGTGGCACCAGGTGGGAAGGGTGTACGGTAGTCGTGGCAAGCTCACAACCTGCGACCGGTGCACTGATGGCTGGGACCACCGCAGGGTCCAGAACCGTGGCAGCCGGGCTAGTCTCTAGACGAGACACCCTGTCCTGGACCTCAACGATTGAGGAAGACAGGGAGGACACGAGGGTGTGTAGCTGAGCGACGGCGGCTGAAATCGATTCCAGAGACGCCTGCTGGCTGCTGGGGCTTGCTGCGGCCGGTGGTGGGAAGAGGAGCCTGAATAGCTCCGCCTTCCTGGCCGCGGCCGAGAAGGGTATCCCTCTGCGTCTCAGCTCGGCGGACAGCCTGGGAATTGTCCATGCCCTAAGGGACTGGACACTGCCAGCCTCGGAGGCTGATGCCGGAGATAGCGGGGTGGTGAGGTCATCGCTGCCGACTGATGACATGGCGGCTGCCAAGACCCGTTACTTAGTAGACTGGTCACGTGTCTGCAGGCTGGGCCTATAAAGAGGTGACAAGCAATGAGTTTGAATGTGTCACCTATGATCTACGTACCTGCCATGAGAAAGCAGGAGCCCCTCGTGCCCCTGCGTTTTTTTTTTTATTTTTTTTTTTACCTGCTGGAACCCTGATCAAGCTGGTGCAGGTGGACCTACTGAATCCGACTGACCTGAGAGAGTGTGAGAGAAAGTACCTATTTAGGAGCCTAACTGCTGCCGTCCAGAGCGACGGAACCCAACGTAGATGATAACAACAGGCGATAGTGACTTAAGTCGACTGCCGAGACCGCTGTGGGATCAAATGACAGATGACAACACTAATGACTGACTTGACATGTTGCCTTAACTGAACGAACTTCCCGTGACAGGCCAGGGGTAGGTGCCTGTGAGCCGGACTCTGGAGCACGTACAGGAATGAGGCAACCGTGAAACGAGGCTAACTGCCTGGGTATTGCTGAGGCCGAACTGTGACATCCAGCTGCCACCGGGTCCGACTCCAAGCTCCCTTTTTTTTTTTTTTTCTCGTAGAAATGCGGCCGGCCTAGGGCACGCCGGCGCGAATTCGTACAGGCAGATGACCAATTAACGCCGGGGCGTGGTAAGGTGACACAGAAATGATATAACATGACAAGGACAAGAGTCAAAGTCTTTTTTTTTTTTTTTTTTTTTTGCGACTCCGCCCCTGGCGCATGTATTGAAATGAGGCCGGGCCTAGGGCACGCCGACACGAATTAGTGCGAGGTAGTGACTGCATTCATGCCGGGCGTGGTAAGGTGACAGAAATGAGATACCATGACAGGGGCAAGAATCAGGAATGTACGCAAACCAGTGATGCGATTCCGCCCTTGGCGCATGTATTGAAATGAGGCCGGGCCTAGGGCACGCCGACACGAATTAGTGCGAGGTAGTGACTGCATTCATGCCGGGCGTGGTAAGGTGACAGAAATGAGATACCATGACAGGGGCAAGAATCAGGAATGTACGCAAACCAGTGATGCGATTCCGCCCTTGGCGCATGTATTGAAATGAGGCCGGGCCTACGGCACGCCGACACGAATTAGTGCGAGGTAGTGACTGCATTCATGCCGGGCGTGGTAAGGTGACAGAAATGAGATACCATGACAGGGGCAAGAATCAGGAATGTACGCAAACCAGTGATGCGATTCCGCCCTTGGCGCATGTATTGAAATGAGGCCGGGCCTAGGGCACGCCGACACGAATTAGTGCGAGGTAGTGACTGCATTCATGCCGGGCGTGGTAAGGTGACAGAAATGATATACCATGACAGGGGCAAGAATCAGGAATGTACGCAACCAGTGATGCGATTCCGCCCTTGGCGCATGTATTGAAATGAGGCCGGCCTGGGGCACGCCGACACGAATTAGTGCGGGGAAGTGACTGCATTCATGCCGGGCGTGGTAAGGTGACAGAAATGATATACCATGACAGGGGCAAGAATCAGGAATATACGCAACCAGTGATGTGATTCCGCCCTTGGCGCATGTATCGAAATGAGGCCGGGTAGTCGTGCATCTGGGTCGCCCCGATCGGAGCATGTATGGATGCGACCGGACCAGGATCGAAGCGATGGCATGAACGCCCTGTTTAACTGATGCGAAATGATTTAGCATGACCGAATGGCCCGATACGTTAGCCATGTTTGAAATGATGAAATGATTGTCATGCTAACACGTGAAATGTTTCGACACGGTCGAAGTGATTCGTACAATTAGTATGCCAACAGTGCTTCGGAATGTGAATAGCGATTTGGTACGCTCGCTGGCGCCACTGATTCGAATAATGGCAGGACATGAACGATGCGTGTGAGTGCGAACGGCACCCGTGCGTGAGTCGTGTTTGAACGATTCGAAGACTGCGTAGCACGACCCCGTAAGGGAACCCTTGAGTGCCGGATGCGGCATCGGTCGGAGTGTTTCGTGGCGGGCGGCCCTGAATGTGCGTGCCGCTAGATGGCTCCCGATCGTGTACAACCAAAAACGTGCGAGTAAGTGTTTAGGTTTCGAGACAAGCAGCGCGTGGTTCGTGAGCTACGCAGACCACAGTTTAGTGACATGATAAGCAGTGCATGAGAACGTAAAACATGGGAGCCGAAGCCCTACCTGCGACAGCCGAACCAGACTCTTTGAACGAACTGCGACTCGGCGACACGAGTGCGACACGAAGGGACAACACGACTTACGAACACGGAACGCGGGACTGCAAGAAGAGGAGACGGACAGACGAAAACGGAGCTCACGAACCGGCACCAACAGCGCTTGTCTTGAACGAGTCGGTCCTAGATGTCTGACGTATCAGATATCACGCACAGGAAACCGACAAAGACCGGCGGCCTTTGGGCTGCTTAAATACCCTCCGGGCTCCTCCCATAACTTCAGGCCGGTACCCGGCCTTCCAATATATATATATATATAAAAAAATAAAAAAATGGGGCAGACTTGATGGACCACTTGGTCTTTATTCTGCCGCCACTTTTCTTATTTTCTGTGTTAATAACAAGTGACCCTGTTGGAAGATTTTCCTTCTCATCCTGTTCAGGTGGCAACTCGAAATTTTCTCTCAGGCTTGGTTCACACCTATGTGAATTGAACGTGGGTTTCTCCGCATTCCAATTCGCATAGCAGGAGATTGTGACCGGCTCTCTATGGAACCGGTTCACAGATCTCCGCAGCTGCTCCGGTGCGAATTGCACGGGAGCCCTGTGCGTCTTTTGGTCCGTTTCAGGTCCGAATTCTTTTCAAATTTGGGGCTGAAACCTCTTGGTCTTTAGTTTGCCGCCACTTTTCTTGATTTCTGTGTTTCAAACAAGTGTCCCTGTTGGAAGATTTTCCTTCTCGTCCTGTTCAGGGGGCGACTCTCAGACAAAAAGTAAAAAAAAAAAAAAAAAAAATCATATATAAATAAGAAAAATGGGGCAGACTCGATAGACCTCTTGGTCTTTTTTTCTGCCGTCACTCTTCAATTTCTGAAGTGTCCCCATTGGAAGATTTTGCCTCTCACCCTGTTCAGATGGCAACTCAAAATTTAGCATTTTTCCTTAGGCCCCTTTCACACTGCGGCGTTTTTCAGGCGGTACATTGCTAAAAATAGCGCCTGTACACCGCCTGAAAAAATCCGGCCCCATTCACTCCAGTGTGAAAGCCGGCGGGCTTTCACACTGGAGCGGTGCGCTAGCAGGACGGTAAAAAAAGTCCTGCTAGCAGCATCTTTGGAGCGGTATAGGAGCGGTGTATTCACCGCTCCTATACCGCTCCTACCCATTGATTTCAATGGGACACCGCGGTAATACCGCGGCAATACCGCCGCAAAGCGCCGATACGGCAGCGCTTTGCGGGGGATTTTAACCCTTTTTCGGCCGCTAGCGGGGGTTAAAACCGCACCGCTAGCGGCCGAATACCGCGGCTAAAACGACGGTAAAGCAGCGCCACAGTGTGAAAGGGGCCTTACTGTCTGTCCAAGAGACAATGGTCACCAGGACAAGTGGAGAGATTGAATCTCTTCCCGTCAGGGGCACAGTCAGGGGCACAGCATTAAAAACTTGACATGGGAGCTAACTCCTCAACTTACTATTTAAAACAAAAAATTGGGGGCTTTAGCTACGCTTAATTAACAATTCTGGTAATAAATAATATTCAGAATAGTTTCAAAAAGGCATTTTTAGCCTTTATTTATGTGCACATTAATTAAAAACAAGTAAATAAAAAATAAAAATAAAATAATAGAATGATACAAACAATATTAATTAGCTGCTATGTTGGTGTCATAGATTCTTTAGAGATGAACATCAGTAGAGCTAAATTTACATTTTATAAACATTGCATCACCTGCTATTGATCTCAAATCGTCTAGCATTAAAAAACAAAATTTAATACGATAATAATGAAAGGTTCTAAATATTTAAATTATGGCATTTAGGGATCTATTTATGAAAAAAATTAAAAAAAATTAAATTGGGCAAAACAAATGATCTGAGAATCAGAAGACATTTAAAACCTTTACAGCATTTGCAAGTTTTTCCATTAGACTGGAGAACTTTTTTTTTTCAATGTTACATGTCCGTTACTTTCGGCTTCAATTGCCTGAGGCCCATCAAACGCCTCGCTCTATCCAAAACTGAAAAGAAAAAGTTTTGTCTGGAGTTGGAACTTAGTGCATTTGGTAGGTTGGGTTGCCATGTTTTATCCAGGATATCATATTTTATTTCCTGAATGGTTCCTACAGTGAATGGCAGGAATGATACATCTTGTGTAATGCCAGTAAACAAATGTCCTAGATAGTCTGTCACAGAAGGCTGGAAATAAAAGATGCAATGGTAATTGAAGATTGATTTATAAATGGCCATTGGCTGCCAGGATGCCATCAGTTAGGGATGATGCCATGCTTGCCTTGTCCATCCGGTAAGGGTTGTATGTAGACATTATTAGACATGTGCACAACAAAAAAATGTGTTTATTTTCGTTTCGTTTTTTTCATTTCCGAAAATAATTAGTTTATTTTCGTTTCGTTTTTTTAGTTTCCGTTGATTCGGAACGATTCGTAAATTCGTAAGTCGTCGGTGTTCGTATTCGGAACGATTCGTACATTCGTAAGAGTTATTTTTTCGTTGATTCGTTTTTCTGCTAGTTTAATTTTCGTTCATTCGTTTATTCGAAATTCGGAGGCATTCATAGTTATTCGTACATTCGTAACATTCGTAGATTCGTAATCGGAGCATAATTCATAATTTTATGTAATGTGTATGCTATTATTACATTTTAAGAGACACGGAAAATTACGAATCGAAAAAAAAGTTACGAATGTACGAATTTTTTCGTTCAATCCATTCGAAGCACGTTAAGCAGCGCCATTGTAAGAGACACGGAAAATGACAAATCAAAAAAAAAAGTTACGAATGTACGAATTTTTTCGTTCAATCCATTCGAAGCACGTTAAGCAGCGCCATTGTAAGAGACACGGAAAATGACAAATCAAAAAAAAAAGTTACGAATGTACGAATTTTTTCGTTCAATCCATTCGAAGCACGTTAAGCAGCACCATTGTAAGGGACACAAAAAATTACCAATTCAACAAAAAATAAAGTTACGAATGTACAAATTTTTTCGTTCATTTTCATTTTCGTTGTTCCTGTTTTCGTTTTTCGGATTTTTTTCATTCGTACATTCGTTGTTTCTAGTTAGTTTTTTTCGGGTTTTCGTTATTTTCGGATTCGTGCGATTCGAACGATTCGTTAAAATTTTTTGCGAATCGTTCGTTCATTCGTACGAAAACGAACGAACGAAAATAACGGAAAAAAAGGAAAAACGAAAAAAAAAAAAAAAACGAATTGCACATGTCTAGACATTATGCTGCCCAAGGCACCCAAGAATGATGACACCTTTAGATACGGGTTCCAAAGTTTTTTGAAGGAGCCACATAGGTAGATTTGGGACATTTAGGGATCTGTTTATATAAAAAAATTCCTTCTGTGTGAGTTGGGCAAAACGAATGTCCTGACAGTAAATGGAGAATCGGAAGACAATTAAAAACCTAGACAGCACTTCCAAGTTTTCCCTTTGACTGTAAAACTTTTTTTTTTCAATGTTGCATGTCCTTCACTTTCGGTTATGATTGCCCTCACCTCTGGTCCAGACTGAGATCCATCAAACAGATAGGAAGTCAGACAAATGCCGCATACACACGGTCGGAATTCTCGTCGGAAAAAGCTCTGATGGTTTTCCCGTCGGAATTCCGACAGAATTTTGCTCAAACTGTCTTGCCTACACACGGTCACACCAAATTCCGACGGTCAGTAACACAGCGGCATAAAACACGTTCGACGGCACTATAAAAGGGAAGTTGAATGCTTCCGAGCATGCTTCGAATTGTTTCCGAGCATGCGTCGGAATTTTGCGTGTCGAAATTGCATACACACGATCGGAAAATCCGATAGAAAGGTTTTCCGTCGGAAAAATTGAGAAAAAGTTCTCAATCCAAAGTCCGTCGGAAATTCCGACAGAAAAAGACCGATGGGCATACACACGGTCGGAAAATCCGATGAAAAGCTCCCATCGGACTGTTTCCATCAGAAATTCCGACCGTGTGTATAAGTCTTCTCTGAAACTAAAAAAACATTTTGGCTGGAGTTGGAACTTAATGCATTTGGTAGGTTGGGTTGCCGTGTTTTATGCCGGATGTCCTGGGTCTACCTACACGAGTCCTACAGTGAAAGACAGGAATGATACCTCCAGTGTAATGCCAGTAAACAAAAGTCTTAGCCCCCGTACACACGGTCGGAGATTCCGACCACAAAATCTGTCGGATTTTTTCTGACGGATTTTGTCCGACACTGGTGTTGCATACACACGGTCGGACAAAGTTGTCGGAAAATCCGATCATTCTGAACGCGGTGACGTTTGTTGCCTACGACGGGACTACGTAGAGGCTAGTAGCCAATAGCTTTGGTCTAGTAATTTGATCTGAGCATGTGTGGCACTTTGTCCGTCGGAATTCTCTACACACGATCGGAAAAAGTCTGATCGGATTTTGTTGTCGGAAAATTTGAGAGCAGGATCTCAAATTTTTTCCGGCGGAAATTCAGACGGAAAAAGTCCGATGGAGCCCACACACGGGCGGATTTTCCAACAGGAGTTTCCCAGTGGGCCGATTTCAGTGACAGCGGAGGTAGAGCGGGCAGGCGGGGACTTATTTAATCACATACTATACACCGGAACAAGAACCTTAACAAAGAATAACATTATTTACATCACAACTTGTGGTGGGACCCCCCTCCGCCCCATGAACTTATCTCACGCTACTACGAGCTCCTACATCCATGCATCTGGTCTCCTGCAGCCTCCACCTCACTGCTCCATCCAGCGAGCTCAGCTGTGACATCATCATGTACAACGCAGGGCAGGCAGTCCTGTACTCTAACTGAGGATGCTGAGGGCACGCCCACAACCTGAAGTGTCAGAGCGAGAAAAGAAGAGCGCCACCTACTGGGGGTCAAGAGGAACGTCAAGTAAAACGACTTTTTACTGATCTGGTATGCTAGGCAAGAACGAGCCAATAAAGTGGTTTTAAACCCTCACATATGCCCAGTGAAGTGATCGGCCTCAGGTGATACACAGAGATGAAACAAATCCTCCCACATAAGTTGTACTTGTTTATCCACTTCGCCCCCCAAAGATTTTACCCCCTTCCTGACCAGAGCATTTTTTTGCGATACGGCACTGCGCTACTTTAACTGACGATTGCGCGGTCGTGCGACGCTGTACACAAATAATATTTATGTCCTTTTTTCCCCACAAATAGAGCTTTCTTTTGTTGGTATTTGATCACCTCTGCGGTTTATATTTTTTGCGCTATAATAAAAAAAACTAAAATTTTGAAAAAAAAAAAGCAATATTTTTTACTTTTTGCTATAATAAATATCCCCCAAAAATATATAAAAAAACGAATTTCTTCCTCAGTTTAGGCCGTTATGTATTCTTCTACATATTTTTGGTAAAAAAAAAATCGCAATAAGCGTTAGACATGTGCAATTCGTTTAGTTTTTTTTCGTTTTCCGTTAAAATTCGTTATATCCGTTCATTCGTTATCGTACGAATGAACGAATGATTCGCTAAAAATTTTAACGAATAACAAATTATCGAATCGAACAAATATGAAAAACAAAGAAAATGCGAAATAACCAAATTAGAAACAACAAAAGTACGAATGAAAAAAATCCGAAAAACGAAAACAGGAACAAACGAAAATCAAAATGAACGAAAAAATTTGTACATTCGTAACTTTTTTTTTTTGTTGAATTGGTAATTTTCCGTGTCCCTTACAATGGCGCTGCTTAACGTGCTTCGAATGGATTGAACAAAAAATTCGTACATTCGCAACTTTTTTTTTTCGATTCGTAATTTTCCGTGTCTCTACAATGGCGCTGCTTAACGTGCTTCGAATGGATTGAACGGAAAAAAATCGTACATTCGCAACTTTTTTTTTTTCCCGATTCGTAATTTTCCGTGTCTCTTACAATGGCGCTGCTTAATGTGCTTCGAATGGATTGAACAAAAAAATTCGTACATTTGTAACTTTTTTTTTCGATTCGTAATTTTCCGTGTCTCTTACAATGTAATAATAGCATACACATTACATAAAATTATGAATTATGCTCCGATTACGAATCTACGAAAACAATGTTACGAAAGTACGAATGTAACTAAATCTACGAAAATACGAATGCATCCGAATTTCGAATAAACGAAAATTAAACGGAAAAAACGAATCAACGAAAAAATAACTCTTACGAAAATACGAATCGTTACGAATCAACGGAAGCGAACAGAAACGAAACGAAAATAAACAAATTTTTCTATTGTGCGCATGTCTAATAAACGTATATTGATTGGTTTTCGCAAAAGTTATAGCGTCTACAAAATAGGGGATAGATTTATGGCATTTTTCTTCTTTTTTGTTTTGTTATACTACAAAAAAAATTACCGACAATTTCGAAAAAAAAAAAAAATATTTTATACTTTCTGCTATAAAACACATCCAATAAAAAAGAATTTAAAAAATCACATTTCTTCATCAATTTAGACCAATATGTATTCTGCTACATGTTTTTGGTAAAAAAAATCCCGATAAGCGTATATTGTTAAAGTAAAAAGTTATACAAACCATGGGATAGATTTATGGACTTTAAATTCTTTTGCTAGCAATGGCGGCGATCAGTGATTTTTGGCGGGACTGCTACATTGCGGCGGACAAAGCTGACACTAAGTGACACTTTTTGGGGACCAATGACACCAATACAGTGATCAGTGCTGAAAAAAAATGCACTGTCACTGTACTAATGACACTGGCAGGGAATGAGGTTAACATCAGGGGCGATCAAGGGGTTAAATGTGTTCCCTGGAAGTGATTACTAACTGTGTGGGGGAAAACAGGGATCCGTGTTCCTGCTCAGGAACACAAGATCTCCCTCTTCCCCACTGACAGAATGTAGATCTGCCTTGTTTATCGCTGTTCTGCCTATCTACGAACGATCGCTAAGACCCGCTAAATTGGCTCCCTCTGTGTCCAATCACAGTGGGAGTGGGCCACCGGGGGCCCGCACATTCCCCATACCCCAAAAGAAGCGAACAACGTACAGGTACATTGTTTCCTGCAGCCGGGCCGCCCTGCCTCATTATATGTGCGGTGGGCAGCTCAGAAGCTACAGTCTTCTCTTCTCTACATTTGTTCAAAGTGCAGAATTAATAAAGCTTGTCTGAGCTTTCAGAAAGCAGGGGGCAGGGAGCTAAAGTTACACTCTGCAGAGCTCAGTGATAGCTGATTGGAGGGAAGGGCCACTCCCCCCACCCCTTTCACACAGGAACAGAGCTAAGGCTGTCAACCACAGGCTGTGTGCTGGAGCTCCCTCCCCTGTCACCTTTTCACCGTTTGGTGTCAGGAAAACTTGTCAGCAGGGACTCATGCTGATAGCAGAGGAACGAAGCAGCAGACAGAAATAACACTTAGTGCTCTGGACTGAAACAAGTACACACTATAGAGGGAGATGCTTTGTTCATATTTCATTTCGGAGGTTTACAACCACTTTAACCCTAGCCACTTAAAGAACCAGAAGGATTTACCCCCCTTCCTGACCAGGCCATTTTTTGCGATACGGCACTGCGCCGCTTTAACTGACAATTACGCGGTCGTGTGACGTTGCAACCAAGCAAAATTGACGTCTTTTTTTCCCACAAATAGAGCATTTTTTTTTGTGGTATTTGATCACCTCTGCGGTTTTAATTTTTTGCGCTATAAAAAAAAAAAAAGAGCGACAATTTTGAAAAAAAAAGCAATATATCTTTTACTATAATAAATATCCCCCCCCCCCAAAAGAAAATATTAATAATAATTTCTTCCTCAGTTTAGACTGATACGTATCCTTCTACATATTTTTGGTAAATAAAAATCGCAATAGGCGTATATCGATATGTTTGCGCAAAAGTTATAGCCTCTACAAAATAGGGGATAGATTTATGGCATTTTTATTATTAATTTTTTTACTAGTAATGGCGGCGATCTGCGTTTTTTAGCGGGACTGCGACATTGCGGCGGACAGATCGGACACTATTTTGGGATCATTGACATTTATACAGTGATCAGTGCTATAAAAATGCACTGATTACTGTATAAATGACACTGGCAGGGAAGCGGTTAACACTAGGGGGCGATCAAGGGGTTAAATGTTCCCTAGGGAGGTGTTTCTAACTGTGAGGGGGAGGGGACTGACTAGGAGGAGGAGAGAGAGATCGCTGTTCCTGATCTCTAGGAACACACGATCTGTCTCCTCTTCCCCTGACAGAACGGGGATCTGTTTGTTTACATTGACAGATTCCAGTTCTGGCTCTCTGTGGAGCGATCGCGGGTGGCCTGGCGGACCTTGCGGACACGGGTCACACGCATCGGCTTCCGCCCCCGCCGCAGGCACCCACTGTATCTATTACGTGAACCGATGTACAGCTACGGCGATTCGCGTAACAGAGCCAACCTGCCGCAGTATAATGACGGCGGCTGGTCGGCAAGTGGCTAGGGGAGCCCCACTGCAAGCGGCGTTTTGGTTGGATCCGGCGTTGCCGTCTGAATTTCTACTGGAGGAACTATTTCAAGGATATAATATATATATATATATAGTGTAATCTGAACGTTCGCTCTCGCCTACGCGCCGGTCTCGGTGAAATGTTTACGAAGCGCTTTGACAGCTGTAAAGTGTTAAATTACAGGTTTGTTCACTCGTATCCCCCGACACGCAACAACGGAGCGTCACTCCGCCGCAATGTAGTCACTGCGTTATTTTCCGGGGGGGGGGGGGGGGGATAAACGCCGATCAGAAATGTCTACATAATTAATAGATAATTAATAGATAATGAAGTGATTGCACAACATGAACGTTGGTAAAATTCACAGGAACACATCAATTATGATTAATGCCTAAAGAGTAGGGATCAGACCGTTTGGTTGGGTTTTGCGGTGAGTTGGGGGAATAGGACTACCGATCGGGTGCCCAATCCAAACCCACTGAAGTCAAAGGGGGCCGAATGTGAAAGATCAGTTCCGGCCATTCTCTAGGCTAACAGGCAAGGGATCGTCATGGGCAATGCTGGGGCATCTAGAGCCCGGAGCAAACATGCCTGCACCCCAAACCCCACCCCCTCCCCCCAAGATGTATGAGCATTATGTGTCAGCAAAATCCCCCCCCCCCAAAAAAAAAAATTATTCACTAATCTGCATGCTTACCTCCTAAGCATAGACCCCCCCCCCACTCCAAATCCCTCTCCCAGCACAATCCACCCCTCCCATCCCTCAAATCCCCCAAAAACAAATGACCCCCTCAAAAAAAATCACCCCCCCCCCGTGCACAAATTTTCTAACACTCGAATTTCTCCTCCAGGTATACATACCCCCCACTCACTCCAAATCCCTCTCTCAGCACAACGATCCCTCAAATCCCCCAAAAACAAATGACCCCCTCAAAAAAAATCACCCCTCCTAGCACAAATCATCTACCCCTCAAATTTCTCCTCTTTGTATACATACTCCCACCCCTCACTCCAAATCCCTCTCTCAGCACAACCCCCCCCATCCCTCAAATCTCCCCCAAAACAAATGGCACCCTCAAAAGAAATCACCCCCCCTTGCACAAATTTTCTACCACTCGAATTTCTCCTCCGGGTATACATACCCCCCCACTCCAAATCCCTCTCTCAGCACAACCCCCATCCCTCAAATCCCCCCAAAACAAATGGCACCCTCAAAAGAAATCACCCCTCCTAGCACTAATCCTCTACCCCTCAAATTTCTCCTCCGGGTATACATACCCCCCCTCACTCCAAATCCCTCTCTCAGCACACACCCCCCCCATCCCTCAAATCTCCCCAAAACAAATGGCAACCTCAAAAGAAATCACCCCTCATGGCACAAATCCTCTACCCCTCAAATTTCTCCTCCGGGTATACATACCCCCCCCCCCCTCACTCCAAATCCCTCTCCCAGCCCAAATACCCCCTTCCATCCCCCCATCCCCCCAAAACAAATGCCCCCCCCTCATAAAAAATAGCGCTGAGTTTCCCCTAAAAGTACATATTGTTCTTATCCTTGATAAAAGTGTGAAGTGGATGTCAATGGGACCCCACCTCAATAAAAAATGTGTGGGCTCGCCCCTAATTCCATTTTGATTTTGGTAGGCATTTTAAAAGGAAAAATCAATACATAAAAATAAAAAAAAATAAAAAGGAGAAAAAAATGTGTTAGGCCCCCCAAAGTCCATAACAGACCCGTTCTTAAGCAAGCAGGAAAGGGGACTGGGGGATGAGCATGTTGAGGGCATGTGGCCTGGTATGGTTCAGGAGGAGCCTTTTCCCTTCCTGGACCACCATACCAGGCCACATGCCCTCAACACGGTGGATGGGGAGGGCAGTTTGCCTTTGGACAAGCGAAAAACAGGCTTTTAGGGGTTAAAACAGGAGGCGGGGAGGCACAATGCTAGTGTAAGCGACCCCTAACAAGAGCTTCACTTATTTACTCCCTTCTGGTCTGCTTAATATATCTTTGGAAGATTTTTTCTTTTATCTGTTAAATAATTTAATAACATAATAATATGATAATATTTGTAATAATATGTAAAACTAAAAAAAAATATATATTGATTGTATTATATTATTATGATTAATACAATTTTTATTATATTATTATTATAATTAATTAATAAATATATATATATATATATATATATATATATATATATATATATATATATATATATATATAATAATAATTCTAATAATATAATATAATATAAATGGTATAATATAAATATAATAAATAAATAATAATAATATTGGTATTTTATGTGACAGACCAACACAAAGTGGCACATAATTGTGAAGTGGAAGGAAAATGATAAATGGTTTTCAGATTTTTTACAAATAAATATGTAAAAAGTGGGGGGTACATTTGTATGGCGCCCCCCTGAGTCAATACTTTGTAGAACCACCTTTCACTGCAATTACAGCTGCAAGTCTTTTTGGGGATGTCTCTACCAGCTTTACACATCTAGAGAGTGACATTTTTGCCCATTCTTCTTTGCAAAATAGCTCAAGCTCTGTCAGATTGGATGGAGAGCGTCTGTGAACAGCAATTTTCAAGTCTTGCCACAGATTCTCAATTGGATTTAGGTCTGGACTTTGACTGGGCCATTCTAACACATGAATATGCTTTGATCTAAACCATTCCATTGTAGCTCTGGCTGTATGTTTAGGGTCGTTGTCCTGCTGGAAGATGAACCTTCACCCCAGTCTCAAGTCTTTTGCAGACTCTAATACACACGATCGGACTTTGCAGCTGAGGTCCACCGGACTTTCTAGCGAACGGACTTGGCCACACACGATCACTCCAAAAGTCCGGCAGTTTTGAACGCGGTGACGTAGAATAAGGAAGTTCATAGCCAGTAGCCAATAGCTGCCCTAGCGTCGGTTTTAGTCCGTCGGACTAGCACACAGACGACCGGATTTTTCGACCGGACTCGAGTCCGGCGGACAAATTTGAAGCCAGTCTTATTTCTAGGTCCGCCGGACTTTTGGGAAGAAAAAGTCTGCTGGAGCCCACACACGATCGGATTGTCCGACGGAATCTGGTCTGCCGAAAAGTCAGATCGTGTGTACGCGGCATAACAGGTTTTCTTCTAAGATTGCCCTGTATTTGGCTCCATCCATCTTCCCATCAACTCTGACCAGTTTCCCTGTCCCTGCTGAAGAAAAGCATCCCCACAACATGATGCTGCCACCACCATGTTTCACAGTAGGGATGGTGTGTTCAGGGTGATGTACAGTGTTAGTTTTCCGCCACACATAGCGTTTTGCTTTTAGGTCAAAAAGTTCAATTTTGGTCTCATCTGACCAGAGCACCTTCTTCCACGTGTTTGCTGTGTCCCCCACATGGCTTCTCACAAACTGCAAACAGGGCTTCTTATGGCTTTCTTTCAACTATGTATTTCTTCTTGTCACTCTTCCATAAAGGGCAGATTTGTGGAGAGCACGACTAATAGTTGTCCTGTGGACAGATTCTCCCACCTGAGCTGTGGATCTCTGCAGCTCCTCCAGAGTTACCATGGACCTCTTGGCTGCTTCTCTGATTAATGTTCTCCTTGCCTGGCCTGTCAGTTTAGGTGGACGGCCATGTCTTGGTAGGTTTGCGGTTGTGCCATACTCTTTCCATTTTCGGGTGATGGATAGAACAGAGCTCCGTGAGATGTTCAAAGCTTGGGATATTTTTTTTATAACCTAACCCTGCTTTATACTTCTCCACAACTTTATCCCTGACCTGTCTGGTGTGTTCCTTGGCCTTCATGATGCTGTTTGTTCACTAAGGTTCTCTAACAAACCTCTGAGGGCTTCACAGAACAGCTGTATTTATACTGAGATTAAATTACACACAGATGGACTCTATTTACTAATTAGGTGACTTCTGAAGTCAATTGGTTCCACTAGATTTTAGTTAGGGGTATCAGAGTAAAGGGGGCTAAATACAAATGCACACCACACTTTTCACATATTCATTTGTAGAATATTTTGAAAACCATTTATTATTTTCCTTTCACTTCACAGTTATGTGCCACTTTGTGTTGGTCTATCACATAAAATCCCAATAAAACAGATTTACGTTTTTGGATGTAACTTGACAAACGTGGAAATTTTCAAGGGGTATGAATACTTTTTCAAGGCGCTGTATATAATAACAATAGTAATAATAATTCTCATAATATAATAATACGTGTATTAATATATTCTATTAGAATTAATAATAATTATATTAGTATAATAATAATAATAATACGTATTATAATAATGATATATATATATGATATATTATAAATAAAAAAATGTATATAAATATATCAATATATATATATATATATATATATAATATACACATATATATATATATATATATATATATATATATATATATATATATATATATATATATATATTTATTTAATAATATATCATTATTTAACTAATATAGTTATTATTAATTCTAATAGAATATATATATATACACACACACACAAATAAATACAAACATACCGATCAGCCATAACATTATGACCACTCAC
Organism: Lithobates sylvaticus; assembly: GCA_028564925.1. Lineage (NCBI taxonomy): Eukaryota > Metazoa > Chordata > Amphibia > Anura > Ranidae > Lithobates > Lithobates sylvaticus. The sequence continues at coordinate 749,920,075 of CM053026.1, read as the reverse complement.
AAGTAAAGGGAAGGAATATATCAATAAAATGGCATCTGAAAATTGGTGGGATATATTAGGCAGCAAGTGAACATGTTGTCCATGAAGTTGATATGGTGAAAGCAGAGAAAGTAATGGGCATCGTATTTTGTTGTGTATGGAGCTGTGAAGCCCATGGTGACCCATGTCCACAGCCAAAAGCTTCTACAACGGTCACATGAACATCAGAACTGGACAAGGGAGAAATGGAAGAAGGTGGTCTGGTCTAATGAATAACATTTTCTTTTACATCATGTGGATGGCCGGAGTGTGTGAGCGTCACTTACCCGGGAAAGAGATGGCACCAGGATGTGGTATAAGAAGACAAGCCGGCGGAGACAGTGTGATGCTTTGGGCAATGTTACATAGCTACAGTAGGTGAGGTTGAAAAAAGACACAAGTCCATCAAGTCCAACCTACAGTGGTGTGAAAAAGTGTTTGCCCCCTTCCTCATTTCCTGTTCCTTTGCATGTTTGTCACACTTAAGTGTTTCGGAACATCAAACCAATTTAAACAATAGTCAAGGACAACACAAGTAAACACAAAATGCAATTTGTAAATGAAGGTGTTTATTATTAAAGGTGAAAAAAAATCCAAACCATCATGGCCCTGTGTGAAAAAGTGATTGCCCCCTAAACCTAATAACTGGTTGGGCCACCCTTAGCAGCAACTGCAACCAAGCATTTGCGATAACGTGCAATGAGGCTTTTACAGCGTCCTGGAGGAATTTTGGCCCACTCATCTTTGCAGAATTGTCCTAATTCAGTTACATTAGAGGGTTTTCGAGCATGAACGGCCTTTTTAAGGTCATACCACAACATCTCAATAGGATTCAGGTCAGGACTTTGGCTGGGCCACTCCAAAGTCTTCATTTTGTTTTTCTTCAGCCATTCGGTGGTGGACTTGCTGGTGTGTTTAGGATCATTGTCCTGCTGCAGAACCCAAGTTCGTTTCAGCTTGAGTACACGAACAGATGGTCGGACATTCTCCTTCAGGATCTCTTGGTAGACAGCAGAATTCATAGTTCCTTTTATCACGGCAAGTCTTCCAAATCCTGAAGCAGCAAAACAGCCCCAGACCATCACACTACCACCACCATATTTTACTGTTGGTATAATGTTCTTTTTCTGAAATGCAGTGTTCCTTCTACGCCAGATATACTTGGACACACACCTTCCAAAGAGTTCCACTTTTGTCTCATCGGTCCACAGAATGTTGTCCCAAAAGTCTTGGGGATCATCAAGATGTGTTGTGGAGAAATTGAGACGAGCTTTGATGTTCTTTTTGCTCAGCAGTGGTTTTCTCCTTGGAACTCTGCCATGCAGGCCATTTTTGCCCAGTCTTTTCCTGATGGTGGAGGCATGAACGCTGACCTTAACTGAGGCAAGTGAGGCCTGCAGTTCCTTGGACGTTGTTGTGGGGTCTTTTGTGACCTCTTGGATGAGTCGTCGCTGCGCTCTTGGGGTAATTTTGGGGCGGCCGGCCACTCCTGGGAAGGTTCACCACTGTTCCATGTCTTCGCCATTTGTGGATAATGGCTCTCACTGTGGTTCGCTGGATTCCCAAAGCTTTGGAAATGGCTTTATAACCCTTTCCAGACTGATAGATCTCAATTACTTTCTTTCTCAATTGTTCCTGAATTTCTTTGGGTCTCGGCATGATGTGTAGCTTTTAAGGATCTTCTGGTGGACCTTACTGTGTCAAGCAGCTCCTATTTAAGTGATGCCTTGATTGTGAACAGGTGTGGCAATAATCAGACCTGGGTGTGGCTAGAGAAATTGAACTCAGGTGTGGACAACCACAGTTATAGTATGTTTTAACAAGGGGGGCAATCACTTTTTCACACAGGGCCATGATGGTTTGGATTTTTTTTCACCTTTAATAATAAACACCTTAATTTACAAATTGCATTTTGTGTTTACTTGTGTTGTCCTTGACTATTGTTTAAATTGGTTTGATGTTCCGAAACACTTAAGTGTGACAAACATGCAAAGGAACAGGAAATGAGGAAGGGGGCAAACACTTGTTCACACCACTGTATGTGTGTGATTATATGTCAGTATTACATTGTATATCCCTGTATGTTGTTGTCATTCAGGTGCTTATTTAATAGTTTCTTGAAACTATCGATGCTCCCCACTGAGACCCCCGCCTGTGGAAGGGAATTCCACATCCTTGCCGCTCTTACAGTAAAGTACCCTCTACGTAGTTTAAGGTTAAACCTCTTTTTTTTCTAATTTTAATGAGTGGCCACGAGTCTTGTTAAACTCCCTTCCACAAAAAAGTTTTCTCCCTATTGTGGGGTCACCAGTACGGTATTTGTATATTGAAATCATATCCCCTCTCAAGTGTCTCTTCTCCAGAGAGAATAAGTTCAGTGCTCGCAACCTTTCCTCATAACTAATATCCTCCAGACCCTCTATTAGCTTTGTTGCCCTTCTTTGTACTCGCTTCATTTCCAGTACATCCTTCCTGAGGACTGGTGCCCAGAACTGGACGGCATACTCCAGGTGCGGCCGGACCAGAGTCTTGTAGAGCAGGAGAATTATTGTTTTATCTCTGGAGTTGATCCCCTTTTTAATGCCAATATTCTGCTTTGTTAGCAGCAGCTTGGCATTGCATGCCATTGCTGAGCCTATCATCTACTAGGACCCCCAGGTCCTTTTCCATCCTAGATTCCCCCAGAGGTTCTCCCCCCAGTGTATAGATTGCATTCATATTTTTGCCACCCAAATGCATTATTTTACATTTTTCTACATTAAACCTCATTTGCCATGTAGTTGCCACCCCATTAATTTGTTCAGATCTTCTTGCAAGGTTTCCACATCCTGCGGAGAAGTTATTGCCCTGCTTAGCTTAGTATTGTCTAGACATGTGCATTCGTTTTCGTCCGAATGCATTTTCGTCTGAATTTCAGGTATTTGTGCAGAATCCGAAAAACGAAAGATCCGACATAAACAAATGCTTTATATTCGTTTTCGTTGTGACAACAGTTCGTTATAGATTAGACATGTGCGATTCGTTTCGTACGAATTCGTAATTCGTACGAATTTTTCGAAATTCGTACGAATTTACGAATCTGTAGTACGAATTTTTTTTTTTACGAATTCCGTACGGAATACGAATTTTTTTTTACGAATCGTTAGTAAAGTTACGAATCGTTACGAATCGTTACGAATCGTTAACGCGGCTAATGAATTGTTGGTTCTCATAACACAGAGAACAATTCGAATCCAACTACAAATATCGAATTTCAATTTCAAGTTACGAATCGTTACGAATCGGTATGAATAGTTACGAATCGTTACGAATCGTTATGAATAGTTACGAATCGTTAGTAAATCCAACTACCAATATCGAATTTCAACTAATTTGAACGAAATTATTATAGCAGATATAACGAATGAATTCGAATGAGAAAGTGTCATTTTTGCAGAAAAAAAAAAAAGCGTAGGGGTCCCCCCAAATTCAATAACCAGGCCCTTCAGGTCTGGTATGGATATTAAGGGGGACCCCAGCCAAAAAAAAAATAAAAAAAATGGCGTGGGGTCCCCCCCCAAATATCCAAACCAGACCCTTCTGGTCTGGGATGGTTTTTAAGGGGAACCCCGGCAAAAAAAAAAAAAAAAAAAATGGCGTGGGGTCCCCCTCAAAATCCATACCAGACCCTTTATCCGAGCACGCAACCTGGCAGGCCGCAGGAAAGGAGGGGGGGACGAGAGCGGCCCCCCCTCCCGCCTGAACCGTACCAGGCCACATGCCCTCAACATTGGGAGGGTGCTTTGGGGTCCCCCCCAAAGCACCTTGTCCCCATGTTGATGAGGACAAGGGCCTCATCCCCACAACCCTGGCCGGTGGTTGTGGGGGTCTGCAGGCGGGGGGCTTATCGGAATCTGGAAGCCCCCTTTAACAAGGGGACCCCCAGATCCCGGCCCCCCCCTGTGTGAAATGGTAAGGGGGTACAAAAGTACCCCTACCATTTCACCAAAAAAGTGGCAAAAATGGTAAAAATGACAGGAGACGGTCTTTGACAATTCCTTTATTAAAATCTTCTTTCTTCTTTCTTCTGGTCTTCCTTTCTTCATCTTCTCCTTCCGGCATCTTCTTCCATCTTCTTCTTCCTTCGATTCGCTTCTTCTTCCTCCGGTCTTCTCGTCCTTCTCGTCCGGCATCGTCCTTCTCGTCCGGCATCGTCGTCTCTTCTCGCAGGCCGCTCCTCGCAATGGGAGGCTCCCGCTCTGTGAGGCTCCGCTCCGGGTGACAGGTCTTTTATAACGAAGGCACCTGGTGACCCCGCCCCCTCTGACGCACGGGGACGTCATGTGGAATTCCCTATGGCTTTCCCCATGACGTCAGAGGGGGGGCGGGGTCACCGGGTGCCTTCGTTATACAAGACCTGTCACCCGGAGCGGAGCCTCACAGAGCGGGAGCCTCCCATTGCGAGGAGCGGCCTGCGAGAAGAGACGACGATGCCGGACGAGAAGGACGACGCCGGACGAGAGGGACGAGAAGACCGGAGGAAGAAGAAGCGAATCGAAGAAGAAGAAGAAGATGGAAGAAGAAGATGACGGAAGGAGAAGATGAAGAAAGGAAGACCAGAAGAAAGAAGATTTTAATAAAGGAATTGTCAAAGACCGTCTCCTGTCATTTTTACCATTTTTGCCACTTTTTTGGTGAAATGGTAGGGGTACTTTTGTACCCCCTTACCATTTCACACAGGGGGGGGGGCGGGATCTGGGGGTCCCCTTGTTAAAGGGGGCTTCCAGATTCTGATAAGCCCCCCGCCCGCAGACCCCCACAACCACCGGCCAGGGTTGTGGGGATGAGGCCCTTGTCCTCATCAACATGGGGACAAGGTGCTTTGGGGGGGACCCCAAAGCACCCTCCCAATGTTGAGGGCATGTGGCCTGGTACGGTTCAGGCGGGAGGGGGGGCCGCTCTCGTCCCCCCCTCCTTTCCTGCGACCTGCCAGGTTGCGTGCTCGGATAAAGGGTCTGGTATGGATTTTGAGGGGGACCCCACGCCATTTTTTTTTTTTTTTTTTGGCCGGGGTTCCCCTTAAAATCCATCCCAGACCTGAAGGGTCTGGTATGGATATTTGGGGGGGACCCCACGCCATTTTTTTTATTTTTTTTTGGCTGGGGTCCCCCTTAATATCCATACCAGACCTGAAGGGCCTGGTTATTGAATTTGGGGGGACCCCTACGCTTTTTTTTTTTCTGCAAAAATGACACTTTGTCATTCGAATTCATTCGTTATATCTGCTATAATAATTTCGTTCAAATTAGTTGAAATTCGATATTGGTAGTTGGATTTACTAACGATTCGTAACTATTCATAACGATTCGTAACGATTCGTAACTATTCATAACGATTCGTAACGATTCGTAACTTGAAATTGAAATTCGATATTTGTAGTTGGATTCGAATTGTTCTCTGTGTTATGAGAACCAACAATTCATTAGCCGCGTTAACGATTCGTAACGATTCGTAACGATTCGTAACTTTACTAACGATTCGTAAAAAAAATTACGATTCGTCCGAATTTCGTATTTCGTACGAATTCGAACGGAATTTCGTACACGAATTACGAATTACGAATTTTTTTATATACGAAACGGGACGAAACGAAACGAAACAAATTTTTTGGCAGTTCCCATGTCTATTATAGATAGGAGATTGGACGCTGACAATAGTGATCTGTGTCCATTGAACCTGTGGTCGAATGTGCCTAACCTTAGCTCTATTAGTCCAAGATTATTCTACATAGAGAGAAAAGATTCGACATAGAGAGAAAAGATTTGATAGAGAGAAAAGATTCGACATAGAGAGAAAAGATTCGACACAGAGAGAAAAGATTCGACATAGAGAGAAAAGATTCGATAGAGAGAAAAGATTCGACATAGAGAGAAAAGATTCGATAGAGAGAAAAGATTCTACATAGAGAGAAAAGATTCGACATAGAGAGAAAAGATTTGATAGAGAGAAAAGATTCGACATAGAGAGAAAAGATTCGACACAGAGAGAAAAGATTCGACATAGAGAGAAAAGATTCGATAGAGAGAAAAGATTCGACATAGAGAGAAAAGATTCGATAGAGAGAAAAGATTCAACATAGAGAGAAAAGATTTGATAGAGAGAAAAGATTCGACATAGAGAGAAAAGATTCGACATAGAGAGAAAAGATTCGACATAGAGAGAAAAGATTTGACATAGAGAGAATAGATCACTGCTGGAATTGGGTGGGGGAAGTAAAATAAAAATAATGATGATGATGAATGTTATTGGCTGATTGTAACCAAAGAGGAGGAGCAGTAAAATAGCTAGAACTAAGTACACACGTACAGCCAATATACTTTCACTTACAATTGCTAGCAGAGAGAGACACACACACTGAATCATTTCAGAAGACAGTCAATCTTACCTGGTCCGTTTGTCAGAGAACCTGAATTATTTAGCAATTAAGCATAAGCACAGCAGCAGAACAATAGTGAAGCAAGCTACAGTTCAACTTAACTTTTTCATAATAATCTGCTGCTATTGTGTTATGCCCCATACACACGGTCGGAAATTCCGACCACAAAATCCGTCGTATTTTTTCCGACGGATTTTGTCCGACACTGGTGTTGCACACACACGGTCGGACAAAGTTGTCGGAAAATCCGATCATTCTGAACGTGGTGACGTTCGTTGCGTACGACGAAACTACGTAGAGGCTAATAGCCAATAGCTTTGGTCTCGTAATTTGATCTGAGCATGCGTGGCACTTTGTCCGTCGGAATTCGCTACACACGATCGGAAAAAGTCTGATCGGACTTTGTTGTCGGAAAATTTGAGAGCAGGATCTCAAATTTTTTTCCGATGGAAAAAGTCCGATGGCGCCCACACACATCCGATCGGACATTTTCCTTCGGAAATTCCGACCGTGTGTATGGGGCATAAGTGTTGTGAACTTGATAGTGATACTAGTGTTGCTAGTGTTGTGGGGGGGGGGATTTATTATTATAGATTCTATATAATAGATTGAGATTCTATATACCCTATCTTGTTACCTGTCTGATCAGTGATCACTATCACCAGTCCATTTTCTGTTTGAACTATATACATTCAACATGAACGACAAAGATTCGACAAAGCATCGAAAAACATACTAACG
>CM053026.1:749862627-749912413 GCA_028564925.1 Lithobates sylvaticus | reverse complement strand
GACAGTTGATAGCAAAAGTGGCGCTACCACCTCTGCCACTGCTGCTGGTAGCATGGTGCCCATTGGTACATTTTATGGAAGAGGGCAGGCCAAAGGGGTTCCCAGTGCACACTCCTGGCCAGCATGCAGCATTAAAAATGTGAGGAGGCCCAGGCGCATGATGATGTCACCATCAGTACTACAGGAAGCTTAGTGATAAGCAAGCAGGAGAGTCAGTTTACTGATTGTAAGGATCACTCTTCCCCTGGCAATGTGGGAGAGGTGCAAACAAGCTTTCCTGACATAGACAAATTGGATTACCAACCCTCTACCCATGTTGGCCCCAGCGACAGCCCAGGAGAATATATCTCCCCACAGTCCCCACTACTTTTCTCTCCTGATAAGTCCCCTGCCCAAGTTCTTTCAAAGCCTCCAGCATCATCGGCCAATGCAACCATTAGGCCTCAATCCGGCCCCTGTGCTGCTGAGACATCCGGGACAGGATGGACGTGCTGACGTAGCGTCCGCACGGAGGGAGGAGTTTGAGCCCGAGGGTTGAGGAGAGCGGGCGAACAGTCAGGGAGGACGTGGGACCGGACCGCTCCGTGTGAGAGACGCCGCGGACGCCCGCATGGCTCCCCGGGCTAAGGAAAGTAGGATACAGGGGTCTTCCCGACCCGGAAAACAACTCGACCGGTGAAGCGGCGACCCTGATCGGGATCGCAAGCACCAGCTCCCCCATCTCACCCTACCTCCGTTAACCTATTACCTCCTACACAGCGGGACGGGACCTTACGAAGCCCCAGAGAAGGCACGGTGAGCTAGCCTGAGAAGCGCCGTCCGTGAGTATATTATGCAACCACCTGAAGCTCTTTTCTTGCGGAGGTAAGACCACAGCAACTTTTGATATACTGGGAAGTCTGTTTTTCTTGCGAAGAATATTGTGCCAGGATGCCATTAGCTCTCAATACTGGATTAGCAGACTATGGTGGGAGATAAAGAACCCCAGGTGTGAGCATTCAGCAGGCAGCACCCGGGTGCTTTTTGTCTTTTTTTTTTGTCTCCTTCTTTGTTTTTTTCCTCTTGCTGGAGCGCCTAGGAAATATCTGTGCCTTCTTTGGGAATCTTCTAGGTGGTTACCAACCCGGGATAAGGATCTGAAGATAACAAGGAGGGAGAGGTGCAATCAATTTCTTGGGATCAAAACCAGTAATATGGCGATAAATGCTTAACTTTTAGAGTGGATTGCTACAGTCTTCTTTCCTGTACCTAAAACGCACAATATCCTTTGCCCAAGCAGAAAAACTATGCCAAAACATCTAGCCCATTGGTAAACCCCTATAAAGGGAAACCCCTTAAATGCCCTGCTAATACGCGCTGGTGTGTACCCCTCCACTAGGAATTGTCCAGGTGGAAACTAGCACGGGCTCAGGCTAGGGGGAAGTAACTCGAGAACCAAGTGGTCAAGTGATCTAGCTTTTGTGACTAGTGTATTGTATAGCGGCTGTGATTGCAAAACCTCGGGACTGCACGGTCGACCTTCCCCTCTTCCCACCGGGAGCGATACTTGCAACATCCATAGTTCGGGCAGAAGAGTTCAGCAAGGTCATAGAGCACAGGGCTGAAGGGCCCCGTACACAGAAAACCCTCCCCCCCTCTGCCTAAAAACGGACAACCCGCGCTATCTGGCCCCTCAGACGGACCTCTTAGGCCCCGTGGCCTAGTAGAGCACATCAGTAAAAACATCTCAAGGGCCTTGAAAGTGATTAGAGAAACAACCAAGGGGGGCCAACATCTTTGAAAACGTGAATTTTGTACTCTTTTTCAACATCTGAACGGTATAAGATTAGACGAGACGGTTTTTGATTAAATACTTTGATGGGGCTTAAAGTGTCTGATATAGAAGATTTCTGCTCTGATGTATGAAATAGCCCCTTGAATACGGGGGCATCGGATCGATGTTTAACATGAAGCTATAGCCCCTGTCATTTTTTCATCTTTTTTGTTTCTTTTCTTTTTTTTTTTGTTTTCTTGGTAACTTCGATTAGGGAAAATAAAGAAGCTCCCCAGAACAAATAAAGGGGACAGTAAGACAGCTGAGTGTCACTTGGGCCCCCTTTCAGGTTACTCCAGGTGAGGTTCAACACCCCGGGGGTATCAGAGAACAGGAACGGTAAACCAGGGCAAGAGGAGGGGGCAGGGCTTTGCCCGGGACGCCCAGACAGCCGTAGCACTGATTTTGAGTTCACAGGATCACAAACCATCAAGGGCTAAGCACACCCTCAAAGAAAGGACCATATTAAAATTAAGGTTGAGGTAAAAAGAAAAAAAGGGCCAAGGCGGCCCAGGTATATAATAAGACTGGGGAAGAGAATAAGACCCACCAAGAAGGCCAACATGAGTAAGGAATCAGCCAAACCGACAAAGAAAGCATCCACCAAAGGCAGCAAAGGGGAGACAAGTACAATCAAACACTACCTCAGGCAGGGTGCAAGCCCAAAAACATCGGGAAAGGAAACTCAGGTTGGAGCAAATGCGGAGAGTAGGGAGGGGGCCGAAGGGGAAATCAACAACTCCAGAGCAGACCTTACAATGGAGAACGAGATCGATCTTAGCCGGAGGGAAGACCAACAGGCTGGAAGCCATATCCCCAATAAACTTGAAATGGAGGCGATGTTATTACGCCTTGAAAGTGCAATCAAATCCGAAATTAACTCCCTACGTGAGGACTTGGGCCATGTGTTATCTAGGGTGGAAGTAGTGGAAGGGAGAGCGGATACTATTGATTTGGAAATCTCGAAGTTAAAAGCACAACTGAAATGCGCTTCCCTTACCCAGAGAGATACCCTCTATAAGATCGAGGATCAAGAGAATAGGGACAGGAGGCAAAATCTGAGGCTGCGTGCCATCCCGGAACAAAGAGGGGAAGACTTAGAAAAAAAAACTATGGGCAATCCTGGGCCCAATAAGTGGCAAGGACGTAGACCATTTCCCGGGCATTGAAAGGATACACCGAGTAGGAAGAACAGATAGGCGAGACTCGGAGAGGGCACGGGACATAATTGTTAGATTCTGCCATTTCAAGGAAAAAGAGGACCTTTGGGCTAAAATAAGAAATAAGTCACCCTTAATGTACGAGGACGTTGAAATCCAAGTTTATGCTGACCTATCGGCCCGTACTCTTGAAAGACGAAGACATCAAAAACCGTTGCTGGAAATCCTTAGAAAGGAAAATATAAGATACAACTGGGGTTTCCCTTCATGCTTAATAGGGTCTAAAGAGGGGTGTATGGCCAGGTTGAGGTACCCGGAAGAAGTGCATGGTTTCTGCGCGAAACTCGGAATTCCAGTCCCGGATTTGCAGGGCTGGAATGAAATGGAGGGTTTAGGGGAGCACACGAGGAGGAGTGGAGGAGGGGAGGGAGGAGGGGAGAACCCCCACCAGTCGTAGTAAAACAATCCTGTTCAAGTCGGCCCTAACCCCCCCCCCCCACGGCGGCCTGGGGCTCCGGGCCGAGGTGGGGGGAGAGGAGGGCTAAACAAACTCCACCTCACCAGGACTCCAGAGTCTAAGGGAAGCCACGAAGGATGGCCCCCAAAGACTTGGAGACCCTAGTTGGGGCAAGAGAGGGCGGGAAGGGGGGGGGAGGGAGGGAGGGGGAGGGGGGGGAGGAGGGGGGAGGGGGGGGAGGAGGGGAGGGGAGAGGAAGGGAGAGGGTACAGGGAAGAAAGGGGGAGGGGGGGAGAGGGGAGGGATACCCCATCCGCTGCTGGGCCGTTATTTCCATCAACACCTCAGAGGGAAAAAGGAAAGGAAAAAAAAAAAAGAAAAAAAAAACAAAAAAAAAAAAACAAAGCGACAACCTAAAAAATAAATGAAGGACATCAAAATTAAATTTTTGTCTTATAATGTGAAAGGCTTAAAATCTCCTGGCAAGCGTATCAAAGTACTGGAGGAAATAGAGAGATATGGGGCGGAAATAGTGTTCTTGCAGGAGACTCACATGGCACATACCTCAAATATTAGACTATTCTCTCCAGCTCTCCCAAATTGGTTTTATGGAGATACTATCTCAAGCAGGGCAAGAGGAGTGGCCATTGAGATTGCGAGGGATATTGACTTCACGGTGGAGGAGAGAATGACGGACCCCGAGGGGAGGTACCTGTTTCTTAAGGGATCTCTCCTGGGGGTAGAACTCACATTGGCCAATGTTTATGCCCCCAACACCAAACCTATTTCATATCTCGAAGCAATTCTTCGTAAGTTGAGGGCCTTCAAAAAAGGATATTTGATCCTGATGGGGGATCTCAATTTTGTGATGGACCCCGTGTGGGACAGTACGTCTGGTGGAGCGGGGAGGGGTAGCGCACAATTGAAACGGATTAAAAAAAAACTATCGGAGGATCAACTGTTGGATGTATGGAGGATCCAGCACCCGCAGTCAAGAGACTACTCGTTCTTCTCCCCGGTCCACCAGACGTATTCTCGCCTGGATCATATCTTAATAGATCATGGCATACTTGAAAGGGTCAAAGAGTCAGACATTGGAATAGTCTCCCTCTCGGACCACGCGCCGGTATCCATGAGGCTAAGGTTCCCCGAATATAAACAACCCTCTGGCGGATGGAAACTTAATTCAGAATTGCTACACGACAAAGAAATCAGGGACTATATTAAAAAGGAGCTAGAATGGTTCTTCCAAATCAACGACAACGGGGAGGTCTCAGATGCCCAACTGTGGGACGCCCACAAAGCGTTCATAAGGGGGCTCCTGATAGCAAAAGCCTCATGGAAAAAAAAGGAGAGGTCGAGAAAAACGCAGGCCCTGATGGCTGAGATTAAAACTCTCGAGCAAAAGCACAAATCTGGGGGGGCATCCACCCAGAGCACATACTTAGAGCTTATGGATAAGAGAGAGGAATTAAAAGACTTAGCCGATCAGGAAGTCAGACAGAAATTTAATAAAATGGCCAGGGAACAGTATATATGGGGTAACAAGCCAGGGAAATATTTAGCAAGGAAATTACAAAAAAAGAAATCCAGAAATTTTATCGAAAAAATCCAAACAAGAAATGGGGAAATGAAGTTTATCCCTAGTGAAATAGCATCTACATTTAGAGATTATTATAAAGAACTTTATGAGGTGAAATCTAAGGGAAACAATGATAGTATTGAAAAGAGTCAGAAAACCTTCGAGTTCCTAGGGAGGGCAGGGTTAACGGTTCTAGGTGGGGAAGAAAGAGATGAGCTTGAGAGGCCAATAACTGAGGAGGAGATCCTAGCAGCCATCAATAATTCACCAACAGGGAAGAGTCCGGGCCCGGATGGCTTCACGGCCTCATATTACAAAACGTATAAAGATATCCTTATACCGAGACTGCGGCGATACATGAACGGACTGGGGATAGACTATGATATGAGCGCGGAGGCCCTAAAAGCCACGATCACCCTCTTGAGGAAGGATGGGAAGGATGGATCGGTGTGCTCGAATTATAGACCCATTTCTTTATTAAATTTCGACACAAAATTATACGCCAAGATATTGGCGGATCGAATAAAGGGGCACCTGGGCACACTGATCCATCCGGACCAGGTTGGTTTTGTCCCGGGTAGAGAGGGGAGGGACAATGGGATCCGGACACTGCTAGCCATACAGAGGATGGAAGATTCGAGAACCCCCAGTCTACTTCTCTCAATTGACGCTGAAAAAGCGTTTGACAGGGTAGACTGGGGGTTCATGTTCAATACTCTGCGGAGGATGGGCTTCGGACCTAGAATCATTCAAAAAATCAAAACCTTATACACTCATCCGAAAGCAAACATCAGGGTCAATGGAATGACCTCCGCTGAGTTTGAACTGTTTAATGGGACTAGGCAGGGCTGTCCACTCTCCCCCCTCCTTTTTATCCTATCCCTGGAACCGTTGTTAGCTACAATTCGCGGAAACCCAGAGGTGGAAGGCTGTAGATTCGGCAGCGAAGAGCACAAACTTGCGGCCTTCGCGGACGACGTCCTCTTTTACGTAAGCTCACCCCAGAAGTCAGTCCCCATACTGCTTAAAACCTTAAAGGAATATGGGGAATTAACAAACTTTAGAATCAATGCCTCAAAAACGTTTATTCTTAACATTAATCTCAACAATATAGAGAAACAGAATCTTCAGAAAACAGTTAGCTTTGCTTGGAAAAAAAGGATAAAATATTTAGGAATAGAACTGGCTAATAATTCGAGGAAATTATACAAAATAAATTATATTCCGCTTCTAGAAGATATAAAAAAAAAATGCCAAGAGTTGAAGGGTAAAATCTTATCTTGGACAGGCAGGATCAATTCGGTAAAAATGACGATCTTACCAGTCATCACATACAAATTCCAGATGCTCCCTCTCCCTCTCCCAAAACAGTACCTCGGTAAATTAAGAGCTATTATAATGAATTTCATATGGAACTATAAAAAACATAGAATCTCCCTCCAAGTTTTAAAACAAGACAAAAGTCAGGATGGCCTCGCGGTCCCAGACATAGAAAGTTACTACCACGCCATAGCTCTATTGAGAATCGCAGAATGGGGTAAAATAGGCAACACTAAAAGGTGGGTTAATATGGAAGAAACACTGAGTGAAGTTAGGCTGGGTAGGATTGTATGGAATCCTCCGAAAAGTCGGACACTGGGGGAAAAAACACATATAATCACAACCACGACTTTAAAAATTTGGGACAAAATCTATAAAATATTTAATAAGAAATACAATTCGCCACTTATAGCACTTAAAGAAAATCCTATTTTCCTGCCAGGATTAAAGGATATAGGAGGTGATTGGATTAGAAAGGATAGCACGAGACTAGGGGAAGTTATTAGTTATTAGTAAGGGGAAAATTATGACACTGCACGAGTTACAGAAAAATGAGGCTTTCTCCATAGAGGGATGGCGGTATCGTCAGCTAACCCACTTTGTGGGCTCTCTCCCTAGCCCATTAAGGGAGGCCAAGGACCTAACAAAATTAGAGAAAATCTTTACGGCAGAATGCTCTAAAAAAAGAATATCTAAAATCTATAAATTGCTATTAGAAAGAGGCAGACCAGAGATGCCGCCATACTTTATCAAATGGGGAAGCGAACTAGGAACACAATTAGAAATAGGCACAAGTAAGAAAATTTTAAAATTAGCACATGGGTCAGCTGTAGATGCGGAAACAAATTATAAGTGCATGGCCAGGTGGTATAGAACCCCGGATAGGGTCAGCAATTTCCAGGCAGATATACCAGCAAACTGCTGGAGGGGGTGCGACCAAAGGGGCACAATGGGTCATTTATGGTGGGAGTGTCCTAAAATCAAAAAATTTTGGGAGTCCATCCTAAAATTCATAAAAGAAATAACAACGATCGAGGTAAAAAGTGACCCTTGGGTGGTACTGATGCATGCTACATCGAAGGAAATTAGGCAATATAAAGGCTCATTGATCCCCCATCTGCTCAATGCAGCCAAAAAGGTAATCCCAAGGAGGTGGAAGGACAGGGAAAGCCCACCCTTATGGGAATGGGTTGACGCGGTGGAATCCACTTATATGATGGAATGTGTGCTGTACATTGGGGAAGAGGACAGAGAGGCCACGAGGGCCAGATGGGAGAGCTGGAGAAAATTTAAGAGGTCCTGGAGCTACAGGGAGGCTTTGCGAGTGCAGCCGTGATAACTGATGACCCCCAGTGGTGGGAAGCCGGAAGGAGATCTAGCCGCGGAAAGGCAGACGCTAAGGGTAGGCGAAGACACGGGGGAGAAAGGGCAACTACACAAAAAAAAAAACAAAAAAAAAAAAAAAAAACAAAGAGGTGGTGGCACAGCAGCGGATGGGGATGGGGAGGGTGGGGGTGTGGGGGGGATAGGGGAGGGGGAGAAAAAAAAAAAAAAAAAAAAACCTCTAGGGGGGTAAACCGGAACTGATATGGAAGGGGACCTAGGATAAAGAAAGCGGAGGGGTAGTGGAGGCATGGCGGGATCTCAGACGTATGTTTGTATGTTTGGCTTTGTTAACTTTATTGATGCCCGACTCAGGACCCCCCCCCCCCCCACCAACTCTAGGGGGGAAAAAAAAAAAAAAAAGGGGGGGAAATAAAACAATCCACTAATGAGGCTAAGACAAATAGAGGGATGGAGATGCGGGCACAGCTGACACTCACCCACGAATATTCTTTCTGAAGTGGAAAAAAAAAAAAAAAAAAAAAAGGCCCTCAATCCACCACAGCACCCAAAATACCTGGGATGTTCAGGTCTCTTCATCCTGCTCCTCCTGAACCTCAGGAAGAGAGTCTAACCACTGCAGTGGATGCGATTCCATCAGGCACTGCAGGCAGTGTCATTGGTGCTGGCTGCCGTTCCAGCATTTGGCTGCATTTTAAAACAATTGGCGTTGGTCAGAAGGCCAAATGCAATCATTGTGGCAGGGAGATCAGCCGGGGCCGAGACATAGGGCATCTCAGCAACAGTGGCATGAACCAGCACATGCGTGTGCACCACCAAGCAGTGCTGTTAGGGGAGAAAAGTATGGCCCCTCCAAACACCAAAAGGGGAACCAATAGTGGCACCGCCACAGCCACCATAAGTACCAGCACCACCAGCCAGTATACAAAGTATAGTATAAAGTATAAGTATAAAGTCCTCAAACCTTTCCTCTCTGTCACAGAACACCTGAGCTGCGAGGATGCCAGCATTGCTCATGTGCTCCCACTCTTCAACCACCTTCAGAGCAAATTGGAGCGGTTCAAGTCAGCTGAGGAACCATTGCCTGGTGGTGGCCCTCAACCTGATGTGTTGGCTCTGCTCAACACATTTCTCATGATATTGGGCAGGCTCACGCAGGATTTGACCGCCTCTTGCCCAGAACTGATGCTGGCTGCCATGTGTGACCCTTGCGTCAAGGGCAAAATGGCTGTGCAGTGCAGTGCTCTGACAACATGGCGGGACAGACTAATTGACAGGGTGCGTCAGAGGGAAAGGCAGATGGTAAGGCCGCTAGAGCTGGGAGAGGAAGAAGAGGAGGAAGAAGATATTGAACACCCCCTCTCCCATGCAACATTGATGACATCTAGTGAAGTGAGCAGAGCTCCTGCCAGCGGTCGCGGAGCATCTTCTGTCTTGGCTGAGGCACTTGACACCCTAATGGGAACCTCCAGCATAGTACGCCCCAAGAAACGCATTTCAGCAAAGGAGGTTGTCATGTCCTATTTGTCAGCCCCACCAGTGCACCCCACCACAGATCCAATGTTTTTTTGGCAGGAGAAGAGCGAGGAGTGGCCTGCCCTTGCAGATATTGCCAAGGAGCTACTGTCCTGCCCTCCGACAAGTGTCCAGAGTGAGCGGGTGTTTTCTGTGATGGGAAACATCCTGTCACCCCAAAGATCACAGTTGTCCCCCCAGCTAATGGAGCAGTTAGCATTTTTGAAAATCAATTTGCCAAAGCTGGGGTACCCCTCCCTCACTCTGGACATTCCTTGAACTGACTATCTGCAGCAGAGATGGCCACTTGGTCTTAGACTCTTAGTTGGACCCTGTCCCTCCCCACAATCAAAGTTTATTAAATGCCCAAAAATATTTCTACTCAATTGTTGTTCAATTTAATTATACAATAATCCACAAGCTGGTAAACGCTGTGGCCTGATGTTCCCCAATGTGCCCCAATATGCCCTGATGTGCCCCAATATGCCCTGATGTGCCCCAGTATGCACTGATGTGCCCCAGAATGCCCTGATGTGCCCCAATATGCCCTGATCTTCTCCAATATGCCCTGATGTGCCGCAATATGCCCTGATGTGCCCCAGTTTGCCCTGATGTGCTGCAATATGCCCTGATGTGCCCCAATATGCCCTGATGCGTCTCAGTATGCCCTGATGTGCCCCAATATGCCCTGATGTGCCCCAGTATGCCCTGATGTGCCCCAATATGCCCTTATGTGCCCCAATATGCCCTGATGTGCCCCAGTATGCCCTGATGTGCCCCAATATGCCCTGATGTGCCCCAATATGCCCTCATGTGCCCTAATATGCCCTGATGTGCCCCAGTATGCCCTGATGTGCCCCAATATGCCCTGATGTGCCCCAGTATGCCCTGATGTGCCCCAGTATGCCCTGATGTGCCCCAATATGTTTGGGTGGGGGTGTGGGGAGGGGGGGGGGGGGAGTGTTTTCTGCCGTTGCAGAAGGGAACTAATACTGTTAAGTTATTATTGTTGGAGTTGCTTTATGCTTTTGAGAGACCTAATAAACATTTCTATGTACAGTAGTGTCTGTCACCTTATTCTGTCCTATGTCTGGCTACCTTGGATGGGGGACAGAATGTACAGCTCGCTTTGCAACACTCCTTTTGAGTTGCGGAGCAGGCGGAGGGATCTGTGGATCACAAACTTTTTATTTCTGTGTCAATGGCTTGTCACAGTGTGTCTCCCTCAACAAAATCAAGCACTAAAGACTGATTTTATTATTAAAAAAAAAAATTATTTTCACAAACAAAACAAAAGTAGAAAATATATTAATTTAACACAACATGAACATAACAAATAACCACATAGCTAGCTGACTTGGGTCCTGGAGCAGTGGTTTACTATGACGGAGAGGCTTCTCGGCTGCTCATAGTGGTAGAGCTAGTACTAGTACCAGGCAATGGAGCATTGTGTCTGGAAATTGCTTCCAGCAAAGATAATCTACAATGCTCCATTGCCTGGTTCTGCTGTTGGTTGAACCGGACCAACATCCTCTCCATATCATCAGTATGGTTCCTGATGGTACGGTGGAGGGTCCGGTTCAACCTCCGATTCTCCCTAGCCATCTTCTTGTTGTCGTTGGCCAGCCTGCGGATTTCCGACAGGAGGAGGACACTTGTTGTCGGACTCGGTGGCAACTGCTGTGGCTGCTCCTCTAGAGGGCGAGGCAGTGGAGGTACAATAGGGAGGGGGACAGCTTCCTGTGGCCATAGAGTCTGCTTCTGGGCCATCAAAGGTGTCAAAGGGGTCAGCTCTGGCTCATCCCGGAGCGAAATCCCGTCTGACAGGTCTTGTTGATCTGAAATAGACGAGATAGACAATGTTGATGATAGCATTCAAAGAAATTGATTTCTAGAGATTAGAATAAAAATATTTTTTTTTACTTTTTATTTTGACATAGTCCTTTAAAAAATAAATACATTTTGTGTCACATATATTCCTATTACAAGGAATGTAAACATCCCTTGTAATAGAAAAAAAGAATGACAGGTCCTCTTTAATGTGAAATCTGGGGTCAAAAAGACCTCAGATCTCATATTTACACTAAAATGCAATAAAAAATTCATATAAAAAGAAATGTCATATTCTCCACCCCCACCCAAAAAAAAGCCCCTTTAAGACTGGAGGGCAGAAGTGGACCTGATCGTCTCCACCGCCTCTTCTGCCCCTGATAAAAGTGAACTTGCGGCAAGTCCGCTGCAGTAACCACTTTTATCTGAAAGAGGACCGCCCGCTGAAGAAGATACCGGGGTTATGGCAGCTATCTGCTGCCATAACAATGGTGGTCCTCTTCAAACAGCCGACATATAACTGCGGCAGGTGGTCATTCCTTAAGTTGTTAAGGGAACAGGTTTGTTTTTTTTAGGTTAACAAACGCTTTAAATAAAAATAGGTTTGTTTTTCTCTTCATTATATAGCAAATATTTTATTTTCGCTACTCTTTTCTAAGTTCCACCCTAGTTACTGGTGGTCGATTGTAGTGGCGGTCAGATACTAAGATCATATGCATTTCCAAATATTGTAGTAATAGAATAAACAATTAAAGGTTACAATACTAACAGTGGGGTCTATTTACTAAAGGAAAATACACTTTCCACTACAAGTGCACTTGGAAGTGCAGTCGCTGTAGATCTGAGGGGGACATGCAAGGAAAAAAAAAAAAAAACAGAATGTTTGCTTGTACACGATTGGATGATAAAATCAGCAGAGCTTCCCCTCAATTCAGAGTTTCTCCTCAGATTTACAGCGACTGCAATTCTGGGGAGGACTTCCCCTCCAGCTGTTTGTAATAACAGACAAGCGGCTGCTTAGCCACATCGGTTGTTAAAAAACGGTACCGGACGGGTGATGTCTGCCGCTGCAAGCATCACCCGAGTACAACACCTTGAAGCACTATATTGGTAAGTTTGTCAACGATAACGATTATTACAAAAAAAGTGGCCACCAATAATCGGTCGACCCCTAGTTTGAGGTGTGTGTGTGTATGAACTTAAAAATGGATGGTTGTTAAATAGCTTTTTATGTGTTTTATAATGCCTGTTTGTAAAGTGTGGATGATGGTGCCTTGTGTCCTGTTTCTTTATATTGGCAGCTTGCGTATTCTAGTACTTACGTTGAGGAGTAATGGGCCGCTGCTTCCTGACAGAAGCTGATGCTGGAGGGTCCGGGATATAGCAGCTCAGGCTTTCTGTTAAAGATAGAATAAAAGAGTTATGGTAACCACTTCTGGACCAAGCCTATTTCTGACAGTTATTGTTTACAATATAAAATCAACATTTTTTTCTAGAAAATTACTGAGAACCACAAACATATATATATATATATATATATATATATATATATATATATATATATATATATATATGTGTGTGTGTGTGAATTTGCACAAAAGCAATTTTAGGTGAAAAATTTTCTAATTTAAAAAAAAAAATTTACAGTAAAGTTATTTAGCGCAATATTTGGGGATATTGCGATAGACGATGTTACTCCAAGTAAATAGATATCGAACATGTTATGGTTTAAAATTGCAAACGCTCTTGGAATGGTGAGAAACTACGGTACTTAAGAATCACTATAGATGAGCATGGAATTTTTGTTTTACGATTACCAGTTTAGAGTTACAGAGGAGATCTTTTGCTATAATTATTTCTCTCGATGTGAGGATCGCGGCAATACCTCACAAGTGTGATTTGAACAACATTTACATTTGCGAGCGCCACGTATGTGTTTTCTTTGGTCAGCGAGCATGCGGGCCACTTGCAAATAATTTTTTTTGTTCTTATTTGTTTATTTTTTCCAGTTTTACTTTAAAAAAAAATACCAATCCCCAAATCCCTCCTTTGCATGTACAAGTATTTCAAAAAGCAAAAATCTGCATATTTGAATAGTGTGGATTTTTTCATATCGGCGCCAATTGGCAGCCAAGTAAACGAGTACGTAACTTCTGAGTTACTGTGTTGGAGACTCCATTGAAGCCGTTTCCAGCTTTGTTTGTGACTCTGCCATGCCGGCGGACGTGCCGGCTGGACGCTCCGGACTGGAGACCCGGGCGAAGCGGTGGAAGGCGGCGGGCGGGGGGCTTGTAGTGTCCTCACCCACTCCTTATGATGACAGCTGAGCAGCTTCTGAGCCGCTTCGGTTGTTATCATAACAATGCCGACCACCAGATCTAAAAAGCGGTACCGGGGTGACGGCTGCAGCTGCTTATCACCCCGGTACAACCAACCACTTCCTCAAAGCGCTGTACAGATACATTGTTTTGCAGGAAGTGGTATGCTATGCTACAGGACTTATTTCAGATTTATTTTTATTTTTTTATTTCCTTGCACTGTGTGCCAGGTATTGGCTGAAAACAATCAGCTAATCTCTCAGCCAGAGAATGGACGGCAGAGGATTGTCACCCGGCTTCGGCAGCACAGCAGAAGCCAGATGTCGTTAATCTGACTTCATAACAAAAAAGGATCCTAGCAAGTCCCAGGTAAGAGCTGAGGACAAATCATTGCTATATGGCTTGTGCTTTGACAGCCCCTCCTCTTTTATTTCTCAATCCCATTCTTAAATCAGTTTCCTCAGTCCCCTGGCATATCACAATCCCCCTTCACATCACAGTTTACAGTAGTGTTCTGAACCTCCGTTCACAATGGTATCTTAACCGCTTAAGGACCGCCTCCTGCACATATACGTCGGCAGACTGGCAGGGCTGGGCACATTAATGTACAGGCACGTTGTCCTTTAACAGCCCGGCTGTGGGTCGCGCACACACCACTGGCGGCGCGCTCGTGACCCGGTCCTGAGCTCCGTGACCGCGGCCATGGGACCAGCGGACCCGATCGCCGCTGGTGTCCCGTGATCGGGTCACAGAGCTGAAGAACGGGGAGAGGTATGTGTAAACAAACCTCTCCCCGTGCTTCCTAGTGACACTGTCATAGGGAAAGACGATCAGTGACGTCACATGCCAAGCCACGCCCCCAGACAGTTAGAAAACACACACAGGGCTCACTTAACCCCTCCCCCGTTCCTAGTGGTTAACTCCTTCACTTCCAGTGTCATTTACACAGGAATCAGTGCATTTAAATAGCACTGATTGCTGTATAAATGACAATGGTCCCAAAAATGTGTCAAAAATGTCGCAGTCACAATAAAAATCGCTGATCGCCGCCATTACTAGTAAAAAAAAAAAAAAAAAAATAATAAAAAAATGCTATAAAACTATCCCCTACTTTGTAAACGCTATAACTTTTGCGCAAACCAATCAATAATAATCGCTAAGTACGATTTTTTTTTTTACAAAAAATATGTAGAAGAATACGTATCGGCCTAAACTGAGGGAAAAAATATATTTTTTATATATTTTTGGGGGATATTTCTATAACAAAGTAAAAAATATTGCATTTTTTAAAAAATTGGTGCTCTTTTTTTGTTTATAGCACAAAAAATAAAAAACGCAGAGGTGATCAAATACCACCAAAATAAAGCTCTATTTGTGGGAAAAAAAGGGACGCCAATTTTGTTTGGGAGCCACGTCGCACGACCGCGCAATTGTCAGTTAAAGCGACGCAGTGCCGAATCGCAAAAAGTGCTCTGGTAAGGAAGGGGGTAAAATCGTCGGGGGCTGAAGTGGTTAAATAGATGTTTGTTATTATGTTTGCTTTGTGTTTGTTAAGTAGGTACTCACCACTGCCAGAATATTGAGGGCAGGAAGCAGCACCCTCCACTGATGACGTTGCTCGATCTGGAAAACATGAATGTAAAGCAAAACGTAAGTCTCACATGCCGTAGTCATAAAAAATATAGTGAGCTGGAAACAACCATATAACTGCAATATATGATGATATATTTTATTTTACTCACCAGCTCTCTGGTGCTCAGCTGGACCCTTTCTAGCACTGCCAGTGCTCACTCCAGGGGCATCCTCATGAAGCAGGAGGCCATCCCTCAGCTCTGCCTCCCACTGCCTGAACAACACAGCCTTGTCTCCTGTGGCCTGCTTCTCTATTTTTCTGTGGACAGCCGCCCGACAATCATAAAACCTGCAAATGAAAAAAAGATAGAGTATAGTTAATACACACGTTAATATTATTTTTATTTTACATGTTACTTTTCTGTGTCTGTGCCAAATAAATATATTTGTGTTACGTTCAAATCAGTTTATTGAGTAGACTACTATACTGTGTGTGTTTTTTCACATATATGGGGTGTGTTCTAAGAGTGATATAATATTTGAATAATTGCCTGTGCCTGACACCAGGGTGGTCCTGCGAACCATCGACACGCCATTCACAGCATCCCGCACTCGCTCCCAGGCTGCTGTCTTGATGCTGGTAGGGACATTCAGGCTGAATAGTGTGGCCTTGTCCCTGTTGACAGCAGCAACCAGAGCAGCATTTTCCTGCGGGGTAAATACTGGCCCCCTTGATGTCTTCTGCTGCTGCTTGGTTCGCTGGTGGTGGTCGCCGGTGTCAGACATCTCTTCTGATGTGGGGGGGGGCAAAGGCCTCTTTTTTTGGCCATGCTCCCGCTCCACTCCACTTCCATGGCCATGCTCCCTTCCACTCTTCCTCTCCTCTTCACGCCTCCTCTCCCCTCTGCGCTTCCTCTCCCTCTCCCCTCTGCCCTTCCTCTCCCTGTCCTCTCTACGCTTCCTCTTCTCTACTCTCCCCTCCCCTTCCCCACTCTCCTCCTCAACCCCCCCCTGATCCTCCTCTCCCCTCCACTCCTCTCCCCTCCCCCTCCTCCGCTCCCCTCCACTCCTCTCCCCTCCACTCCTCCTCCCCTCCCCTCCAGTCCCCTCCACTCCTCGGCTCCCCTCCACTCCTCCGCTCCCCTCCACTCATGCGCTCCCCTCCACTCCTCCTCTCCCCTGAGTCCTCTCCACTCTCACTCACAACAACAACCTTCAAACCAACATTCTCACTCACACATCCATTCTCACTCCCAGACATTCTAATTTCACAAAAATCACAAATCCACACAAAAACAACCACAACTCCAACAATACCACTCTCTCTGCTCTGCTCTCTGCTCTGCTCTCTGTTCCTCCCTCACCACACCACAGTCACACGGCCTCTCTAAATTACATACAGGGGCCGGCCTCTCAAAACTACATACAGGGGCGGACACTATAGCCACATGTCAAAAACGAAAGTAAAAAAAAAACGAGATTTCGAATAGTTATGAATAACAGCGATGTATTAGAAAAGTACGAATCCATTCGAAGCACGCAGCGCCGCAGCGCCAATGTCAGACATGTAAATTTACGAATCAACGACCAAAAAAAAAAAAGTTACGAATGTACGAATCCATTCGAAGCACATTAGCGCCATTGTGAGAGAGATACACGTAAAATGACAAATCAACAAACAAAAAAAAAAGTTACGAATCCATTCGAAGCACGTTAGACAGCGCCATTGTAAGAGACACGTAAAATTACGAATCAACAAACAAAAAAAAGTTACGAATGTAAGAATCCATTCGAAGCACGTTAGGCAGCGCCATTGTAAGAGACACTTAAAATTACGAATCAACAAACAAAAAAAAAAAAGTTACGAATGTACGAATCCATTCGAAGCACGTTAGACAGCGCCATTGTGAGAGAGACATGTAAAATTACAAATCAACAAACAATAAAAAGTTACGAATTTACGAATCCATTCGAAGCACGTTAGGCAGCGCCATGTCTACACAGTACAATAGACTTTTGTTATGTAACCTTAATACGTTTTCGGATAATACGTTATAATTCGTAGAGTGTCGCTATTCGTTAACCAACTTAACGATTCGTACGATTCGTACGAAATCCGTATGTCGTACGAATCCGAATTAAATTCCGTATACGAATCACGAATTTTTGTGTTGGGTCATGGCATGTAGACAAAGGTCTGGACTTGAGACACATCCCAGCAGGATGGCTGCCTGCTTATCATAATCCCTTCATGTGTTTCTTTTCAAATATTTTATTGGTAACAAACAAGGTACAGAATACAGGAACATTTACTGTTACAAGTCATTTAGTTACAATAAATCTAGTTGTACAGAGCATAGAGATAAAAATAGTGCAAAATGGCAAAAGGAGTTAGCCAAATACGTTGCGCCAGCCGGCACTACTCTGGATCAAGAACAATATAAACTGTGCAAAAACAAGTGCAAACCAGGACCAAAGGTCCAATTAGAGTATACCAGTGGGCTATCGATGAGCTCTGCTGCAGTGGGGGTGGTAACAGCAAGGGTTATAGTAACGCAAATATAGGTTACCTCATAGGGGGGGTTCAGGTGGGGATAAGAGCGAGAGAGATGATAGAAGGGGAAAAGAGGGGGGTCAAGGGCAAGAGTCAGCAATAGTGGTTGAAGTTAGGAGTATAGGAAATTTAGAGGGGGGGGGAGGACAAGGGGGAGAAGAGGGGAGTTGGCCAGGTGGCTCGCACGGAAGTGGTAAGTATCTATCTTTGTGGAATACAAGGTCGAAAAGGGCTCAGGGTTCCAATAAGGTAGTGTCAAAGTCGGGTGGAAGAAATTTCTCTGCCCAAGGTCGCCATACCTTAAGATGTTGGGGGATTCTATCCAGAATCGTAGCTTCAATTTTACTGTGTATCATCGCTTGTGTGACTCTGTTCCTGACTTCGGTAATGTTTAGATTTGGGGTTTTCCAGCTTCTTGCTAATGTCTGTTTGGCAGCTGTAGTGAGTTGGAGAAGTCCTGTGAGGGGTGGTTCAGGAGGGCAAGGGAAGGATCAGGGGGGATGTCACAGCCAAAGAGGGTCGAGGCCATGTGGAATATCGTTGCCCAGAAGCACTGTGAGATCGCGCAGGTCCACCATATGGGAAGGTGGGTGCCTCTTTCCGTACATCCTCTGAAACAGTCAGGAGAGCAGGACGGGGTGAACTTGGCGATCCTGGAAGGGACCAAGTACCACCTCATGAGGACTTTATAATTGGCTTCAGAGGCAACGATATTTTGGGATGCTATTTTCGTGTTGGTCCATATTGAAGACCAAGCTTCAGGGTCTTGATCTATTTGGAGGTCTTTAGACCATGCATTCACATATAGGGGTGGGGAGGCCGGGGGGATGTAAGATGGGCATAGAGCTGGGAAATTATGCCTCGGGCATGCGGGTCTGAGTCGCACACATTCTCAAATGTGGTTAGACCTGTGCCAACAATGTTCGAACCCAAAGTGGTTCGGATAAAGTGAGAGATTTGGAGGTAGCGAAAGCACTCTTTAGAAGGAAGATGTGAACAGGTCTGCAGGTCAGGAAATAATGTTATATTACCACGAGAGAGTATATCACGAATATGAGTCAGACCCGCCTGCCCCCAGGCCTGGAAAGAGGATGGATCAGTGTAAGCTGGGTAGAAGAGTGGGTGGCCCAAGAAGGAAAGGAGTGGTTGGTGGGGAGATATTAGGCGGAATGTTTTGGAGAGTCTGTCCCAAGTTTTCAGCGAGTGTAGTGTGACCGGATTCGGGATGGTGCCTCGACTCGATTTGGGAATCCAAAGCAAATTGGAGACCGGAATGGGATGGGAATCTAACGCTTCTATTGCTACACACAGGGGGATTTCCGCTTTCGCGTGGTATAGGGACATTTGGGCTAGTTAGGCTGCATGTAAGTAGTGCGCAAAATTAGGAACTCCTAGACCTCCCCAAAGTCTGCTGCGAAGCATAGTGGATCTCGGGATTCTGGGTTTTTTCTTGCCCCAAATGTATTTAAATACGCGATGTTGTATCACTCTGTGAAAGTAAGGGGGGTTTGTGGTTGGTAGGAGAAGTTTCAGTAAGAGAGACATCTTTACTGCAGCTATTCGGCCTAGCCACGAGACACAAAGTGGGAGCCAGGTATTAAAAAGGGAGGAAAGGTTTTTCAGCATTGGGAGGTAGTTGGCCTGAAATAGGTGGGAGGGGTCATTTGTTAGTTTGATCCCTAGGTACGGGATAGAGGTGGAGGACCACAGAAAGGGGAAATTTGATTGTAGAAGGAGGAGAACGGATTGAGGAAGAGACACATTGAGAGCTTTTGATTTTTCTTGATTGACTTCTAACCCTGAGATTGTAGCGAATTTATCCAAAAGATGTAAGAGGTTAGGTAAAGTGGTGTGTGGGGAGGTGATAAATAGCAGCGCATCGTCTGCGAGACACAGTTTGTGAGAAGTGCCAGCTATTTCTAAGCCTTGGATATTCTGGTTGGATCGGATCAGGGCAGCCAGGGGTTCTATCACTAGGGCAAATATCAGAGGGGAAAGGGGGCATCCCTGCCTGGTACCTCTTTGAATCGGAAAGCAGTCTGACTTAAAGCCAGAGTATTGTACATATGCCTGGGGGCGAGTATAAAGGGCGTCTATCCATTTAAGGAAATTGGGGCCAAAGCCCCACCTCTGTAGGATGTAGTGTAGATAGGGCCATGAGACTGTGTCGAAAGCTTTCCTGATGTCGAGAGACAGGAGATGCATTGGGATTTTGCGGGATTTGGCTAAGTGTTGTAGGAGGATTATACGGCGGATGTTATCACTAGCTTGTCTACGGGGTATAAAGCCGACCTGGTCCTTGGAGATTAGGCTTCCTATAATCGGGTTGAGTCTCAGGGCAAGGATTTTAGCCAAAATTTTTACGTCCACATTCAAAAGGGATATGGGCCTGTAATTGGACCACAGGGTATGGTCAGTGTTGGGCTTAGGGATCATTGCTATCGTCGCTGTCAATGTGTCTCGACCAAATGATTGTTGTCTCAATAGGGCGTTGAAGGATTTGGCAAGTAAAGGGGCGAGAGTGGGGGCAAATTTTTTGTAGTATATGCGCGGGAGGCCATCTGGCCCTGGGCGTTTATTTGGCTTGAGGTTTTTGATGGCCATGAGGACTTCGTCTACTGAGATAGAACCATCTATGGACTCACGGCTGGCCTCTGGTAATTTTGGGATTGGAAGGTCGCGAAACAGCGTTTCTGTCTGACTGGAAGGCAAGGGACCCTTCGCCTCGTACAATTTGGCAAGACGCTTGCAGAAATCCGAGAGAACCTTAAGTGGGTTGCTGGTGTGGATACCAGAAGCCAGCTTGAGTCTAATAGGGTTATGATCTCGGTTTGTTTGGCACAGGCGTAAAGCTAGGAATGTGTCTGGCTTGTTTGCCTTGGTGTAGATTTTGTGGCCAGATCTACGGATATACTTATCTGCAGATTCAGCTAAAAGAAGGTCAAGTTCTAATTTAGTTTTTTCCAGTAGGGATTTATTGGCATCTGTGGGGGACAGTTGGAATTGTAAGAATAAGTTTTGGAAGTCAGATTCGAGTTGTTGGAGTTTAAGTTTCCTAATCTTTTTGATGTGTGAGGCTACTGAAATGCATTTACCCCGGATCACTGGCTTGTGGGCTTCCCACAGTAGAATCGGTGAGATATCGGGTGTTGCATTGTGCTGGAGATAGTCTTTAAGAGCTACCTGTATGTCCAGACAATAAGATTGGTTCGTGA
The DNA here is from genome assembly GCA_028564925.1 of Lithobates sylvaticus. Lineage (NCBI taxonomy): Eukaryota > Metazoa > Chordata > Amphibia > Anura > Ranidae > Lithobates > Lithobates sylvaticus. The sequence continues at coordinate 749,891,733 of CM053026.1, read as the reverse complement.
GGTGGGATTCGTTCAAGCACCAGGATCTATCCCCACTTCGAGGGATTAGGGATGCAATTGTGGTGATTACTGCACAGTGATCCGACCAAGTGATTGGGTGAATGGAGGAGTGGAGTAGAATGGGAGAGGAAGCTATTGGGATGAATATATGATCAATTCTGGAGAAAGATTTATGCGGGTGGGACTAAAAAGTATAATTTTTCCTTAGAGGATTGCATTCCCTCCATGAGTCAAGGAGGGCAGCTTGTTGTATTAGTTTACGAAACCGTGTGGAGGGGGAGAATTGTTCGGGAGTGTAAGGGGACTTATCTAGGTGAGAATGCAAGACCAGATTTGAGTCTCCACACATAAAGAGCGTTCCTTTACAGTGTTCCTTAGTGACTTTTAGGAGGTGAGAGAAAAAGGGGGCCGGGTTGACGTTTGGGGTGTAATATGAGACAAAGGTTGCTTCTACTTCCTGTAGGAGTCCGACTAGAATTATGTAGCGACCATTCGGGTCTTTTATTTCCAATGTTGGGGTGAATGGGAGAGTGTGGTGGAAGGCCAGAAGGACACCCCTATACTTGGTTTCAGCCGAAGCCATGAACACTCTGGGGTAGCGGGAGCTAAAGAATTTCGGGGTATTGTGAGCAGAGAAATGGGTTTCCTGTAAAGCTACAATGTCAGCTTTTAATGAGGCAAAGTTTTGGAAGGCTTTAACTCTTTTATTAGGGGAGTTCAACACCTTAACATTAAGGGAAAGTATATTTAAAGGAGCCATTTAAGTGGGCAAGGAGGGTCAATATAACCATGTGTGCAAGTCCGGCGAGCCACCTAACCAAGGCAGAGAAAAAGAGAAAGAGTAAGGCAGGATAGGAAAAAAGAGAGAGAAGGGGGGGGCAAGAGAGGGGGGTTTACTGGTTGTAGGGTAAAACATTAAATGTAAAGTTGTAACTGTGGGACAGTACTATGCCCGACAGGGGAGCACTCAGACTCTGCGGCCAGAAAACTAGCCGGAGGGTGGGAGTACCAAGTAGCGGGGGGGCAGTGGCTGCTCCCCGCTGCACACGGGTGAGATGTAGCCAAGATACACTTAGTGTTAAAGCTCACATGATGAAAAAATTAAATCAATTCAGTTCAGCGTATGGTAGAAGGAGGAGAAAAAAAAAAAAAGGGGTGAAAAGAAAAGAAAAATTATGTGGAGATGCTTGTGGATTCTAAAGCGTGGTTTACAGTGGTCGGGTTCCTAGAAGAGGTCTATCAATATGTACCAACCCAGCAGGGTGAGGGGGAGCGGGAATGAGGAGGGAATGAAGGATAGGGGAGGGGGGAACAGGAATTGTGGAGGGGGAGAGGGAGGAGGGGGGGGAGGGAGAGGGGGGGGGGCGGGGGGAGGGTAGGGGGGAGGAGGGAGGGGTAGGGGAGAGGGGGGAGAGAGGGGGGGGGGAGGGAAGGGGGGTGGGAAGGGGACTGGGAAGGGGGCTGAGAGGGGGGGGGGGGGGTTGGAGGGGAGGGAAGGGTGAAGCTGGGTTAGTTGTGAAAGGCGTACATGTACACATTACGTTAGCATAAATCATTTACGTCATAAATGATATACGCTAAAGAAAAGCCATTAATGAGTCCACAAATATGGTGAGTGTCGTGTTTCCAACATGGAGTTTAACCATGCTAGAAGCATGAGACGAGAGAGTGACCAAACATTATGAAGAAAACATCAGGCTTAAGTATCAGGTAAGTATAGTAAGAACATGTGAGGACATAAAGTGATAACGATGGGCATAGTGACTGAACCAGCAAAAGGCCTCCGAAGAGGTAAGTGGGTGTCAAGGACTGTCCTGCTGGGAGTGTAGGTTACATACCCAGCTGCAGTCTTCTAGGGGTCGGTGTCACAAAGAAGTCAGCGCAGCATGGCGTCCAAACCTGGAGGTGGAAAGCGGATAAACAAACGATAGCTGGAAATGATGCTGCGGACCAGCATTGCGTTCGTAGAGGATCACCGACGACCTAGAAAGGACACAAGTGGAACGAACGGGAAAAAAGAAAGTTATAGCTGAGATGTCAGCGTGGTGTGCAGGACTTCGGGCTGAGGAATTGTGCTTCTTCTTGGTATCTTGCCGTATGCATGAGGCGGGAGCTTGGCTGGGGTGCGTGGTAGCGCCGTCTCTGAGGTTTGGGCTGGAGGTGCTAGGTGGAGGCTTTCCAGGAGGTGTTGCAGGGATTCCAGGGTAGTGCTGGAGTGCTGTTGGCCTTGGTAAGTAAATTGCAGAGCAAACGGGAATTTCCAGGTTTATTTAATTTGGTGCTGGATTAGTATCTGCAATTGTGGTTTCATTGCTCGCCTTTTGGCTATTGTGAGGGGGGCCAAGTCCGAGAACAGTTGGTATGAGTGGCTCTGAAATATATTTCATCTTTTTTGCAGGCTGCAGTAAGTAACTGCTCTTTGGTGCGGACGAAGTGAAGTTTCACTATAATGTCCCGGGGGGGGGCATCCGTTTGTCGGCGGGTGAGGGCCCTGTGGACCCGGTCAAATTCCAACCTCTCAATGGGTATAGAGGGTGCTAGCTCCTGGAAAAGGGCAGTGGTGAAAGATTGAACATCATCAATTATTTCAGGTATGCCACGTAGGCGTAGATTGGACCTGCGGGAGCGGTTCTCAGCATCCTCTAAGCGGGAAAGCAGGGTGGCATTTTCATCTCTAAGTGCAGCATGCTCCTGGGCATGTTCCTGGAGGGTGAGTTCTATATCGTCCACCCTGGTTTCAAGGTCTGCAGTGCGTTGGCCTATCTCGCGTATCTCACGTGAGAGCCTGTTGGTGATTTGCTCCGAGGTATTTTTAAGGGCTTTCTGCAACATGTTCTCCATGTGTTTTAGGAAGGCATTCTGTGACATACCTGACGATGGTACAGTTGAGGAGCCTCCGAGGTTGGAGTCTGTGTCATCTTCCTCATCTGTGTCCGGAGGGTCTGGGAGGAGGGCAGACGTAGCGTGCTGTTTGGTCAGGGCCCTCGCTGCCATTTTGGAAGAAGCGCGGGCCAGAGCTTCTTTGATCGGTTTCGGCTTGGTTTTCCCTCTGAGTCCCGTGAGAACCATATCGGGGTGTGCTGGGATGGTTCACCGAGCTGTCCTGATGTGCGGGCGGAGAAAGGACGGTTCAGTCTGCCTTAGTAGTCCCGAGAGTGCAGCGGTGAGTGCGGAGCTCTAGTGGAAGACGTCTACCATGTCGAGCTTCGCGCATGCGCCGGAGCTCGGAAGATTGGTCCGGGAGGAGATGATGCTGGACGCCAGCTACAGAGCCCTCCGGTGGTTCACGGCTCAACTTTGGCCAGGTACAGCAGATGGCAGCCCGACAGAAGGCGTTGTCTACGGCAGCGTGGGGCGGCTCCATCAAAAAATGTACGGAGACCCAGACTTTGGCAGCATCGAGGAGTGGCGGCTGGAAGACATCTTTGGCTTTCCGAGATGAGGTGCTGGACCTCCCAGAAGAGGCATGTGACCTGGAGGAATTGGAGTTCCTGGTTGAGCGGGAATGGGAGCTTGAGATTGCCTACAAGCCGCTGTTTGACGGTGATCAGCAGCCCGGAATGGCTCCCGTTGCCTGGGATTGTCCGGGAGAAAAAGCAGACAGTCGCGAAGATGCGGAGCAAATGGGGCTAGGGGTGCCTCTACATTTTCCCGTTCTAACCACAATGGAAGAAGCGGCGATGATGTAGAGGGCACTGCGATTGCTAGAGAATGCTGGAATGCATCGGAGGTTCCCCAGGCAGCGAGACAAGCTAATAGCATAAAAGTCTCAGATAGGGGAGTTGAGACGGCGCTGGAAGGCTGGTAGATGGTGATCAGCAGCAAGTCCAGAGTATCGCATCCGGTGTCCCAGCAGAAGCGCTGGCAATGGAGCAGAGTTCCGCTGGCCTCTGCCCACCCTCAGAATTGGATCCAAAGAGTCAGAGAGATGATCTCTGTGAGCTGTTTCTCCAACAGCAGATATCCCCACCGGGAGTGGAGAAAGCAATTCTCCCTCCCCAGCAATTGGACACTACCCCAATGTTCATCCCCCCAGCTGAAGCGCTGGCTATGGGGCAGAGTGCCGCTGGCCTCTGCCCACCCTCAGAGTTAGGTCCAGGGAGTCTGAGGGATTACCTCAGTAAGCTGTTTCCCCAGCAGAAGATATCCCCACCGGGAGTGGAGAAAGCCATTCTACCTCCCCAGCAATTAGACACTACCCCAATGTTCAGAAAAGGAGATGGTGAGTCCGGGAGATAGTCCCTGCAAGATACCCCCCAGCGGCTGGTAACTACACCAGGAGAAAAGCAAGTTCCTTTTCCTTCCCAAAGGCTTAGCACTACCAGCCAACACTCCCTACCAGCTGAAGCGCTGGCATCGGGGCAGAGGATTATTCAGCTCCCCCAATACATGCAACCAGGCACCGGATAACGGGAGTGAGGACAGGCAGTCCTGCTTTGAAGCGGCTGTTTTTATTCACAGGAGACCGTATGTGCGGTTTTGCTCCCAAGAGCCAGAGTCGTACTGTTTATTTTTCTGTTTGCCTGGGGTGGGAATTTGTGACTAACGCAGGTCCAGACCAGTTGAGGGTCAGGGACCTGGTTAGTCTGTTTTTAAAAGGGGAGAAATGTGACAGAACCCACTGTCACTGTGTGTTTTGGAAGGGGCTGTGGGCTGGCCTCCTACCCACAGACTATGGCCCAGAATGGACTTGGGAGAGACTTGGGGACAAAGTGGCATTGAGATAATGTAATGTAATGCTGCATCCCTTCTCCCCCACCCCCCCCCTCTTGTTGCTGTATTTAATTGTGTTGGGTCATGGCATGTAGACAAAGGTCTGGACTGGAGACACATCCCAGCAGGGGATGTGTAAGGAGGGGCTGCCTACTTATCATAATCCCTTCATGTGTTTCAACTGTAGTTGTTTGAATATACAAGTGTTGAGTTTCCATTGGTTCCCTCTTTGCCCCTACCCCCTCTATGACAAGGCTAAGGGGAGTGTCCCTAACTGTGTTTAAAGTGAATGTTTGAAACTTATCAAACAGTTCATGCAGGCTCTGGATGTTTAACCCTCAACACCTCTGTGGCATGTCTCGTGATTGAGGGGTTAAGGGCTGGTTATGGCGAATCTGCAGGCTGCGGGTGCGTTTGGAGGACAGGAGACACAGGTCTGGCAGAGATGCTCAGCAGAGGCATCTGAGATCCATCACAGCAGGCATGGGAAGACTTTCAATCCTTTCAAACATATAAAGCCATATATCAAAGGACTGAATTAAACTTAGGTTTATAAGATACCCTTGATTCATTTCAAAAGGAAACACAATGATTATGTGGCCCCAATTTTCTGGACATCCCAGTGCCCATTCTCCTCTTGAATTCCTCTTCAGTTACCTACCCATTCCCCTTCCTTACCAGTTCCTATTCCTTCCTTTCATTCTTACTAGGTTGCGCCCCTTGATTCAAACACCAGAAAATTATTTCTTCTACCTGACACACAAGGCAACTAAAGCAGTGGTGTACCCATATTCTCTTGGCAATATTGTGAGACACAAGGAGTTAGGAGTTTTGGAGGTTATGGGGTGGATTTACTAAAACTGGAGAGTGCAAAATCTGGAGCAGCACTGCATAGAAACCCATCAGCTTTCATTTTTTTTTATCAAAGCTTAACTGAACAAGCTTAAGAAAATCAAGAATTTATTCTTCATGTTTAATTTAAGATCTACAGAAGAAAACTATCTGAACACTTTTGGTTGGACGCAGCTGGTCAGTGCAGAAATAGTGTGACTATACTAGGTTAACTAAGAAATTTTTCAACTCTGAACTGTATAAAAGAATCACAATGCATAGAAAGACTGTTGAATGTAACAACCGATCGATGTACTGTAGACTATGTGATGCTCTGAGTTGTCTTACTTTGCACTGTTTTTCAGAAATGCTTATAGCTACAAATGATTGCTGTTATTTTCAAGTCCTGTTCTGTGTTATCATCCTGTGTGTGACACCTTGCAGATCTTTTATCAACTCATCACCTGCCTGTAAGCTGAACATGAAGACTGCATATGAAAATTATAAGTATTTTAAAAATGGTGACATTGTTATTGGTGGAATAATCACAGTGAATTGCCAAGTGATTGAGCTGCCACTCAAAAATGACTTGTCTCTTCAAAGCTACAAATCACACACAATGTGTTATGAGTAAGTAAAGCAAAGCTTACTTTGCAACTTAATATAAAAAATAAGAAATAAGCTGAAGGCTTGTTTTTATTTTAATTTACCCTATAACTAGATAAAACAAATGTTTTTTGATCTAGCAGGGATAGCAGGGATAATGTGAAATTTTTCAAAGACCAGCAACTTCCTCCAATAAACACTGCACACAACTTTTTCTAGTGGACTATATTTAAATTCTTTACAAGAAAGTTGGTTATATGGACTTTGTTTTCCTATGTTTTCCTATACATATGGCAGGGGATGAGAGAGCTGTGGTTTGCAGAACTCTAAGAAATTTACTTTCAGCTAGATTTATTTAGATTTTTCATTGTAAAATATTACATATTTCAGGTAGAATATTAGAAAGATATGCTGATTCTGCCTGTCTTGGCTGTCTTTTACTGTATTTTCTCGGCTCTTCAACCTAACAATTGCTGTAAAAATTTATCTGCAAAACAGCTAAAAACCATAACATATATCATTAAATGAACACAAAAAGAAAAGCAAAATACCCTTTTCTTAAAGACATTTTACTTATTTTTTTAAGGGGGTCTTTTTTTATCATATCATGCAAAATCAGTATCATATTGTTTGCTGTTTGTTTGCATATTTATTTTACTCTTTACTTTACTTTTTTTTCATATATATATATATATATATATATATATATATATATATATATATATATATATATATATATATATATATGAGAATAAAAAGAAATAAAAAACACCTTATAATAAACACGGAAATCATACACAATATTTTTTATTCTGCATTTTCATGTTATATAAACATCAACTAACAATAATGTGCAAAAAAAAAAAAAACGGAAAATGTGCAATGTTTCTTAAAAATGGTAAGGTTGCTATCTTCAAAACATTTTTTTCCCCACTTAAAACACACACAATTTTTTATTTTTTTTTACCCAGAAACGATTTACATTCTTAAGAGCAAACAACATCTAAACAGAAAAATAAATAAATCTTAATTTCATCTTTTCCAATGCAATTAGGAGGAAATGTTGCATTTTTGCTGAAAAAAAATGAAATTTGGCAAAAGTGAAGACTACCTCTAAACTACTCTAAATCAGTTTCATTCAAAGTGAATGGAAAACACATCAAAAATTCATCAACAACACACTACGGTTGCATGTTTGGTGCACTTTTTGAGTCACATGTCCATGTCTCACAGGTGCATGATTGGAGTCAGACAACCAGAAAATGCACCTGAAAAGCATCAAAAATACAAATGCATTGGTGAATCATCTTTTCAATGGAGCAGCTTGAAAGCACCTTAAAGGAAGTCATTAATGTTGTATTGTCTCTTTAGTTAAATCTTAGTACTCTGATGCTGACTATATCAGTTTGAAAACATCTAAAAAAAAATCTAAAGAAGAAATATTAAACCAAAATTCAACTAAAACACATTTTTTTTTTTTTAAATTTTGAATAGCAGAGAGGAGTGGAAACCTTATAACCTTAAACCTGGAATGTAACCCTAGATTTGGACTTTAATGCCCTAAGCTCTTTGTCTAGCCATGCTATATACCAAGTCCTGTTTTCTTCAGTTATTTTCCTTTAGGAGATAATCACTGATTTTGTAGTGTGTGTATGATTATTATGAAATTGCATTTCTGCAGCATTGTATAATTGCATTCTTAAATACATATCATGTGCATTTGGAATTTACGAGGGAAACCTATGTCATTGCCTTCACAGCCCTTATCCAGGAAGTTACAAAGATCTTGTTCATTTTCTTTTTGCTTTGGAACAAATAAATAATGATCCTGAAATTCTTCCTAATATCACCCTGGGCTATCACTTGTATGATTCTTGTGGGGATCCCAGAAAAGCTATAAATAACACAATAGAAATTTTATCTGGTCCAGAAATTACAGTTCCTAACTACTCTTGCTGGGGACAAGGAGAAATTGCTGGATTGATTGGAGATTTTGTCTCTGGAACATCCATTTCTATAGCCCAGCTACTAAGTATGTATGGATACTCACAGGTAACAGACATCATATACCTCTATGAGCCAATATAATCAAATTCTTCATTTCACCTAATCCTGATAGGTAGATATATATATATAAATATATATATATATATATATATATATATATATATATATATATATATATATATATAGATAGATAGATAGATATATAGATATAGATAGATAGATAGATAGATAGATAGATAGATAGATAGATAGATAGATAGATAGATAGATAGATAGATAGATAGATAGAGAATGAGACATAGACAGAGTAATGCATGGTAACATCAGGGTAATTGTGTATATATTTGAGCAAAGGACCAGCCAAATCTATTGCAATAAGAAAAAAAATGTAGCTTTAGAGAATAAAATAGGGTTGAATATCTGGGGTAAGTATGGAGCATTAAAGTGGATGTAAACCCAATGTCATCCTTTCTAAACTACTGCCATAGGGGTTATCTATAAGGATATACATGCCTCCTGCATGTATCTTTACCTGTCAAATGTCTCCCCTCTGTCTGTTATGAGACCCGAAAAACTGCAGATTATGTGGGTGGGTCTGTTGTCTGGAGCTCAGTGGGTGGAGTCGTGATGTCAGTAAACTCCCCGCCCACCTCTACACTCCCCTTGTCAATATGCATTTTCTCCTGTGTATTTCTTACACTGAACTTCTGCTATGATCTCTAACATCCAGTGAAAAGACAGAAAAGTAACCACATGACTTCAGCATGCCCAATTATGCTGAGGTGTGGAACATCCAATCCTGGCAGAGCAGCAGAAGAAAGGAGTGGGAGGGAATTAAAAAATAATGCATGTCTCTTAGGCTAGTACACGAGATATGTAAATCACCTGTCACTCACAGCAAGGGGGAGGATTTGACAGAGATTTTCTCTGTTTGTCAAGATTTATCTCACTGAACAATAAAAGAGGATCGCTCAGAGCTGAATTAACTCTTTGTGGCAAGACTGGGCTCAAATGATAGGAAATCTTATACTCTACATTATGACATAAAAAAAATTGGGTTTACATCCACTTTAAGTCAACTCACCTTCATGGCCCTGATAAAATGTTAATTTTGCTGGGAAAGTGTTGCAGTGTGTCAAATCGTTTTGCATCTACACAGTTACAGATTTTGAAGCTTCATTTTAATAAAGTAAATGATGTAAAGTAGGGGTCCCAAACTGGCAGCCCTCCAGCTGTTGGGAAACTACAAGTCCCATCGTGCCTGTGGGAGTTATGCTTGTAACTGTCAGCATTGCAATGCCTCATGGGACTTGTAGTTTCTTAACAGCTGGAGGACCAGTTTGAGACTCCTGGTGTAAAATATTACAAAATATATAAATAAATATAAATATATAAATATATTAAGGAACATGATGGAACACAATGGTACATGAAAAGCACTAAAAGAAAGTGGATGTTATGTGCCCTTGGAGAACAAGGAGGACATGCCATTTTCTTCTAACTTGTCTCATTAAGATGCTGCTCTGCCTGAGCTCTATGGTGCAGAGTTATGTGTTTCCTAATACATTTGTCTGATATGTTACCGGCAGAGGCCGCAGACCAAAACAGTGCTGTTGGAAGCAAATGTGTTAGAAAAAAAGGCCCAAACTGCAGAACTCCCTCTATTTGCAACCTACTCAAGTGCTTGTGTACTGTCTGTATGCTAGCCAATATCTACAAAACACAAAGCAGAAGAATGTATTTTTAATATTTAAGGAATAATTGGGAATATGGGGTGCTAGGTAAGTTGGGAAATGTGAGGGTGAAGTTTTGAAGTGTTTTTGTACATTCTGCTTTATTAAACATTTGAGACAATGAAGTGGGATAGAGTCAAAAAAAGAAGATCACATGTTGTGTTTAACCGCTTCAGCCCCGTAAGATTTTACCCTCTTCCTGACCAAAGCACTTTTTGCTATTTGGCACTGCGTCAATTTAACTGACAATTGCGCGGTTGTGCGACGTTGCACCCAAACAAAATTGACGTCCTTTTTTTCCCACGAATAGAGATTTCTTTTGGTGGTATTTTATCACCTTTGCAGTTTTTATTTTTTGCGCTATACACCAAAAAGTGTGACAATTTTTTTAAAAAACTGAATATGTTTTACTTTTTGCTATAATAAATATCCCCCAAAAATATATATAAAAAATTTTTTTTTCCTCAGTTTAGGCTGATATGTATTCTTCTACATATTTTTGGTAAAAAAAAATCGCAATAAGCGTATATTGATTGGTTTGCGCAAAAGTTATAGAGTCTACAAAATAGGGGATAGTTTAATGGCATTTTTATTATAATTTTATTTTTTTACTAGTAATGGCGGCGATCTGTGATTTTTATCAGGATTGCGACATAATGGCGGACACATCAGACACTTTTGCCCCTTTTTTGGGACCATTGGCATTTATACAGCGATCAGTGCTATAAAAATGAACTGATTACTGTAAAAATGTCACTGGCAGGGAAGGGGTTAACACTAGGGGCGATCAAGGGGTTAATTGTGTTCTGTGTTCTAACTGAAGGGGGGAGGGGACTGTCTAGGGGAGATGACAGATCACTGTTCATATTTTGTATGAACAGACGATCAGTCTCTTCTCCCCTCAGAGAACTGGAAACTGTGTGTTTACACACACAGATCCTGGTTCTCGGTGTGTCAGCAGCGATCGTGGGAGCCTGGCGGTGATCCGGGCGGCCAGGCACTTGCACCGGCTCTGGGGGCAAGCAGCGGGCGCGCGCCGACCCTAGTGGCCACAGGGCGAAGTGACATCACATTACTTCGCCCAGCCGTGCCATTCTGCCGCAGTGCAACTGTGGCAGCTGGTCCGCAAGTGGTTAAACCAAGTTAATGTAAAAGTGGCCAAGTGGCACCTCCCACGCATTTAATTAAAAGGGTTGCATAAAAATGAAGACCCTCTTCTTGCTATATGCCCAATGCCTATCCAGAATTATTTTTTAAATTTACAAGGTTTAAGTGGGGTTAAGTGGGGTTCAGAGTTAGATTCATAATTTTTGAACTTTACAATGGGTTCATCTAATGGCTTGCAAACTGAGGCTGCTTGGGGTTTTTTTTATAATGTTTTTTACAGCTGTACAAGTAATACTTTATTTAATTTCTACTTTAATTTAATTAATTTCTACTTATTTATTTTTCAAAGATAAGCTATGGTGCAACTGATTATAAATTATCTGACAAACTTTCCTACCCATTCTTTTTCCGGACAGTCCATAATTTTCATGTCTATGTTAAAATAGTTGGAGCTTTAATAAAACATTTTTCCTGGAACTGGGTTAGAATTATCACCAGTAAAGATGAGAATGGAATCAGAGAGCATCAATTTCTTACTGCAAATCTTAAAAGTTTGGGCATCTGTGTTGAGTACACATACTGGATAGTCACCTCTTCAAATGTAGCTTATGTGGAAAAAACTGAAGCTGAACCAATGAAACCAATATATCAAGCCAAGAAATCATCTTCACATATTGTTATATTTTGTGGAACAATAACTTATACCTATATTCAGGCTTTAAATTTACAAGAAGAGCATTTTAGAGAGAAGACATTTATTTTTCCTCCATACCTAATGGCAAGTGTGGACCTACTTGACAATTTATGTAAAATAGTTAACTGTAGTTTGGGACTATTGCCAACATTATTTACAAACTATGTAAACCACTCCTATCATCACATGGGTGATATTAGTGGACAACAACTAAAACATTTCCTCTTGAGGATTCATCCTTCCACATACCCAGAAGACAAGTTACTTGAAGATCTCTGGATGATATACCACCATTGTTTATCACCACACCCTCTAAAAAACAATCTGATGGAATGGTTATTTGACCTTAAGCTACGTAATTGCACCGGGAAGGAAAGTATAAAGGGTATCCCACATGTTGTGTCAAGCGTTGGGTCTAATACTATCTTCTATGCTGTAAATGTCATGATCATGGCAATATCAGACATGCATTCATATTTAAAAACAAAATCACCTGAAAATAGCCTAAAATTTAAGTATAGACACAAGGTAATTGTATATATGACCTCCAAGAACTGCACTCTTGTGATCGAGCTGTGATTGGACATAGTGCATCACAGACAAAAAGTACAGAGCCTGTGAAAATGGCTCTGTACCAAGTGATTGCTTTGCCCAATCACAGCATTACAAAATGTAAACTAAAGTTGCTGTAAGCAAGCTGTGCCTCACTTACTGGCTGATGATCCACCACCAGACAGTGCCATTACAGTAACAGTAAGAGAAAAACTCACCCAAGCTCTACCTCTATATAGTATAATTTGTGTGTAGAGTAGTCAGTGCTCTGGCTAATTAAGCTCACAAAAGATCCATAGAAAGTACAGGCCGGCAACTCGACAGCTTCACCAAAGAAAATATTTATTTGAGCATTACAGCAATAAAATCATTCAAAAATCTGACGCGTTGCGGCCTTAGGCCTTCATCAAAGGCAAGTATTACAGTAACAGTGCCAACAATATCAAATTCACACATTTCCATTATTTGTTAGCTCCATGCTGTCTCTGATCTCACTTGTATTTTAAACCCTCACCTCTCTTATCCAGCTAAACCTCTTCATCTCCTTCCTGCCATTTGTGAGCTGTACATTAACCCCTTCTCCTAATCTCTATACATTTAATTTATTTAGTGCTCCATTACCGGGGTCTGTGTTTTAACCCCATCACTGATCTTTATTTCCTAATATTTATTCTAGTCTTCTTTCCATAAAGGGATACTTTCAGGAGTTTTTTTAATACTGTCCTGGCACTTTAATTTGCTATGTTTTCTAAGAGAGTGTTGGAGAAACAGTTTTTTTTTTAAATTCTTTCTGTTAAATAAAAAATAGTTATTAAATACAGTAACAAAATCTCAAAAATAGTAAATATTAATATTAAAAATATTATAAAATAATTAATGTGGGTACAGTGTCATGTGACAAAAAAATTATCAGTTATATCAGTTATCAGTTATAATTAACAGCTCTAGAAAATGAAAAATTACTTGGCATTGAAGGGAGGAAGAAGAAAAAGAAAATGTTGGGACTTTAAATGAGGCGGTGACCGGATAAGGTCAATTGACTCCATCCCTAACTAATTGAAACAAACAGGAGGACTGGTGGTTGGTACTTTAAATGAAGCAGGCGGGTGTAAGCAGTTTAAATTTATTGGACATCAATGATAAGTTGCATGAGGGTAATCATGAGTAAACAAAGAAATACAATATAATTAATTCAGTGGATAAACATACAGCAATAACAATTCGCCTCTTAATAATACAAATCACATAATACAAGTGCTCTCTTAATAGATAGGTATTTAGTGATCACTTGTATTATGTGATTTGTATTATTAAGTGGTAAATTGTTATTGCTGTATGTTTATCCACTGAATGAATTATATTGTTTTTCTTTGTTTACTCATGATTACCCTCATGCAACTTATCATTGATTGCCAATAAATGTAAACTGCTTACACCTGCCTGCTTCATTTAAAGTCCCAACCCCTAGTCCTCCTGTTTGTTTCAATTAGCATTGAAGGAGTTTCAACATACTTATATTGAAGTGGTTAAAGAATACAAATTGTGTCAAGACAATCGATGCATAAACAACTGTGAATCCTAACTGTCAACTCACCTTATAAATTCACCTTTACTAACAGTCCAGATGGTCAATTTATCCACAACCACAATTCAGTAGGGACACCTATAACAAGATGTTGATAACAGAATTGCTGATATGTGTCAATTGGAAGCCTGTTTCTTTTCAATCTTATTTTAATGGAGAAAGAACAAAAGTAACAGGTATAATAATCACATTACAACATATAGTACACAAGAAGCTTACATACATCAGTTAGGTAAATCTTAACGGGTTATGCACCATATCATACGCATTTCTAATGTAACTGTGGTGCGTCGCTATATAATATCTTGTTCCCAAGAAGAGTGACTAGCGACATCTGTGCGTCTATCAACCCCTATTTCTGTTCCAGCTAAACACTGATCTATGGTGAACTGTGGTCCCTCCTAATCGGGGTGGTATGCTGTAGGGAACCCTCTTTGGCTTAGGGTATACGTCAGATTCACAGATCTATACTGGGCATTTGACCTCGGTTCCTCTTCTTGTGTGCTTGGTTCAGTATGGGGGGGGGGGGGGGGGATGCAGATAGGGATAGAAACAAAAAAAAAAAAAAATGGTTAGATCAAGAAAGAAAGATATGTGAGGTTAAAGATCACTCCAGCATGGCTACTCGGTAGGTGAGGTTGCGTCATCAGCAGCCCATAAGGTGAAGTCTTCGGAGTACCGGAACACTGACCATGAGGTCCAGGTGAGGGAGAACTGTTCCTCCTTTCCGTTTTCCTGCGCCAACAGCCGCTCTAGATCTCTTATCTGATCCACTTCAATAGCCCACTCTCCCAGGGAAGGTGTAACCGCTGTTCTCCAATGGCGGGGGATCACCGTCCTGGCCGCGGCCAGAAAGTGACGCAGTATGTCTTTTTTAATTAACTTAAGGGGTCCTGGGATCATAGATAGGAGGGCTATCTCTGGTGTGTGCTTAATTGAGGTCGCCATCAGCCTGCAGTACAAGTCAAAGATCCTCTGCCAGAGCTTCCTAATGGGAGGGCAAGACCACCAGATGTGGAGCATTGTCCCTCTAGAGGACAGGCATCGCCAGCAGGTATCTGGCGCAGAGGGGTTGAATCGTTGTATACAGTGAAAAAAGCCGCGCTGAAGTGATGATATGAACCAAATCACAAAAAAAGACTGAAATAATAATTGAAGGAAGATAATAATGAAACCATCTAAATAATAATTCGTGAGGGAATGATTCAAAATGTTTAAGAAAATCTGTATAAACGGATAATCATACAATGGAATCCAATACAAAAAGTGATCAAACAATATTAGTGAAATAAAAAATTTTTTAGAATAATATTAGTGCAAACAAATTGCTCAAATAGTGAAGTCCAATTCAAATTGGAAATGATGGTGACATAAAAAATCCTTTAGTGACATAAAACTTTCAGGAACGTGAATATGGAAAATCCACCCTTGTGATCTTAATCCACCACCGTTCTAATATTGCGCTTACCGGAGGGCAAGCTTTGGTAAGCCTGTAACTCAAAGGGCATCAAGGAGAAATCAAAGCCATTAGGTGTCGCCACTGGGACTCATGCTTGACTGATGGTAACAGCCGAAATCCTGGGTAGGGCAAATCCCCCTTGTAGGTTATAAATGGGATCGAACTCCTCCAAAGATGTCAAGCCAGGGGATCAAACACTCTCATCATGTGAATAAAAAATGAGGGATGCTCCCATAGTGTGAAACCATATAAAATTTAATAGCATCAAATAAAAGTTCTACTTACATCAAATGTAAAGAATGCTCGCAGATACATATAAAAGAAAACGCCGGCCGGCTAGCAGAACACCCGCTCACAGTGCGGAACGTGATGACGTCAGTGCGTCAGCCTCCCTACGTCCGTTTCGACAAATCGTCGTCATCTGGGGAACTGGTATCTGCGAGCATTCTTTACATTTGATGTAAGTAGAACTTTTATTTGATGCTATTAAATTTTATATGGTTTCACACTATGGGAGCATCCCTCATTTTTTATTCACATGATGAGAGTGTTTGATCCCCTGGCTTGACATCTTTGGAGGAGTTCGATCCCATTTATATCCTACAAGGGGGATTTGCCCTACCCAGGATTTCGGCTGTTACCATCAGTCAAGCATGAGTCCCAGTGGCGACACCTAATGGCTTTGATTTCTCCTTGATGCCCTTTGAGTTACAGGCTTACCAAAGCTTGCCCTCCGGTAAGCGCAATATTAGAACGGTGGTGGATTAAGATCACAAGGGTGGATTTTCCATATTCACGTTCCTGAAAGTTTTATGTCACTAAAGGATTTTTTTATGTCACCATCATTTCCAATTTGAATTGGACTTCACTATTTGAGCAATTTGTTTGCACTAATATTATTTAAAAAAATTTTTATTTCACTAATATTTTTTGATCAATTTTTGTATTGGATTCCATTGTATGATTATCCGTTTATACAGATTTTCTTAAACATTTTGAATCATTCCCTCACGAATTATTATTTAGATGGTTTCATTATTATCTTCCTTCAATTATTATTTCAGTCTTTTTTTGTGATTTGGTTCATATCATCACTTCAGCGCGGCTTTTTTCACTGTATATTCTTGGTTTATGTGTTTATCTCACATCTATTAGCTGCTGCTATTTATTATTTTATTTTCTGATACACGCACATGTATGTAATCTCCTTATAGGGCTATCTATATGGTACTCACCATGTGTTACATTTAGTGATTAGCGCGGTGTTAGCTTTTATTTTTCTATTTTGAATCGTTGTATAGTCGCTGGGCATCTGTACCATCTCGTCAACAATTTAAACCCTTTTTCTTGGGTCTTAGTTGCTAGGGATATCTTATGCGTCAGGATGAAGCACTTTAGCCAATCAGTGGGTGAAATAGAGTGTTGTAGGTCTGCTTCCCATTTCTGCGTATAGGGTGGAGGGTCGGGGGTAGATAAGTTCAGTAGTAGGGAGTAGAGTAGGGATACCACATGCGTCGGCGGGTCAGGTTGTAACAGCAGTTCGTCGAAGTCAGATGGGTCAGTTAGGA
Source organism: Lithobates sylvaticus (assembly GCA_028564925.1). Taxonomy (NCBI): domain Eukaryota; kingdom Metazoa; phylum Chordata; class Amphibia; order Anura; family Ranidae; genus Lithobates; species Lithobates sylvaticus. The sequence continues at coordinate 749,874,878 of CM053026.1, read as the reverse complement.
TATCCGATAAGGTAGGGAAGGAACGTATGTAGGACACAACTTGGCTTCTCTGCAACCACATTGTTGGGTGCCTCGAAGCTGTCTGGGGAGGTGTATTTGTTCTTAGGGATGGGTCCGCGCGAAGGACCTGGGCTAGGCGTCTGTGGTTCTCCTTGTTCCAGGGTCCAAATCTCCTCTCGCTTGCGGCTGGAGGAAAGGCCGGAGTCCCAAAGAGAGGAGTCATAGGGCCCTGAGTTTTAGATATTTTACCAGCTGAGACTAAATGGTCCCATACCTGAAGTGTCTGACGGGTGAGAGTAGCGGGGAGAGCAGCGTCTTTACGCTGGGCCATGGGTGTCCACGGCAAGGCGCAGAGGTCGATCACATTGAGGTGACTCTCTATTTGAACCCAGAGTTTGGACGATGAGTGATGAAACCAATCTACGATGCGTGTGAGTACCGCCGCCTTGTGGTATACGGAGGCGTCTGGGACCCCTGCTCCTCCCCGGGCCTTCGGGAGAGTCATTGTGTCATATCGTATCCTGGGACGGTCCACCTTCCAAATAAATTTGGAGAAGACCTGACGGAGTTTCTTAAAGAATGAGGTGGGAATATAGATAGGGATGGTTTGAAAGAGGTATAGGAATCGGGGGAGAACATCCATTTTCAAAGCATTCACCCTGCCCAACCAAGAAAGACGTTTGGAAGCGTAAATGGTCAGATCTGCTTGTGTTTTGAGGAGAAGAGGGGTATAATTTCTGGCGAAGAGTTGAGAAGCGTCTGTCGGGATGTTGATACCAAGATAGCGAATGGAGGTGGAGCTTGTCTTGAAAGGGAAGGAAGAAGAGAGTTGTTGGAGGGCCTCCTTTGGGAGAGATATGTTGAGGATTTCCGACTTACTATGGTTAACTTTGAAGTTACTTACCTCTCCATACCTCCGGAACTCCTGTATGATTGAGGGCAGGGATATTTGCGGATGAGTCACGAACATTAGCAAGTCATCCGCAAAGAGAGCAATTTTGGTATGGACAGGACCTATGTGAATACCATGTATAGCTGGGTTGTTCCTGAGGGCGATGGCCAGGTGTTCCATGACAAGGACATAGAGGAGGGGGGATAAGGGGCAGCCCTGACGTGTTCCATTATGGATAGTAAACTTTGGGGATAGGGATCCGTTCAGTCTGATTCTAGCGGATGGCAAGGTGTAGAGGGACATTATTCTGGAGATCATGTTGTGGCCCAGTCCTATCTGTTGTAGGGATAGGCGGAGGAATTGCCAGTCGACGCGGTCGAAGGCCTTCTCCGCGTCGACTGTGAGGAGGCATAATGGGATATTGTGGGTGCGAGCATAATCTGTGATGAGAAGTGTTTTCAAGGTGTTATCTCGTGCCTCTCGTCCACTTACAAAGCCAACCTGGTCTAAGTGTATTAGGCGGGGCAACAATGGCTGCATTCTATTTGCCAACACCTTGGCAAACACCTTCAGATCTACTCCTATCAATGATATAGGTCGGTAGTTCGCACATAAAGTCGGGTCTTTGTCTGGCTTTGGGATAAGGGAGATATGTGCTTCCAGAGTTTGCGTGGTGAATGCTGATCCCTCGGAGAGGGAGTTAAACACATTTGTTAAGAAGGGGGTGAGAAGGGGGGCAAATTGTTTGTAAAATTTTGGAGTAAAGCCGTCAGGGCCAGGGCTTTTACCCGATGGGGTAGCTGCAATGGCACAAGCGACTTCGTCCTCCGAGATTGATGCTTCAAGGTCCTCTATCGTTTCGTCATCTAAAGTGGGTAATGCAGTCTGTGAAATATATGAGGTCTGGGCTTCCGCCGTAGTAGAGAGGGATTCGGTGGGGCTTGCTGCAGGTATGTTATATAGGGATTGGTAAAAATCCCTGAATATCTGGCCCATTTTAGAAGGCGAGGAAACCGTTTCCCCAGATTTGTCCTGTATGTGTGGTATAAAGGTGGTGGATTGTTTAGTGTGTAGCGTACGGGCCAACGATCTACCACATTTGTCTCTAAACTGGTATTGGTGAAAGGCGAGTTTGTTTGCAAACGTACGGGCTGACGCTTCGTATAGTTCCCTGAGCTGTGTGCGGGCAGAAGAGACCTCTGCAAGCGTTTCTACTGTTGGAGAGCGCTTATGGGTAGTCTCCAGAGTCCTAAGTTTAAGTACTGCGGTATCTATCGCGGCCGAGCGTTCCCTCTTCAGACGGGCTCCCATTTGAATAAAACTGCCCCGCAAAACTGCCTTTAATGCCTCCCATTTAATGGTTGGTGAAGTGTCGTCAGAAGCGTGATCGGCAAGAAAATTTGAAATGGTCTCCGAGATCCGCGCATCACACCCTGGATCTGCTAGTAGAGAGTCGTTTAGCCGCCATGTCCACTCTCTCACTGGAGTGGAGGGGATCGAGAATGTCAGGTATATGGGAGAATGGTCGGACCATACCATAGGGTCAATTTCACATTCTGGGGACCAATCTAGACAGCCATGGTCGATCAGAAAGTAATCAAGGCGACTGTATGATTGGTGAACGTGTGAGTAGTGGGTGTAGTTTCGGGATTTAGGATACAGTATCCTCCATACATCTATAAGATGCATGTTGTAGATGGCACGTTTCAGAGCCCGCAACTTCGGGAAAGATATGGAAGAGCGGGAGGTTGAGGAATCCAAAAGTGGGTCTAGCGGGGCGTTAAAATCTCCTCCGAGTATGAGCTTGCCCTCCCTGAAACCCGCCAATGTCCTTAAGTACTGCAGGGCTGATGGAATTTGGTGGGTATTGGGCAGGTATATGTTGGCTATTGTAAATTTTTCCCCCCATATGGAAATTTTCACAAAAACGTATCTTCCCTGGGGGTCCGCCATATGATCGAGAAGTTCAATGGGGAGTGACTTATGAAAAGCAATGGATACACCCTTAGATTTTTGTGTCGGGTTGGTGCTGTGGATCCATCTATTGAAATATCTGTTGGAGCAGGAAGGGGTGGAGTCAGAGTGGAAATGGGTCTCTTGTAGCAAAAGCACATTAACCTGACGTTTGTGCATCTGGTAAAGGATTTGCCCACGTTTCGAGGCAATGTTGAGACCATTCGCGTTGAATGAACAGAATTTTAATTGCGGGCGAGAAGTCACCGTGTGAGCCATGCTGGAGTGAGTAAGAGCTCTATAAGAAATAAGTGGAGGAGAAATGAGGAAGAAAAATGAAGGAAAAAAAAAAAAAAAAAAAAAAAAGGGAAAAAGGATAATGGTTTGATAGGGGGGTAGGGGGTAGGGCGGTAGAACAGAAAGTTGGAATGGGGAGAAGGAGGTAGGGGGGGGGGGGGGAGAAGAAAGTGCAAGGATAGGGGGAAGTAGATTCTAGATGTAGAGACACCTAAGAAAAAGTGTCTATGAGTGCTAAGGTGTTCGCAAGGGCGAAACACTGCGTGAAATGTCACGCTCTAGGCACAAACTGTGCCAGACCTACTGTGGGAGAAAGGTCGAGATGGATTGGCCTGAGTCGTGATCCCGACAGCATAGCAGTACTGGGCGTCGTGTATTTGGCACACCTAGTATTTGACCCGTGTACGAGGCATATGGCAGCCACTTCCGAGAGGAGTCGACCTAGAAAGACATTGTAGGCTCCCACCATTACAGAGAAGGGGGGGGGGGTGCAGGGTCTCTTATCTATGAGGGGACAGCTGGCTCTTGGTCTCACCACCCCAAGCCTGTGTTTTATGTATTACAAGTATACTTTTACTCAACTATTTACATAGTAGTATATATAACCTCAGTCGCAGGAACAATAAATAACAGCATTCAACTTGACCTGGGTTTTAAGTCCGATCGTGTAACCTAGGAGTGCATACAATAAATAAATTATATTGGCTCCAAATTACCGGGAGAAAATAGGAGGAAGAGAGGGATAACGGAGGACCAGCCCGGGGAGGCACCCAAGCCCGCCTTAGGTGTATAGCATGCAGCACCTGCAGCGCAGAGTTATCAGGGCCGGGGGCCATGCCTCCTCCCCAGGTCGGCCCACCCACCCCAGTAAACCTCCACAGTCATATACTACATGGGAGTTGGTAGGTGGAACAACATGAAATCGGGTGGAACATCATATGTGGGAACATCATATGCAAAAACATCTAGCACTTTTTGGCGCGGCCTGACGGCCGTCACAACATGGAACGGATGAGTCCATTACCTGTGTTCTCACCCGAACCCCAGCCAGACAATTGTATTGGCAAAGGGCAGGAAGAGAACTGATATGTCCGTCTCCTGGCAGTCAAACAGCACCTGACCAAATATGCTGGAGGGCATGGTTTACAGGAGAGGTGTCACAGGCGGGGATCAGAGGGTAGGGCAATCCTGCCAGGAATGCGTCGAAGCCGGTCGGATCACCCGGTGAATAAGATGGTGTGGAGGGGGAGGATAAGGCTGTGAACTCCCATAATCTTCCGGATCAATCTTCTGGAGAGGTAGGTTGTCTTATTCCACGGCCGGATGATGTCGATCTGGACCTAGGACGTCTACGTCTTTGTGGGAATGGGCCTAGACCCATCTGTCTTGATCGGTCGTCCGGGGGATCTAGCCAGTTCAGGACCTCAACCGGCTCTTGGTCAAGGAAGAGAAAGAATTCAGACAGCTGGTCCGGGTCTGATAGCATGAACCTGTTGGCGCCTCGCGTCACCTTGATGCTGAAGGGGTGGCCCCAGGTATAGGAAGCCCCAGCTTGCCGTATGAGGTCAAGTAAGGGGCGTACCACACGGCGCATATACAGCGTATTGCGGGACAGATCTGGAAACAGGTGGATAGAGGCTCCGAAGAAGTCCACCGGGCCAAGGCTCCAGGCTTTCCTCATTATTTCCTCCTTTAGGGTGTAGTAGTGGACCCGGCAAAGAACATCTCGAGAGCGACCGTCCTGGGCCACCCCTGGCCCCCCCACTCTGTGAACACGGTCCAGCTCGATTGGTGAGGAGGATTCTCTTCCCAAAACTTTATTGAGGATGGTTATGACAGTGGGTTTCAGGTCTGCTCCTGACGTTGCCTCAGGTATGCCTTGCAGTCTGATGTTGTTCCTGCGGCTGCGGTTTTCGCTGTCCTCTATGCGGAGTTGCTGGTGGCGCAGGCGACGGAGGTGTGTCGCGGATGCGGTTTCAAGTGCTGTCAAACGTGCCTCATGGTCGTCTTGGGTAGTAGTCAGGGCTGACACTGCTACCTCATTGGCTGTGACCTTTTGTTTCAGGGCATTTAGTTCCACATGCAGGGAATCCTCCATTTTGCCTGCCCATGACTCAAAGTCTGCTCTAAAAGCAGAGAGGAGGGCTGTGGCTTCAGATCTAATGGGCTCCCCTGGTAGATGATGTGTGCCTGCCTGGGTTTCCCCTGTGTCTGTGTCATATATCGTTACTGACCGCACTGAGGAGGCTGAGGGCTCTCCTCTGGGATCGTGGGGTCCCTCGGTGCTGTCTTCTCTCTGGTTCACTGCTGCTGGAGTGGGAGGAGGGGGCTTGGTCTTCCCCGTGCTGCGGCCGGGCGCCATCTTGTCCTTTGGGGTCCGAGGATCGATCGGCGCCGTTCTCAGCAGGTACCGTTGTATGGTGCCTTGCTGTAGGTCTGTGGGCTCAGCGGGGTGAGAGCTTGCCGCTGCCATGTAGATCGCGGGTGTGCCGTGAGTTTAAAAAGCCTGCCGCTGTCGGGAAGGCACGGAGCTCAGTACTGTGCGTCTTCAGCCATCCATGTAAAGGGGATTTACACTGACAACTAATGTAATAGGAGCATTCACAGTAACCACTAATGTAAGGAGGGATTTACATTGACCACTAATGTAAGGGGGGCCTTCACACTGACCACTAGTGTGAATGAAAGGATTTTACACCAAGCCCCAAGGTAATGAGAAGATTTACACTGACCAACAATGTAACTGAGACATTTAGCCTGCGTTCACATTTGTGTGTTTTTGGAATGCATGCAAAATCGCTTTTCTGACACCACAGAAATGTGCTGCCCTTTAGCAGATACACAGCAGTGCCATTCATTGTTAATGACACCCTCGCACATCTGCTGACGTTCTGTGCAACCGTGTGATTTTGAAAAAGCATTAGGGACTTTCTTCTGCATTTCTAGCACATAGAGCAGCCCATTGAAATAATTGGGCTGCCCTACACACAAACGACATCTTTATACACCCTGTCAGTACACCTTTGCATCCTAAAACACATGCTAACCTCTGCATCCCCAACCTCCCCCATCCTATCCACTCCAACCCTCCACCCCTTTAACTCTACCTGCCTCCTCTGCTCATCTTTGCACCCACCTTCCTTACCGTCCTTGCTCACCTGTCCAAACTGTAAATCCTTCTCTGCCTACCTCTGCACACCCCACGCTACCCCCCCCCCCCACCAATTTGCTTACCTTTGCAGAACAGGCTGATGTTAGGCTAAATGACCACAGTTACAGGCAGGACTTTCAAACATGCCCCTTTATCTCCCCAGTGGGCAGCATTCAGTATAGGTGATGGTGAATATGACCTCAGGGGGGCATGATATACATATGAATGCCATCTCTATTTACATATGAATGCTGCCGGCCGCGGCTATTTAAGTATGAATGCAGACACTATTTACATATCAATATTGGTAATTTACATGTAAACACAGGGTCTGCAGGTGAGTCATCTGTACACAATAGGGCAGAGCTGGGCAGCATTAGTAGGCACATTTCACACTGAGATATTGGGACACAGCACGGGACTAAAACTTCAAGGGACAGGGGAATTTGAACTGAGATAGTTGGCTAGTATTGAGGTAGCTGCTTTGGGCCCCACAACAATGAATGGGCCCAGGGCCGCTGTCCCTTTTGCCCTGCCTTAAAGACGGCCCTGGGCCCAAGAAGAGAAAAGGGGCTGCTCTGTACACAACCATTGCACATAGAAGGTAAGTATAACATGTTTGTTATTTAAAAAAAAAAGGAAAACTTTGCAATCACTTCCAGTGTGCAGGTGATTTAACAAACCGAACAGGAAGTCCACAAGCCCTAAACATATTGCTGAAACCTATTGAAGTCTATGGAATCTTGATGTTGTTTTCTGGACTTTATCAAGACCAGTTTCTGAGCAATTGTTAAAAAATATACAGTATGGGTAGTGAGACACTGCGTAGGGGACATGTACCATGCAAAAAAAAATAAAAAATGACCTTGCTGTTTAGTGAAAATAGGGTACCCAAAATTATTTTCAAGATGAGTCCGCCATTAAGCTTCAGTGGGGTTCACTTTTACATTTTGCAATTCCCACAGTATTCAGTGAGCCCTCGCAAACTAAACCCATTCACACAACCTTAATTCTGGCATATTTCCACGTCATAAGAAAAATCAGGTGTTGCAGCCAAAAACCAAAAAGATTCTTTTTTTTCAAATTGAAATAAATCATAATGGGGTGCTGTTGCTGCATTTTGGCAAAGCTAAATGTAAACATTTAAAAACTCAATTACACATGCAATATATGTGATGCCAGAATATATTGTCACTGACACTGTTATGAAATTTGTAGTGTTCCATAGCAGCTACAAACAGCGTAAAAGAATACCCCAAGCATGTAATATAAATGATTGAAATTTTTCATTTTTAAAATTAGATCACATTAAAAGGGAGACTCTCTCCCCACTGCATGGTATTTTAAAATATTAAATGTTTTGCTTTGTTTAATGTCCTTTAAGACAATGTCCAGCTTCCTATGCCCTTTTTGACTAGGGATGGGAAGAAACGGACCCCTGTTCAGTTCGGACCAGAATGTCCGAACACCGTCAAAGTTCGGACCTGAATAACTAACCCCATTAAAGTCAATGGGACCCAAACGTCAAATATCAAAAGTGCCCATTTTGAAGGCTTAAATGCAAGGAATTAGGCATACAATGGTTATACGGGTCCTGTCCTGGGGGACATGGATCAATAAAAAAAAATTTAAGAAAAACGTCATTTTTAAATGAGCAGTGATTTTTTGATTTTTAAAGTGAAAGCCTAAAAATGAAAAATTCCTTCCAATATAGTGCCGGGGGGGGGGGGGGGGGGGTCCCCTTAGTCTAACTGTAAAGTGGCAGATCTGTACCATGTCTAGAATCTGCTGCAGCAATAATTGAATTTATAAAGCCCAAAAAACATTTTTTTTTCCTGCAAGCTGCCTTTATTTTGCTCAGCAACAGCTGGGGAGCCAGTGTGTATGATGAGGCCACAATGTAGTGCACTGGGAACAAGATTAGAGATTTTTTGGATACATTCTGGTGTCACTTTGACTTTGAATAAAAGTAAAGTGTGCGTTAAAATTGGTCTTCGGGTGTCGGTGGCACCTTCCCACCGTCACCCTATAGGGATAATCTTGATGAAAGCAAGAATTTGCCTTGCTGTAAAAAATTGCAATAATATGCACATGTCAAACAGGTGCAGAAAAATTGGTCTTTGGGTGGTGATGGTGCCTTCCCACAGTAACCCTATAGAGGTACTCTTGATGAAAGCAAGAATTGGCCTTGCTGTAAAAAAATTGCAATGATATGCACCTGTCAAACAGGTGCAGAAAAATTACTCTTTGGGTGTCGGGGGCGCCTTCCCACCGTAACTCTATAGAGGTGCTCTTGATGAAGGTAAAAAAAATTGCAATGATATGCATATGGTTGGTGTTTTTGCCACGTTTGATGTGCCTGAGACACAGTTTGCAGATAGCAACAGTGCGATCTGCTGCAGGTGTGCTGAAAAAGGCCCAGACAGCTGAGCTTTGGGGAGTGGGCCGGGAGATAACAGCTGCAGAATGTGATGGAATAGGGTGGCTGCTCTCTACTCTTTCTTGATGTCGGCCTCCTTGGGGTTGTGCTGCCTCACCTTCAGTTTCCTCCTTTGCTCTATCTGGTACCCAAGCCGCATCAGTGACTCCATCATCATCATCATCATCTCCATCTCCTCCATCTTCATCATTACCACTGGAGACAACTTGGCAATACGCTGCAGCTTGGGGAACATGAATGCCAATTTGTCTACCAGCGTTCCTCCCTCTCTCTAGGCTCATGTTCCTGTCACCCTCAACCCCAGAACCAGAATCTGAATCCAGTAATGGCTGGGCATCATCAAGGAGCAAGTGGCTGACGCTGTGGTCAAATAACTTAGCTGACTCCTCAATGGCTGATGTTGGGGCTATGGCAGGAATAGATGTGGACAAGGAGGCAGGTTTATCCACTCTGGCAACTGCAGGGGACTGCACACTGTCTCTGCTTGTGTGACAGAGGATGAGGAGGATGAGGAAGGTTTAGTAAGCCAGTCCACACCACCTCCTCTGCATGCTGTGGCTGGATAGCATGGCAAACTCACTAAACAGAGGAAATGATGCCCTGCCTGAGGACTGACCACCACGTCCACCTTTGCCTGTGAACACATTTGTTGCTGGCCCCCTTACAGTGCCAAGGGAACATCTGCCTCTCCTTGTTGTTCTCCCAGACATTATTGGGAGGGAGGGGGCGGTGCTTATAAGCAAATGTAAAGAAGAAGTTGAAATCTGTACGTAGATGCACTTTAATCAATGTAAAGAGGTGTTTGGTGCCCTTTAATTTGAGTATTCACACTACACAGACACACTCCATGGATACAATATAATATACTGCAATATAATGCCCCAAACGTACAGTGACGCACAGAACTATATGGCGTTAAACTGGCAGTAACATACACAGTAGTAAATGGCTTTAAACTGGCAGTAACGCACAAAACTATATAGTGTTAAACTTGTAGTAATGTACACAGAACTATATTGCGTTAAACTGTCAGTAACGCACACAAAACTATATGGCGTTAAACTGGCAGTATCGCACGCAAAACTATATGGCGTTATACTGGCAGTAACACACGCAATTCGAAATGGCTTTAAACTGGCAGTAACGCACGCAAAACTATATGGCGTTAAACTGGCAGTAACGCACAAAACTATATGGCATTAAACTTGTAGTAACACACACAGAACTATATGGCGTTAAACTGGCAGTAACACACACAAACTGATATGGCGTTAAACTGGCAGTAACGCATGCAAAACAATATTGCGTTAAACTGGCAGTAACGCACGCAAAACTATATGCCGTTAAACTGGCAGTAACGCATGCAAAACGATATGGCGTTAAACTGGCAATAACGCACGCAATACGATATGGCGTTAAAGTGGCAGTAACGCAATCAAATAGACGGTGTTCAACGGTCTATACACTGAAGCTATCTGAACTGTCCCTGCTATAGTTATATACTAATGTCAAGATTACTGACACGGTCTCACTACACTACACTGGAACTTCCTGAGCTGTCCCTACTCTAGCTGCACACTATGAAAAGCTGAATGATGGTCCTCCTCACTACATTCACGCTATCCCTAGATAGGGATGAGCCGAACACCCCCGGGTTCGGTTCTCACCAGAACCTGCGAACGGACCGAAAGTTTGCACGAACGTTAGAACCCTATTAGTTACAATGGACGCGAACGTTCAAAATCTAAAGTGCTAATTAGAACGGCCAATATGCATGTTATTGTCATAAAAAAGGTTTGGGGACCCGGGGTCCTGCCCCAGGGGACATGTATCAGTGCAAAAAGTCGTTTTAAAAAACGCAGTTTTTTCTGGAGCAGTCATTTTAATGATGCATAAAGTGAAAAAAAAGTGAAATATTCCTTTAAATATCGTACCTGGGGGGTGTCTAAAGTATGCCTGTGAAGTGGCATGTGTTTCCCCGTGTTTAGAACTGTCCGTGCACAAAATTACATTTGTAAAGGAAAAGAAGAAGCCATTTAAACTGATTGCAGGTTTAATGTCATGTCTTGTCCTGGCAATATGGATGAAAATCTTTGAGAAAAATGGCATGGCTACCCCATCACCCCCCCCCCCTACCCCAGACCATTACCAGCCCCTTTGGGTCTTGTATGGATATTAAGGGGAACCCCGCACCCAAAATAAAACCCTATACCTACTACCTATATACTCTGAACAGAAGTATACAGGCGGTGCAAACAAGACAGGGACTGTAGGTTTGTAAAATCTGTTTGTAATTTTGAACAGGTACATTTTTAAGTGTAGCTCCATCCAAAAAAATCAATTTTTACGCTTTTTGGAGAACATAGGGAAGGGTTATCACTAGGGATGGGCCCGGTGTTCGATTCAAACCCATGTTCGAATCGAACATCGGGCGTTCGCCCGCTCAGCGAGCCCAGAACTCAGCGAGCCGAATTTGAATGCGAGCGGCCCGCGGGCGGCCCGCGGGCGGCCCGCAATGCACTGCGCCAGTTGCAGTGCATGCTGGCTGATGATTGGCCAAGCATGCACTGTGACCCGCATGCTTGGCCAATCAACGAGCCAGCAGCAAGGAGAGCAATAATTGGCCACAGGCAGGATGCCCCACAGTATAAAAGGCCGTCGCAGCGGCGGCCTCGCATATTGTGTTGTCAGCGTGTCAGTGTCAGTGTTATGTGCTGCTTACTGCTGACATTATGTGCTATGATTCTGGGGATTTGTGTGTGCGTGCTGTTAGTACAGCATTGCAGTATCACATCTGGGGGGTGTCTATAGTATGCCTGTGAAGGGGGGCATGTTTCCTGGGCTTAGAACTGTCCCTGCAAAAAGTGTCATTTTTGCAGGAAAAAAAAGCTATTTAAAATGACTCGCGGCTAATGTATTGACGGCTCCCATAACACAGAGAACAGTCATTCATTCAAAGCCATTCATAAAAAAAAGTCATATAAAAGTCAAATAAAAAAATAAAAAAAGCGTGGGGGTCCCCTCAAATTCAATAACCAGGCCAAAAAAACAGCCAAAAAAAAAAATGGCGTGGGGTCCCCCTCAAAATCCATACCAGACCCTTGAGGTCTGGGGTGGATTTTAAGGGGAACCCTAGCCAAAAAAAAATGGCGTGGGGTCCCCCTCAAAATCCATACCAGACCCTTATCCGAGCACGCAACCTGGCAGGCCGCAGGAAAAGAGGGGGGGACGAGAGCGGCCCCTCCTCCCTCCTGAACCGTACCAGGCCACATGCCCTCAACATTGGGAGGATGCTTTGGGGGTCTGAGACCCCCAAAGCACCTTGTCCCCATGTTGATGAGGACAAGGGCCTCTTCCCCACAACCCTGGCCATTGGTTGTGGGTGTCTGCGGGCGGGGGGCTTATCGGAATCTGGAAGCCCCCTTTAACAAGGGGACCCCCAGATCCCGCCCCCCCGTGTGAAGTACCTGCCATTTCACCAAAAAAGTGTCAAAAATTGTAAAAAAATAACGTAGACG
>CM053026.1:749675803-749862161 GCA_028564925.1 Lithobates sylvaticus | reverse complement strand
TTGTCCGAGCGTGTGTATGGGGCTTAAGGATGAGCCCGGTGTTCGATTCGAACCCATGTTCAAATCGAGCACCGGGTGTTCGCTCGCTCGGCGAGCCCAGAACTATTGGGGAGGCTCGCATCAAATTCGTGTGATGCGAGCGGCCCCGCAATGCATTGCGGCCCGCGCAGTGCAATGCTGGCTGATGATTGGCCAAGCATGCACTGTGACCCCGCATGCTTGGCCAATCACAGCGCCGGCAGCGAGGAGAGCCATAATTGGCTACAGGCAGGATGCCTGTAGACAATTATAGCTCAGGGGCTTTAGTACACGCCCCATGGTATAAGAGGCCGCCGCGCCGGCGGCCTTGCATATTATGTTTCAGTCAGTGTCAGCGTGTCAGCGTGTTAGTGTGCTGCTGACAATATGTGCTTTATTTCTGGGGATATGTGTGTGCATGCTGTTAGAACAGCATTGCAGTATCACATCTGGGGGGTGTCTATAGGTGGCCTGTGAAGGGGGCAGGTTTCCTGTGCTTAGAACTTTCCCTGCAAAAAAGTGTCATTTTTGCAGGAAAAAAGCTATTTAAAATCACTCGCGGCTAATGAATTGATGGCTCCTGTAACACAGAGAACTGTCATTCATTAATAAAAAAAAAAAAAAAAGCGTAGGGGTCCCCCCAAATTTAATAACCAGGCCCTTCAGGTCTGGGATGGATATTAAGGGGAACCCCAGCCAAAAAAAATGGCGTAGGGTCCCCCTCAAAATCCATACCAGACCCTTGAGGTCTGGTATGGATTTTAAGGGGAACCCTAGCCAAAAAAAATGGCGTGGGGTCCCCCTCAAAATCCATACCAGACCCTTATCCGAGCACGCAACCTGGCAGGCCGCAGGAAAAGAGGGGGGGACGAGAGCGCCCCCCCCTCTCGCCTGAACCGTACCAGGCCACATGCCCTCAACATTGGGAGGATGCTTTGGGGGTCTAAGACCCCTAAAGCACCTTGTCCCCATGTTGATGAGGACAAGGGCCTCTTCCCCACAACCGTGCCCGGTGGTTGTGGGGGTCTGCGGGCGGGGGGCTTATCGGAATCTGGAAGCCCCCTTTAACAAGGGGACCCCCAGATCCCGCCCCCCCCCTGTGTGAAATGGTAAGGGGGTACAAAAGTACCCCTACCATTTCACCAAAAAAGTGGCAAAAATGATTAAAATGACAGGAGACGGTCTTTGACAATTCCTTTATTAAAATCTTCTTTCTTCTTTCTTCATCCTTCGGTTTCTTCATCTTCTCCTTCCTTCATCTTCTTCCATCTTCTTCTTCCATTTTCTTCTTCCTCCGATCCGCTTCTTCTTGCGCTGGTCTTCTCGTCCTTCTCGTCCGGCATCTTCTTCCGTCGGCGTCGGTGTCGGTGTCTCTGTCTCTTCTTGGGCCGCTCCGCGCAAATGAGTGTGAGGCTCCGCTCCGTCTGACAGGTCTTTTATAATGGAGGGCACCTGGTGACCCCGCCCCCTCTGACGCACAGGGACGTCATGGGGAATTCCATGATGGCTTTCCCCATGACGTCAGAGGGGGGCGGGGTCACCAGGTGCCCTCCGTTTTAAAATACCTGTCAGATGGAGCGGAGCCTCACACAGCGGGAGCCTCCCATTGCGCGGAGCGGCCCAAGAAGACACCGACGCCGACGCCGACGGAAGAAGATGCCGGACGAGAAGGACGAGAAGACCAGCGCAAGAAGAAGCCGATCGGAGGAAGAAGAAAATGGAAGAAGAAGATGGAAGAAGATGAAGGAAGGAGAAGATGAAGAAACCGAAGGATGAAGAAAGAAGAAAGAAGATTTTAATAAAGGAATTGTCAAAGACCTTGTTAAAGGGGGCTTCCAGATTCCAATAAGCCCCCCGCCCGCAGACCCCCACAACCACCGGGTACGGTTGTGGGGAGGAGGCCCTTGTCCTCATCAACATGGGGACAAGGTGCTTTAGGGGTCTTAGACCCCCAAAGCATCCTCCCAATGTTGAGGGCATGTGGCCTGGTACGGTTCAGGCGAGAGGGGGGGCCGCTCTCGTCCCCCCCTCTTTTCCTGCGGCCTGCCAGGTTGCGTGCTCGGATAAGGGTCTGGTATGGATTTTGAGGGGGACCCCACGCCATGTTTTTTGGCTAGGGTTCCCCTTAAAATCCATACCAGACCTCAAGGGTCTGGTATGGATTTTGAGGGGGACCCTACGCCATTTTTTTTTTTTTTTTGGCTGGGGTTTCCCTTAATATCCATCCCAGACCTGAAGGGCCTGGTTATTGAATTTGGGGGGACCCCTACGCTTTTTTTTTTTAATTTTTTTAATTTTTTATCAATGACTTTTTTTTATGAATGAGTTTCAATGAATCACTGTTCTCTGTGTTACGGGAGCCGTGAATTAACATTAGCCGCGAGTGATTTTAAATAGCTTTTTTACTTTCAAAAATGACACTTTGCGCAGAGACAGTTCTAAACACGGGAAACATGCGCCCCTTTACAGGCATACTATAGACACCCCCCAGGTACGAAATTTAAAGGAATATTACACTTTTATTGTTTCAATTTAAGCATTATTAAAATCACTGCTCCTGAAAAAACGGCCGTTTTAAAAAAAAAAAATTGCATTACTACATGTCCCCTGGGGCAGGACCCAGGTCCCCAAACACTTTTTATGACATTAACATGCATATTAGCCTTTAAAATGAGCACTTTTAATTTCGAACGTTCGCATCCATTATAACTAATAGGGTTCTAAAGCTCGCACGGACTTTAGGTCCGTTCGCGGGTTCTGGTGCGAGCCGAACGGGGGGTGTTCGGCTCATCCCTACTGGCCAGCCCTTGAAGTGTGTGTGAGCGGTTCACGTGCAGCTTGTCGGCGGCTGCACACTGACACAAAGATCCAGCTCTGGGATGAAGGAGCCACCACCGTGCCCTGATAATTGCCATCAAGGGAGCCATGCTAATGTTACTGATGCCTGGTTAACCACTTCAGCCCCAAAAGGTTTTACCACCTTCATGACCAGGCCAAGTTTTAAGAGATGGCACTGCATTGCTTTAACTGACTATTGTGCGGTTGTACAACACTGTACACAAATAAAATTGGTGTCCTTTTTTTCTCACAAATAGAGATTTCTTTTGGTGGTATTTGATCACCTCTGTGGTTTTTATTTTTTGCGCTAGAAACAAAAAAACACTGACAATTAAAAAAAAAAAAAAAAAAATTCTTTCTGCTATAAAACATACCCAATAAAAAAAAGTTAAAAATCAAATTTATTTATCAATTTAGGCCAATGTTTATTCTGGTACATATATTTGGTAAACAAAAATCCCAATAAGTGTATATTGATTGGTTTGCGCAAAAGTTATAGCGTTTACAAACTATTGGATATATTCATGGAATTTCTTTTATTACTAGTAATGGCAGTGATCAGCAATTTTTAGTGTGACACTAATTGACACTTTTTGGAGACCAGTGACACCAATACAGTGCTAAAAACAATGCACTGTCACTGTGCAAATGACACAAGATCTCCATTTTCCCCTAACAGAAAAGGCGGTCTGCCTTGTTTACACAAGCAGACCTCCATTCTACCTCTCCTCAGAATGATCCCTGGGTCCAAGCTGACATTGCGTTCACTGGACCCATTGATTGGCTCCTACTGTGTCCAATCACAGTGAAAGCAGGTCTGAGGCACGAGCCCTAGACCCTGTGCACGTAATCACATACAGGTTCGTGATTTCATGCAGGAGGGCTTCCCTGCCTCAGTATATCTGCATGGGGCACTCCAGAAATGGTTAAACTACACTTTTGTAAGTGCATTGATTTTATTACTCGTTTTAACTTAAATAAAACTGTATTGCACCAGGAGCCTGTTCGCTCTTTTCCTTGTATGTCTTTAAATATGTAAATAAGGCCTGCCCAGTCCCCCAGCCATATAATTCCCCTCCTCTTTATGCTGCCTGCTTTTCACCTCTGCTGTAGAAGGGTAGGTGGCCTTTTTTTTTATTTTGGCTACACTCCTTTTCCAAAACCACATCACTCTCCCTCATTATCATCACCCCAACGTTCTTCTTCCCATAGTGGGATTAGAAGAAGAGGAGGAAGAGGAGAAACAGGGTGTATTAGCAGTCCATCTAAAAAATAGCAGCTATGTGCCCTTGAGGAACAAGGGGATACAAATGGTGCATTAGCAACATGTTTAAAGACAGTGACTGCTTAAACAGCACTAAAAGAAAGTGGATGTTATGTTCCCTTGTAGAACTAGGAGGGCATGCCATTTGCTTCATACTTGCCTCATTAAGATGCTGCTCTCCCTGAGCTCTGTGGTGCAGAGTTATGTGTTTCCTAATACAATTGTCTGATATGCTACCAGCAGAGGCTGCAGACCAAAATGGTGCTGTTGGCAACAAATGTGTAAGAAAATGTCCCAAACTGCAGAACTCTCTCTATTTGCAACCTACTCAAGTGCTTGTGTAGTGTCTGTATGTTAGCCAATAGGGATGAGCTTCGAGTTCGAATTCAATGAATGACTGTTCTCTGTATTACGGGAGCCGGCAATTCATTATAGCCTCGAGTGATTTTAAATAGCTTTTTTTCCTGCAAAATTACACTTTGTGCAGGGACAGTTCTAAGCACGGGAAACATGCGCTCCTTTACATGCATACTATACACACCCCCCAGGTACGAAATTTAAAGGAATATTACACTTTTATTGTTTCACTTTAAGCATTATTAAAATCACTGCTCCTGAAAAAAACGGCCATTTTTAAAACTTTTTTTTGCATTGATACATGTCCCCTGGGGCAGGACCCGGGTCCCCAAACACTTTTTATGACAATAACATGCATATTAGCCTTTAAAATTAGCACTTTTGATTTTGAACGTTCGAGTCCCATAGACATTAATAGGGTTCTAAAGTTCACACAAGCCTTAGGTCTGTTCACAGGTTCTGGTGCGAACTGAACAGGGGGGTGTTCGGCTCATCCCTACTAGCCAATATCTACCAAACACATAGCAGAAGAATGGATTTTTAACATTTGAGGAATAATTGGGAATATGGGGTGCTAGTTAAGTTGGGAAATGTGAGGGTGAGGTTTTGAAGTGTTTTTGTACATTCTGCTTTTTTAAACATTTGAGACAATGAAGTGGGAGTCAAAAAAAGAAGATCACATGTTGTGTTTAAACCAAGTTAATGTAAAATTAAAAAAAAAAAATACACATATAGCCAAGCTGCACCTCCCAAGCATGTAATTGAAAGGGTTGCATAAAAATGAAGACCCTCTCCTTGCTATATGCCCATTGCTTACCCAGAATTATTTTTTAATTTTCAAGATTTAAAAGGGGTTAAGTGGGGTTTAGATTTAGGTTCGTAATTTTTGTACTTTACAATGGGTTCATCTAATGGCTTGCAAACTGAAGCTGCTTGGGTTTTTTTTTTTTATAATGTTTTTTTACAGCTGTACAAGTAATACTTTAATTAATATCTATTTTAATTTAATTAATTTCTACTTATCTATTTTTCAAAGATAAGCTATGGTGCAACCGATTATAAATTATCTGACAAACTTTCCTACCCATTCTTTTTTCGGACAGTCCATAATTTTCATGTCTATGTTAAAATAATTGGAGCTTTATTAAAACATTTTTCCTGGAACTGGGTTGAAATTATCACCAGTAACGATGAGAATGGAGTCAGAGAGCATCAATTTCTTACTGCAAATCTTGAAAGTTTGGGCATCTGTGTTGAGTACACATACTGGATAAACACCATATCAGATGTAGGTTATGTGGAAAGAACTGAAGCTAAACCAATGAAACCAATAAATCAAGCCAAGAAATCATCTTCACAAATTGTTATATTTTGTGGAACAATAACTTATACCTATATTCATGTTATAACATTACGAGGAGAGCGTTTTAGAGAGAAGACCTTTATTTTTCCTCCATACCTAATGGCAAGGGTGGACCTATTTCAAAATTTTTGTAAAATATTTAACTGTAGTTTGGGACTATTGCAAATATTTTTTACTAACTATGTAAACCACACCAATCATCACATGAGTGATATTAGTGCACAACAACTAAACCATTTCCTCTTGAGGATCCATCCTTCCACATACCCAGAAGACAAGTTACTTGAAGATCTCTGGATGATATACCACCATTGTTTATCACCACACCCTCTAAAAAACAATCTGATGGAAGAGTTATTAGACCTTAAGCTACGTAATTGCACCGGGAAGGAAAGTATAAAGGGTATCCCACATGTTATATCAAGCGCTGGGTCTAATACTATCTTCTATGCTATAAAAGTCATGATCACGGCAATATCAGATATGCATTCATATTTAAAAACAAAATCACCTGAAAATAGCCTAAAAGTTAAGTATAGACACAAGGTAATTGTATATATGACCTCTAAGAACTGCACTTTTGCGATCGAGCTGTGATTGGACAAAGCGGGTCACAGACAAAAAATACAGAGCCAGTGAAAATGTCTCTATACCAAGTGATTGCTTTGACCAATCACAGCATTACAAAATGTAAACTAAGGTTGCTGTAAGCCAGCTGTGCCTCACTTACTGGCTGGTGATCAAGAAGAGGATGTTACACCTCCACCACCAGCCAGTACCATTACAGTAACAGTGCCAACAATATCAAATTCACACATTTCCATTATTTGTTAGCCCCATGCTGTCGCTGATATCACTTGTATTTTAAACCCTCACCTCTCTTATCCAGAAAAACCTCTTCATCTCCTTTTGTGAGCCTTACATTAACCCCTTCTCCTATTCTCTATACATTTCATTTATTTAGTGCTCCATTACCGAGGTCTGTGTTTTAACCCCCTCACTGATCTTTATTTCCTAATATTTATTCTAGTCTTCCTTCCAGAAAGGGGTACTTTCAGGAGTTTTTTAATACTCTCCTGGCACTTTAATTTGCTATGTTTTCTAAGAGAATGTTGGAGAAATAGTTTTTCTTATTCTTTCTGTTAAATAAAAAAAAGTTATTAAATACAACAAAACATTTAAAAAATAGTAAATATTAATATTAAAAATATTATAACATAATTCATGTGGGTACAGTGTCATGTGACAAAATAATTTGTTAACGGCTCTAAAAAATGAAAAATGACTTAATTGGTATTGAAGGGGTTTCAGCATACTTGTATTGAGGTGGTTAAAGAATACAAATTGTGTCAAGAGAATCGATGCATAGACAACTGTGAATCCTAACTGTCAACCTTATAAATTCACCTTTACTAACAGTCCAGATGGTCAATTTATCCACAACCACAATCCAGTAGGGACACCTATAACAAGATGTTGATAACAGAATTGCTGACATGTGTCAATTGGCAGCCTGTTTCTATACAGTGTTTGACTCAAAAAGTGGCTTGCTTTGGGGTAACTCATCAGGAGGGAGGAGTGAACAGCACCAGCGGGGGGGCCCAAGAAGAGAAAATGGGCTGCTCTGTGCAAAACCATTGCACATAGAAGGTAAGTATAACATGTTTGTTATTTAAAACCAAAATTTAAAGCTTTGCAATCACTTCCAGTTTGCAGAAGATTTAACAAACCGAACAGGAAGTCCACGAGCCCTAAACATATTGCTGAAACCTATTGAAGTCTATAGAATTTTGATGTTGTCTTTTGAGCTTTAGAAAGACCAGTTTCTGAGCAATTATTAAAAAGTATACAGTATGGGTAGTGAGACACTGCATAGGGGACATGTACCATGCAAAAAAACTAAAAAAATGATCTTGCTGTTTAGTGGAAAGAGGGTATTTTCTTGTAGCTGAAAGGGCACTGTTGAAAAATGACAAATCCTTCAAAGAAAATGCTAAGGGTATGCCAAAGCTGAACATAAATTTGGGGAGGTGTGTGATTAACTCTTTTAAACATTTTGCTGCTGCTTACATGTGGAATGTGGTGGCATACATCCCCTTCAAGCGAAACTATCTTATGCTGGCTGCATTCTTCACTCTGCTATAAGCTCATGGTCATTTCAACAACCATGAACTTATATCAGAATGGTACCCCTAACTGTGCTGATTAAATAAATAGCAATGATCAGTAAGTGACAAGCTGCTGATCATAGCTATTTAAAAATGTATTAAAAATTGCATCCCCCCTCCACCCCTACTGCAGACCCACTGCTCTGCTGACATGGATCCTCACTGTTGGGCACCATCAAAAATGTAATTATGTGTCCTTTACACAACCCAATATCTGAGTGTGCCCTCTGATCCCCCCTGCTTCACTCCCCACCTGTAGCAGGGGGGACAGTGACTGCCCAAGTGAAAATTTCATTAAGCCAAGTACAAGTTAAACAATAAAATATGTGTGCAATGTGGGAATGTGCATAACATTGCACACATTGCTGAAACACACAAAAACATGTGTTGTTCTTGCTAGTGTGCTGTAATGACATTCATTGTTAATGGCACCCCAATGCACTTGCTATTACTTGCATTGCAGTGGGCATTGGGCCGCCCTTTCAAATGAATGGGTTGCCCTAATGCATTACAATTTAATACGTGTAAAAATGCACATCAACCCTATGCATTGCCATGTTACCTTATCTTTTTTTACAGCTGTTGGGAACTTGATAAACACTCCTCCCCCACCCACCCACGTACACCCACACAAAATTACACACATATAAAGTACACATGTGCACTACATGCATTATGATAAAGCATATTTGTTTTGTTGGTGCCCTGCGATGCACCAACACACTAGCCTTATCTCACCAGTTGCCACTCGTTATGTGCGTGTGCACATGTGCTAAAGTGCATTGTTTATCTCAGACCCCTAAGACACCACAATGTTTATTTTTTGCTCTTTTTTAACTTAAGGACCGTGGACCGTGCCTCTTTCTGAGATTTGGTGTTTACAAGTTAAAAACTGTTTTTTTTCTTCGAAAACCCTCAAACATTATATATATATATTTTTTAACACCCTAGAGAATAAAATGGCGGTCATTGCGATACTTTCGGTCACAGCGTATTTTGTGCAGCGGTCTTACAAGCGCACTTTTTTGGGGAAAAAATACACTTTTTTGCATTAAAAATAAGATAACAGTAAAATGAGTCCAATTTTTTTATATTGTGAAAGATAATGTTACACTGAGTAAATTGATACCCAACATGTCACACTTCAAAATTTGTGCCCGTTCATGGAATGTCGACAACTATTATCCTTAAAAATCTCCATAGGCGACATTTAAAAAATTCTTCAGGTTGCATGTTTTGAGTTACAGAGGAGGTCTAGAATTATTGCTCTTGCTTTAACGATCATGGCGATACCTCACATGTGTGGTTTAAACACTGTTTTCATTTTTTTTTCTTATTTATTTAACTTTTTTTTTTTTTTAAATGTGTCACTTTTATTCCTATTACAAGGAATGTAAACATCCCTTGTAATAGAAAAGAAAGCAAGACATGACCTCTTAAATATGAGATCTGGGGTCGAAAAGACCTCAGAACTCATATTTACACTAAAATGCAATAAAAAAAAAAAAAAAATCTGTTGTTTGAAAAAAAATAAATAAAAAATGTTCCTTTAGGATCTATGGGCGGAAGTGACATTTGGATTCCGCCCAGCAATGGTATGGAGACTGGTGGGGGCCATCTTCCCCTCACTCGTCTCCATACCTAACACCTAAAAGGATCTAATCGCCACCGCTGGCAATTTGGTAAGTGGCGGAGGGCACCGGAGAGAGCGGCGGGAGGGGGGCCCTCTCCCGCCGCCAAAAAAAGGGATCTTGCTGCGAATCCGCCACAGAGACCACTCTTATCGGTAACCGAGGGGGGCCCTCTCCCGCCGCCAAAAAAAGTGATCTTGCTGTGAATCCACCACAGAGACCACTCTTATCGGTAACCGGACCGCTCACTGAAGAAGAGAATATTTGGGTTATGGGAGCTAGCTGCTGCCATAACAAGATATCCCTGTTCAAAGTGCTGACGTATATCAGCGTGAGCCAGTCTGTAAGTGGTTAAAATTACATTCACTCAACATTTTGTGCAGCAGTTTGTTGAAAAGCGTTATATATACACATAAAACAGGTGCACTGCCAGATAGATAATTTAATGAGTTCTAAAAAACAAATGAATGTAAACAATCCCAAGATTTAAAATGGATTACATATAAAGTGCACTGCCAACTGAATGATTTGGTAGGTGCTAAAAATATAATATATGTGACCAATCAAAAGTCCAATATAAATTACAAGTCAAGGAATGTATAAATAAATACAAGTCCATCCACCAAATATTAACGAAATGTGGAGGTTTCTGGGTTCACCCGCAGCAGCGTGAATGAAGGTGTACACTCCAAACAATCTCATGCCCTCCCCTACAAATAAGCCTCTTACCGGATGCTATGGATCTCCAGTGACAGAGATCAATCAAGCATGTGCCATAACAGGCACCTCTAGATACCCCATGGTGGTCCTCATCCAACAATCAAGTTTGCAAACCTTGGCAGGCCATTTTTTTATCAACCACATTGGAGGAAGAAAATAAAGGCCATATATAGTGTGAACACCGCTTAGCATATATTTATTAAAAACACTGACGGGTATTTACATAATTGAATCAAATCTAATGTGCAGAAACACAGATGCCTCGCCAGCAAACATCCTTGGTGGGTGTATGACATCACAAGTTCAATCCCCTCCCAACACAATTTGCATCAGTGCGCATCATCAGGGAAATGGGAGAATGTTGTAAAGAATTGCCTTTTGTGCAACTTGTTCTGTTACTATAAAATGTATGCCTGGATCATTTTATCACAACACACACCAATGCAGTTGAGTCAGTGCTGGAGTCCATACACAATTTGCAGAATTTGCATAATTTATTCAGAGTTGAAAAAACAAATGATTGTGTATACAACACAAAGCTAATGCATTTTCGTTGCAAAGTTTTACCAATAGCTATAAGTAAGGCTGAGTAAGCCAAAATGTGTTGGTCCCCCCACCCCTTCCTTTGTCCACAGTTTTGAGATTCAACAGTCCTTTTTAGGAATTCCTTTTTGTATGTGTCAACAGTAACCATAATTGCTGTTTAGTTATTGCATGTAAGAAAATGGGCGGGGGAGTGATTAAACAACTAATAACACGAGCAGTAATATATAATATAAGTATTAATATAAATGAACACCCACTTCTCGCCGTTCAATAGGGGAAGATCAGAAATGAAACACACATAACAAACTGTAAGTGAATATTGCATATTCTACAAACAATTATACACAACGAGTCTAGTTATTAGTATTATTATTATTATAACTAATAATAGTTATTAGTAAGAAAATATTATGTAAAAATGACAGAAACAATCCTGATTCATGTACAAAGATTAACAGTGTAGGCTTACCCCTGAAAGAGCTGCTGGTGATGATGGATCCTCTGTTGTGCCCCGACTCTCTAAACTGCTCGGTCCCAATAACATACTTAGTCATATACTAAAGACGATTTGCACCTGTGGATTTATGGATTAGCAAGCCACCACTCTAACAATGCACAGGCATGGGGCCACAAACAGCCTAGCAGTCAATCAATTGAATGTATTAAGGTAATTCAATGTACTATGGTGCAAATTGACAATCAGATAATTGTATAGACAAAAAAGCTCAATAGTAGACAAGTGGGCAACAAATCACTAACTTGCACTACTACTAACTGTACCACTGTTAACTTTACTCTTAACCAGGTTACTAGAGTCTCTAAATAATAGCAACCAGATTAATGGAAAAGAAAGGGTCCTGCTGTATACCTTGTGCTTACAACCCCAGTAGAAAGAAGGCATATGTATTAGTGTGGGGCACCCATGGAGGTGGTAAAAAGTGCCTACCACCTAGTAATTGCTACTGAGTAAAAGCAGTCTCTGTTTTGATTAACTATACAGGACAGGTGACTAGAGCATGTTGTTCAGCTCATAACTCCCTGTTAAAATTGGCAATAAATGTAATTTTACCCTCATGCCCCTCCTTCCTACTAATCAATTGCGGGCTTCCATGGCTAAATCTAAGGGATTTTCTTTCTCAACTGTACTGTGGTTTATGGGGACCTGTGGCTTCCCCATTTGGTTTTGGCTTCCCTTGGTTTGATGGCCACAAAGTAGAGTATGTTTTTAGCCTTTTGAGTTGAACATCACACTTAGTAAACATAGAGACAGGAGTTGTCAGTTGGAGAATTAGGTACATCATGTTAATTGGTATGCTATTAGCATGTTTATATTTATTTGCTCTGAGTTCTTTGCAGCCTAATCATGCTGCTCACATACTATCCAGCGATTGTACAATATTTGTGACTTGCCTCATCTTTCTTTCTTATATTACATCCTAATGAAGTTATTCACATACTGTACTGTCTGGTCATTGTACAATATTTGTGGCTATAAATAATATACAGTATTGGTTGATAAAAGAGAAGGAAAAATGGGACTTTGTATGAGGCAGTGATTGAAGAGGTTCATATACTTCCATCCCTATTGCATATAAAGAAGGAGGGTGATTAGTGGGACTTTATATGAAGCACATAACTAAATGAATGAATCAATAGGTAAATAATGTATGTTTAATGTTGCATACAATTATACATACACCTCATTGACAGTAAAACATATATATAATATGTCTCAGTAAATATCATCTAAATAATTTATAGATATATATATATATACACAAGTATTCCAATATGATATTATTGTAATGGACATACCTAGCAATCAATAAAGGCATAATCACATAAAAACATGAAGGCCAGTACATGCCTGGGCATATGTAGCATATGTAGCATAAAAGGCCTCTGTATAGTGTTAGGGGGTCATTGTTTTCTTCTTGACTGTGTTGCTTTATTATTGTATAAGCTGTTTGTGTTAATAGAACTAAATCTTCATTAAATTTGGTTACTCATTACTCATCAGGGGTGTGCCAGAGCAGTTTACGTGGTAACATTGATGGTCCATGCTCCAGATTTTACTCAGAGAGCTGTTTTATTCAGCAGCTCTTTCAGGTGTGTGCTACATTAATGAGATCGAAAAGTCTCTAACAGAGCCTCAAATATCAGTAAAAATCCAGCAAGGGTTTTAATCCTTCTCCCTAAAGCATCTAAAACGTTCGACACATCTAAAACAAAAAGGTTTGGGCTTGATGTTTTTTCTACATAAAGGATGTGGTTTAGGGTTTAGCAAACTTTAAAAAACATGACTGTATTCCCCAAACACTAACTTTATTTATTTTTTCTTGAAAGTTACACCATTTTTTGAAACATGTCGTTATAGAAAATGAAGGTAAGGGAAAAAAATTCTTTAATGAACTTGGAGAAATGAACAGCGAATACTTCTTCTGTAACCTGGTGTGTGATTCAAATTATAGAGAATTAAAATTTGTAGGCCACTTCAAACCACATAGGAAGCTTACATTCTATGACAGTTCAATAATCTGGAAAACTGGAAGCAAGGTGAATCAAACTTACTATTGTATCTGAGCAGAATATAGTATATTTTCAGTTCAGTTTTTACTGTTCAAGCTAACAAGAGACTTATTGTACCGTATATATTCTTCCACATCTGTATCAGATTAGAACTAGTCAATGAAGTTGTTGGTGAACCTTACTAGCTCTTCTCTTTTTCTAGATTTATTATTTTCTATCTCCAATCTGCATTCACTATCTATTCAATCGTTCACCTCTCTCCCTAGTCTACCTGTTTTGATATATTTCTTTTTTTTTATTTGCATATATCTGCCTCAACATTTTTTTCTAAAGGGGAAATTAGAGCTATGTGATATTCAGTGTAAAGTGTGAAAAAAACAGCCACTCAATTATAATTATACATATAATTATAATATAGGGAAGGGATTTTTTTGTTAGCTTAGTGGGTGTGGTGAAGATTTTGAAATCCATCATTCCATCATGTTCCTCGAAAGTGACTGGGTGTTCTTTACAAAGTAAATTTTTACTGCATTTACTATCTTTTTTTATCTAGAGAAAATTAATTTGCATAGTGAAAGGCCTATTTGTCTCTCAAAATCATCCCTAGAAACTACTTCTGAGAAGTACATTCTAACTCATATATTTGCAATTTAAACCATGGTCACAAATTTGTGTCACCAATTTGAGGTATGTTGTTATTTATCATGTTTTGTTTCAAAAGGTTCCAAGATCCAGATGTACGGAAAATTGCCTACCAGGAAGCAGAAAAATCTTTAATAATACACTGGATATTTGTTGTTATGGCTGTGTCCCATGTTCTGAAGGAGAAATCTCAAATAAAACCGGTACTAATTATTTTACTTCAATGCCCAGCTATCAAATAAAGTGTTTGTTAACCCATATATATAAATCACTGGCAGCCCCTCTATTATAGACAGACATAGCACATTGTACTTGTCTTTTATAAAAACGAGGCTTGTAAATACCGTTTTAGAACGATCTTCAGGCCGGTCACATGACTCGCGGCCGCTGTACAGCTCCGAAGGATGGCTTCTGCAGGAGGGGCCAAGATCTCCCTCTGATGTCAGCTGGGGAGATCACATAGCCACTCAGCCCCTCCTGCAGTAGCCCTGTAAAACGTCCGAGAGTCACGTGACCAGCCTGAGGATCACACTAAATCTGTATTTACAAGCCTCGTTTTTTTAAAAAGACTAATACAGTGTGCTATACCTAACTATAATAGAGAAAATTGCTCCGCAGTGCTCCAAACAGTTTGACATACATACCAGTATCCAATTATTTAAAAAAACTTGCAAATGCATTGATTGCTTCCACAGCAGATTATTCAAGGGGAATAAACAAAAATAATCCTTTCCTGAGATCAGCCTTTAGTCACCAATTGTTCAATATAGAACAAAGGGAATGCCTGAAAATGGATTGACCTACACAGGGATCATCACATGCCCATTAGTGAGAAATATTGGTCTTTGCAAGGTCTAAAGAAAGAGCATAGAAAAATAATAATGAGCCTCTAAACTGAAAAAAAAGTTTTACTATACACAAAGGTATATATATATATATATATATATATATATATATATATATAGCTTTGTGTATAGTAAAACTTTTTGTTTTCAGTTTAGAGGCTCATTATTTTTCTATGCTCTTTCTTTAGGCCTTGCAAAGACCAATATACATCACTAATGGGCATGCGATGATCCCTGTGTAGGTCAATCCATCTTCGGGCGTTTCCTTTGTTCTATATTGAACAATTGGTGACTAAAGGCTGATCTCAGGGAAGGATTATTTTTTTTTCTTCCCCTTGAATAATCTGCTGTGGAAGCAATCAATGCATTTGCACGTTTTTTTAAATAATTGGATACTGGTAAGTATGTCAAACTGTTTGGAACACTGCAGAGCAATTTTCTCATTTTCAGATTCTTTCCAGAAATCCATATTATTTGTTCTCTTTTCAGAATGTTTGCATATACCTTTGGCTAGCGCCTCCGAAGAAGGGATCAAATCCCCAAACATGTTAGGCGATCAAAGGATGCTGTACATTCATACTCATATGTAACATTGTATCTATGTAATGCTGTATACGGATTTCTCTGTGTAAAAGATGTATCACCATTGTTTTTAAGTAAAACTTTTTTATTCTCTTTTTTCTAATAAATTATTTAAAAAAAAGTTTTTTTGTTCACCTGAAAAATCCTATCTGTACCGGGGGGGGGTACTGGTGTCTCTCTTCGGATATTTCACACAAAGATAATATCTATATTGGGATGTTGGCAACACTCTATGGGAACTATATGTTCCTTAAAATGGTTCAGCAAATTTGGTACTAAATATAATAGAGGGGCTGGCAGTGACCTTTTCTAATTTATTTGTACTAATAGCGGTGGGGGAGAGGGGGCAGAGACAGAAACTCACAACACGGAGCTGACAGGCAGGGAGGAGGGGGTGAGAGGGAGAGAGGAGATCAGGGAGGACAGCTGCGGATGATGAAGGGACGTACACTGACCACGTGGTCAGGGCTCAGCAGCCCTGATTATCGTGGTCAGTGTAGAGAGGGGGATACAGGAAGTGGCAGGTTCAGGGAGGTTTTTTTTACAGTTTAGAGAGAGGCAGATTACATAGCACAAGCACTGCCTTGTTTAATCTGCTTTAAGGGAAAAGAATCTGTATTTTTTAGGGGTTAACAAACACTTTAAAAACTTGGAACTAATCTCTCAGCTACCTTTCTCTTCTACTTGTATTAGATCATATTGGGGGTTGAAACACAAGCGATGGAGAAGAATAGGGGACAACCATTTTTGGGAAAATGTTTGGTGGATGACTGCGATAGTGACACCAATCATGTGATGTTCTTTAATGGATCAATAGTGTTTAAGTGATTAACTGATACCCAAGGAAGAGAGGATATGGAGATAAATGCTGATAAATGCATGCCCACAATTTAGACTGTGGCATTGAGCACTAGACATGTGCAATTCGTTAGGCGAAATTCATCCTCACCACTGGAGGCTCTGGAGAACACCTGCTGGCTCTTAGACTCTACGCCCTGGGGAATCTATGCTCTAGCTCCCACTGGGATCTGTGTTAGTGATCCAGTAGACCTGTGTCCTGAATCTCCCTGGGTACAATCCCATATGTAAGACTGTCAAAAAGAAAGGATAATAAAAAAAATATTATTATTTTTGATTTCTCAGACAGTGACAACTGCATAAAGTGTTTGGATACTGAGTGGTCAAATGATGAGAAGACTGAGTGCATTCCCAAAACTGAAGAATATTTGTCATACACCGATGGACTTGCTGTAGCTCTCTCTTCTGCCTCAATTCTCTTTTTAATTATCACTGTTCTCATAATGATAGTCTTCATATCAAACCATAGCACACCAATTGTAAAAGCCAACAACAGGAATCTAAGTTTTATTCTTCTTGTGTCCATTCTAATGTCATTCCTATGTGTGTTTTTGTTTATTGGTCGTCCTACCGACACAACCTGTATGTATCGCCAAGTCTTGTTTGGAATTGTCTTCTCAACTGCTGTTTCTTCTGTTTTAGCCAAAACTATTACAGTCTATGTTGCTTTCAAAGCTTCCAAACCTGGAAGCCACTGGAAAAAAATAATTGGGAACAAAGTGACTGTTTTTATAGTCTTTTTTTGCTCCTGTGTACAAATTTTAATCAGCATAGTTTGGCTGTCCATTAACCCTCCTTTCCAGGAAATGGACATTCACTCCAGCAATAGAAATATCATTGTTCAATGTAATGAAGGTTCAGTCATTGGCTTCTATTCTGTTTTAGGGTATATGGGGTTTTTGGCATCTGTCAGCTTTGTTATAGCATATATTTCCAAAATGTTACCAGATAGTTTTAATGAAGCCAAATACATCACCTTCAGCATGCTGGTGTTCTGCAGTGTCTGGATTACCATGATTCCAGCTTATCTGAGCACCAAAGGGAAGTATATGGTGGCTGTAGAAATTTTTGCCATATTATCTTCAAATACTGGACTTTTAGGTTGTATATTTTTACCTAAATGTCACCTTATTTTATTCAAACCATCAGTTAATACAAAAGGTTACATTCTTAGTCATTGTAAAAAATAAACATGTACTGTATATATCTATTGTAGGCTCGGTCCACAAAACTGGCATTTTAATTTTACATAGCAGCTTGTAATCCAGTCAGAAGAATCAATATTTCACTTATTTTTGATTCCTTTTATCATTTTCATGCAAAGCTGTTTAATCTATGGACATTCACTCAATTCTGTAATCAAATGAACTGTAATAGTTGCATAATTCTCTATTGTTTGGACAGATGTGGTTGATTACATTCCCATGAATAAATAAAAAAAACTATATACAACAGAATTGGCCTGCTTGACTTTTAAAAATATATATTTTACCTATTAGTGGCTGTCAAGAGGACACATGTACTAGCATCCTGAAGTGTATGTACAGTAAATGCAAACTTTTTTTTATGTTTTGGATTTAATGGAGTCAGACCCTTTGTTAAGTTTTTATAGCTGCCTGTTGTGCCTGTTGGGGAAACTCACCCCCTTACTTGTGCTTTTGGCCTCTGTTAGAGTGAGAACAAATCCTCTATTTTAGGGTTGTCACCAGAGCAAGGTAAGTAGGAGTAGATAAAGGGTAAGAGTAGAACATCGTAGGAGTAAGTCTTCTCATGAAGGCACCTGTTCTGGTGACAACATTGTAAGAAGGGAATACCCCTCCTCTTAACCACTTGATCTTTTATCTCCTTCATGACCAGAGTATTTATTGTTATTCCATTAGTTTAGATACTGCATTTGTTATTTTGGATAATTAGTAACTTCGAATAAATTCGTATTCATTATGTTCTCTAACAGACAAATTTGAATGGAAATTCCAATACCTATAATTTAAATAGTTAATTTATTATTAGTTAGTTATTTCAGATTTTCAAATTTTCGGGTTTTCGGATTTTCGTTCTTATTTTCAGATTTTTGACTTCTCTGTCTTATTTTCGGATTTTCTAAATTTTTGGATTTTCCCATTTCCAAATTTCCGAAATTTCAGATTTTCACATTTAGAATTTCCGAATTTTAAAATTTCTGAATTTTTTTTTTGAATTTCCGAATTTTTGAATTTCCGAATTTTTGAATTTCTGAATTTTTGAATTTCAGAATTTTCAAATAATGGCATGATAGTTGTCAAGCAGACAGTGTAGACTATTAAGAAGAATTTATCCTCCCTAATCTGTAAATAAAAGTAATAGTGGGAGGGAAAACATGAACAGCACGAATAACAATATTCATACAATACACAGAACAGGAGTAATTAAAAGCATGGGTGCCATATTGTTGCACTATTTGACCCCTGTGAGATTCACCTAAACATTTTATCAGACACTTCATAAACCCTGCATGAGTTCTGATCCCCAGACTTTTGAGATCCCCCACTGTTCTTTCCCTAAAGGGCTGGTTAAGAACATCTAGACCATGTTCATGATATGGGATCCATTGTGAACTACAAACTAAGCAGACTATTTCACTTCAATAAAATGTGGCAGGTGTGACAGAACCCACTGTCACTGTGTGTTTTGGAAGGGGCTGTGGGCTGGCCTCTTATCCACAGACTATGACCCAGAATGGACTTGGGAGAGACTTGGGGACAAAGTGACATTGAGATAATGTAATGTAATGCTGCATCCCTTCTCCCCCACCCCCCTCTTGTTGCTGTGTTTAATTGTGTTGGGTCATGGCATGTAGACAATGGTCTGGACTGGAGACACATCCCAGTAGGGGATGTGCAAGGAGGGGCTGCCTGCTTATCATAATCCCTTCATGTGTTTCAACTGTAGTTGTTTGAATATACAAGTGTTGAGTTTCCATTGGTTCTTCCTTGCCCCCTACCCCCTCTATGACAAGGCTAAGGGGAGTGTCCCTAACTGTGTTTAAAGTGGATGTTTGAAACTTAATAAACAGTTCATGCTCTGGATGTTTAACCCTCAACACCTGTGTGGCTTGTCTCGTGATTGAGGGGTTAAGGGCTGGTTATGGCAAATCTGCAGGCTGCGTTTGGAGGACAGGAGACACAGGTCTGGCGGAGATGCTCAGCAGAGGCATCCGAGATCCATCACAGTGGTGGCAGCAGTGGGATGTCTCCTGCAGTCCGGGACATCCAAATTACCACCGGGATTCAAGATCCGGGCAGCCATCGAGGAACGATACAGGGACAAGCCAGCATGAGAGCGGAGTTCGGGAGGAGGCTGACGGGAGTTCGGGAGTTCGGGGACCAGCGACAGAGCACACCTTGTCGGCTGGGAGGATGTGATCCGCCGGCAACTCTGGCAAGAGACGCTAAGCCACGAGCGGCACAATCAGGGGAAGATCCTTCCCTCCTCTACAGAGATGTACTGAACGCAGTACCGTGCGCGAGAGGTGTTCCTGAGGGAACAGCCGCGAGATGAGTGGAAGACGGAGCTCGGAAGATTGGTCTGGGAGGAGATGATGCTGGACGCCAGCTACAGAGCCCACAGGTGGTTCGCGGCTCAACTGTGGCCAGGTACAGCAGATGGCAGCCCGACAGAAGGCGTTGGCTACGGCAGCGTGGGGCTGCTCCATCAAAAAATATACGAAGGCCCAGACTTTTCCAGCATCGAGGAGTGGCGGCTGGAACACATCCTGGACTTCCGAGATGAGGTGCTGGACCTCCCAGAAGAGGCATGTGACCTGGAGGAATTGGAGTTCCTGATTGAGCAGGAATGGGAGCTTGAGATTGCCTACAAGCGGCTATTTGACGATGAACAGCAGCCCGGAATGACTCCAGTTGCCTGGGACTGTCCGGGAGAAAAAGCAGACAGTCGCGAAGATGCAGAGCAAATGGGGCCAGGGGTGCCCCTACGTTTTCCCGTTCTAACCACAATGGAAGAAGCGGCGATGATACAGAGGGCACTGCGATTGCTAGAATGCCGGAATGCATCGGAGGTTCCCCAGGCAGCGAGACAAGCTAATAGCATAAAAGTCTCAGAAGGGGGAGTTGAGACGGTGCTGGAAGGCTGGTAGATGGTCATCAGCAGTAGGGATGAGCCGAACACCCCCGGGTTCGGTTCGCACCAGAACCTGCGAACGGACCGAAAGTTTGCGCGAATATTCGAACCCTATTCTTTACAATGGATGTGAACGTTCGAAATCAAAAGTGCTAATTATAACAGCCAATATGCATGTTAATGTCATAAAACAGGTTTGGGGACCCGGTTCCTGCCTCAGGGGACATGTATCAATGCAAAAAGAAGTTTTAAAAACTGACGTTTTTTCGGGAGCAGTCATTTTAATGATGCATAAAGTGAAAAAAAAAAGTGAAATATTTCTTTAAATGTGGTACCTGGGGGGTGTCTAAAGTATGCCTGTGAAGTGGCATGTGTTTCCCGTGTTTAGAACTGTCCCTGCAAAAAATGACATTTGTAAAGGAAAAAAAGAAGCCATTTAAAACTGCTTGCGGCTTTAATGTCATGTCTTGTCCTGGCAATATGGCTGAAAATCTTTGAGAGAAATGGCATGGCTACCCCATCACCTCCCCCCCCACCCCAGCCCCTTTGGGTCTTGTATGGATAATAAGGGGAACCCCGCACCCAAAATAAAACCCTATACCTACAACCCTATATACTCTGAACTGAAAAACTCTGAATTTGGTTTTTGGTGGTGGTGGTGGTGGACGGTGTTGCCACAAGAATGTAAGCCCTCACAGTTACTCTTGGTAGGCGCAGGAATGGGCCCTGCTGTGAACTATTCGATATTACAAGATTTGTAATTACACGCCCCTGTTAAACAGGGGCTGAAAAATTGTGCCTTAGGCACTGGTGCTGGTGCCACAACACTGCAACCCCTCACAGATACTGTACTTGGAGCACAGCAGTCAGACCTGTTGCAAAGCATTGCTTAAAAAATTGTAATTACACCCCCCTGTTAAACAGGGGCTGAAAAATTGGGCCTTGGCCACTGGTGCCACAACACTGCAACCCCTCACAGATACTGTACTCTGAGCACAGAAATGAGACCTGTTGCGAAGCATTGGTTTAAAAATTTTAATTACACGCCCCTGTTAAACAGGGGCTGAAAAATTGGGCCTTAGGCACTGGTGCTGGTGCCACAACACTGAAACCCCTCACAGATACTGTACTTGGAGCACAGCAGTCAGACCTGTTGCGAAGCATTGCTTAAATTTTTTTAATTACACGCCCCTGTTAAACAGGGGCTGAAAAATTGGGCCTTAGCCACTGGTGGTGGCACCCAGAAACAAAAATGTTCTTCCAAGATATCATCAGGATCATTGAGGAGGAAGAGGATAGTCAGTCAACATAACAGGACAGTCACTCAGCATCAGCATAGGCAGTCTTGAAGGGATGTGACATTATAAATTATTCAGTTATATCAGCTTTAGGTGCCTGGTAGCTGGTGGTGATCCAAGACTGATTCACCTTTATGAAGGTTAGTCGATCAACCGAGTCGGTGGACAGGTGCACCCTGTGATCGGTGACAAAGCCTCCAGCAGCACTGAATGTGCGTTCGGAAAGAACGCTGGATGCAGGACAGGCCAGTAGCTCAATTGCATACTGTGCAAGCTCTGGCCAGTGATCCATCCTCAAGACCCAGTAAGCCAGAGGATTTTCAGTGGGAAAGGTGTCCAAGTCTGACCTTGCCCCTAGGTATTCCTGCACCATGTACAGTGGTGTGAAAAAGTGTTTGCCCCCTTCCTCATTTCCTGTTCCTTTGCATGTTTGTCACACTTAAGTGTTTCGGAACATCAAACCAATTTAAACAATAGTCAAGGACAACACAAGTAAACACAAAATGCAATTTGTAAATGAAGGTGTTTATTATTAAAGGTGAAAAAAAATCCAAACCATCATGGCCCTGTGTGAAAAAGTGATTGCCCCCCTTGTTAAAACATACTATAACTGTGGTTGTCCACACCTGAGTTCAATTTCTCTAGCCACACCCAGGCCTGATTATTGCCACACCTGTTCACAATCAAGGCATCACTTAAATAGGAGCTGCTTGACACAGTAAGGTCCACCAGAAGATCCTTAAAAGCTACACATCATGCCGAGACCCAAAGAAATTCAGGAACAATTGAGAAAGAAAGTAATTGAGATCTATCAGTCTGGAAAGGGTTATAAAGCCATTTCCAAAGCTTTGGGAATCCAGCGAACCACAGTGAGAGCCATTATCCACAAATGGCAAAGACATGGAACAGTGGTGAACCTTCCCAGGAGTGGCCGGCCGCCCAAAATTACCCCAAGAGCGCAGCGACGACTCATCCAAGAGGTCACAAAAGACCCCACAACATCCAAGGAACTGCAGGCCTCACTTGCCCCAGTTAAGGTCAGCGTTCATGCCTCCACCATCAGGAAAAGACTGGGCAAAAATGGCCTGCATGGCAGAGTTCCAAGGAGAAAACCACTGCTGAGCAAAAAGAACATCAAAGCTCGTCTCAATTTCTCCACAACACATCTTGATGATCCCCAAGACTTTTGGGACAACATTCTGTGGATCGATGAGACAAAAGTGGAACTTTTTGAAAGGTGTGTGTCCAAGTATATCTGGCGTAGAAGGAACACTGCATTTCAGAAAAAGAACATTATACCAACAGTAAAATATGGTGGTGGTAGTGTGATGGTCTGGGGCTGTTTTGCTGCTTCAGGACCTGGAAGACTTGCCGTGATAAAAGGAACTATGAATTCTGCTGTCTACCAAGAGATCCTGAAGGAGAATGTCCGACCATCTGTTCGTGTACTCAAGCTGAAACGAACTTGGGTTCTGCAGCAGGACAATGATCCTAAACACACCAGCAAGTCCACCACCGAATGGCTGAAGAAAAACAAAATGAAGACTTTGGAGTGGCCTAGCCAAAGTCCTGACCTGAATCCTATTGAGATGTTGTGGTATGACCTTAAAAAGGCCGTTCATGCTCGAAAACCCTCTAATGTAACTGAATTAGGACAATTCTGCAAAGATGAGTGGGCCAAAATTCCTCCAGGACGCTGTAAAAGCCTCATTGCACGTTATCGCAAACGCTTGGTTGCAGTTGTTGCTGCTAAGGGTGGCCCAACCAGTTATTAGGTTTAGGGGGCAATCACTTTTTCACACAGGGCCATGATGGTTTGGATTTTTTTTCACCTTTAATAATAAACACCTTCATTTACAAATTGCATTTTGTGTTTACTTGTGTTGTCCTTGACTATTGTTTAAATTGGTTTGATGTTCCGAAACACTTAAGTGTGACAAACATGCAAAGGAACAGGAAATGAGGAAGGGGGCAAACACTTTTTCACACCACTGTATATCAGACGCTGGCGAGGGTTGCTGGAACCGATCATACCTTGGGGCTGCGGACTAAAAAATTGTCTGAACGCATCGGTCAGACGTCCACCTTCCCCACCGCTCCTTCTGCTACTGACCGAAGCCTCAGCAACTCGTCATCCAGGACCAGGAGTTTGTAACCTCCCAGTCTCTGGGAACGCTTGCACAGACCTTTCTGCAAGGCCCCCTGAGATGTCTCATCCTCTGCTCCCTCTGCGACGGCAAGATAAGGTCCGCAACCTCCCCCTTGTACCGTGGATCAAGGAGAGTGGCCAGCCAGTAATGGTCTCTCTCCTTGATCCAAAGAATACGAGGATCCTTCCAGGCTTTGCAGGATCAGGGAGGCCATGCATTGTAGGTTAGCTGAGGCATTTGGTGCACGGACCTTTCTGCAAGGCCTCACTGAGATGTCTCATCCTCAGCTCCCTCTCCGACGGCACGATAAGGTCCGCAACCTTACCCTTGGACTGTGGATCAAGGAGACTGGCCAGCCAGTAATGGTCACTCTCCTTGATCCAAAGAATACGAGGATCCTTCCAGGCTTTGCAGGATCAGGGAGGCCAGGCACTGTAGGTTAGCTGAGGCATTTGGGCCGGAGTCTTCTGGGTCACTGAGGACGACATGATCGGCAGCCACCTCCTCCCAGCCACGTACATGTCCACTGGTTTATTGGGACTGTCAATCATCCCTAAATGACTGCTGCTGATGCTGAGTGCCAGGCTCCTCCTCCATGCTGACACAGTCCTCCTCCTCTTCCTCCTCTTCCTGTGTGATGGGTGGAAGAGAAGGAACCCTGTCTGGATAAAGGGGGCCTTAGTCGCACAGGTACTCATTGATGTGAAGGGATATTTAGTTTAACTACTTCTTTGTATTATAGTCAGCTTCCATTTTGTGTGTCTCTAACATCCATTTTATGAAATATGCTCAAGTCTTGCTTATCTAGTTTCGTTTTTCCATAATACTGCAATCTTCTTGTTGAGTTTAATTTCTCGTAAATCACGTGATTTCTTTATTCTAATTAGTTCACATTGTCATAGACTGTATTTGTATATGATTGGATAATTTTCTAAGGGTGGTCTTTTGTAAAAGCCCCTTTATATATTCACACCCATGAATAAAGATTAGATTTGCTTGGAGAGAACTTGGCTGTATATTTCTTTGTTCCAAAGGGCAAATCTCCAGGCCTGTTCGGGATAAGACCAATACACCTTGTCTGATTCCTAGACAATCTACATCCATCTCCTTTCAGTTTGGGGGCTCGGTCGGGTCGATTAGAATATGTCTGGTGAGTAGACTTGATATATATCTTCTCTCACCGTGACCTCTATTTAGAAATCACTCCTTTAACGGGACCTGTGATTTATGTAGAAGTAGCTTTAAACCTTGATATTTAGTCAGCTGTTTTGAATAATAGCGACACAGCCCAAGGGGGGGCTGAAAGGGCTCTGTGTAGTTCTTTTTAATGACTGCTTTAGGAAGCAGCGTTTGTTGTTGGTGAGGATTCTGTGCCGTCCCCATAAGTCTGCAGCATTTTTGTTCTGGGTGAACATATCAAGAGAGAAAAAAAAACGTGTTTTTTTTTCCAGGACTCTGTAAAGTCCGTAAGTCAGTGATAATACAGTACTGTAATTGCAAAACAAAACAAAGTCTGATAAGGTGTGCTGGACGAAACCCGATCTCTTTCCTTTTCTTCTCTTTCGCGTACATGTTAAGTTGATTTGTTACATTCTGTCTGTGTGGGTTTTGTCGAGCGTTGTGAGGTGAGGCAACGCTTTCCCACTGCACTGTGTAATTCCACAATATCCAGTGATGTATTGATGTCTACTTTTAATGTTTTGCATATGAATGCTTTGAATTGATAGTGAGCGTTATAGCAGCGTTCATAACATTGTTTTTTTAAGCTGATACATCATTTGACAAAGTACTGTTTGAGCCTGTTGAACAAAAGAGAGAGAATAGTAATTACGTACAAAAGCTTGCTTGTGATCGGGGCAGACTCTGACCATAAGGAATGCTTATTGGCATTTTGCCAAGAGAAAATAAAGTAAAATAAATCAGAGTATCTACAAGAACCACACATAGGTCAGACAACGTGTTATAATGGGAAGGGCTAATGGGAAAAATGTCCCGCCACCACCAGACGTGGGAGAGACTTGTAAAAGTTATGTAGCGCGTGTGTGTGGTACTGACTATGTGTACATTAACCCCTGGGTGGACAACTTAGCAGGATGGACTGAGACTATGGGTAGCAGCAGTCCGTTCCCCCGTGAGGGGGAGAACGACACGTTCCATATGGACATGATCAAAGGCCTTTGTCTTTGAGATGAAAAGGCATTTCCATACTATTCGGCTGATCCACAATGGGACATGACTTACATGAAAAAGGGAGGAGAGAATTGGTTAACTTATGCCCCTTACTGGTATGAAAGGACAGATAAAAAGCAGAAAAAGAGGACACCTAATTTAAGAGATATAGAAGCTCCAGGATTATATTCCTGTGAGAGAAGAGTTAAATAAACCCTCTCTATGCCTGTACCTCGTGCCCCGCCTCCTCCCTCTTACACTCCACAGCCTCAAGGGGGGCCATACAAACAAATATATCCCTCATTCTCAAAAGAGGACATGGAATTTTTAGCCGCAATGGCAGGGACAGGTCCACAAGTAAATAGAACACCACCCCCTGCCCAACAACAGGCTGCAGCAGCAGCTCCAGAGCTGCCTACTATTTCACAACAAGCCCCCGTAGCCCAAAGACCACCGCAGTCTGCTCCCCAGCAGGCAGTGGATGTCTCTTCCACCTCAGGTACTGAGCACCCCTGGGTCCTACACAGCCTTCGGGTTCAGCCGTAGCAAGCCCCCCAACAACCAGATCAAGAGCTGCACAAAAGACCTCATCACATGAGGACACACAGCAAAAAGAGGTAGAAAAATCAGGGAAAGACAACATTGAAGGAGAACAAAGCACGCAACAAGTTGCCCAACAATACCCATTTATGACTGTGGGTGATGTTTTGGTAATGAAGCCTATTGAAATTGAGGACATTAATCGCATTATCAAACACTGTCCCAAACCCACCACATCAGCTGCAGGTGCTATAAGCTATCTAAAGAAAGCTTGCACTGGCAGAAATTAAATTACACACAAGAAGACATAAGGCTCATTATAGACAACTTGGTAGGGACCA
The DNA here is from genome assembly GCA_028564925.1 of Lithobates sylvaticus. Taxonomy (NCBI): domain Eukaryota; kingdom Metazoa; phylum Chordata; class Amphibia; order Anura; family Ranidae; genus Lithobates; species Lithobates sylvaticus. The sequence goes on along the minus strand of CM053026.1, from coordinate 749,835,186 downwards.
CCTCCCCCTGGGACTGGACAAAAGTGCCCTCTATTAACACAATAGAGACCCCCACCACAAAAGCTGTATACAAACTACAATACCAAAGATGGGCGGGCCAATATGTGGACGGAGTTAGAGGCGGAACTGAAAAGAGCTTTCACAAACAAGTCTTCCCTGCCCACAGCTGTGGCTTGCAAACAAAAGCCAGCAGAATCTGTGTTAGAATTTTGGAAAAGATTTCTAGAAGTTTGGACACAAGAGGCAGGACTTAGTGTTCAGGATAACATGCACAGTCTCTTAATACAGACATACCTCAGCAACCTTGGCCCTAAACATGCACTTACAGTAAGACAGCAAATATCAGATTGGGCTACAAGCACAATAACTGACTTTTGCAAGAAGCTGACAGAGAAGGATGCTGCAGGATGTTTTGACATTCCTAAGCAAACACCAGTGCAAACACATTATCAAAAAGATTTCTCAGGAAATCGAAGGGGGAATTTTTATAAAAAGAGAGGAAGGGGACACAGAGGAAGGGGGCAAGGACAAAGAGGGGGTCACACTCAGAGACAACAAAAAGGGTGTTTCAATTGTGGGGACACAGGACATTGGAAGGCTCAGTGTCCCTATTATGAACAGGAACTGACTGACACAGGACCCCCTGCCTCATATGCAGCCCCACAAAATTCAAGTACACAACAACAGCAGCATTCACAGCAACACAATGTCAAGTTTCCCATCACCTGGCAGCAACAACAACAACAACAACCATGAAGCTGCCCTGAAGGTGGTATCCCAGCATTTCCCCTTATCTCTCACTCTTATCAAGAGCAGCCAATCATTTCACTGCACGTAAATGGACAATTGATCCCTTATTTACTTGACTCTGGAGCAACATGCAGTACAATTAGCAAGGATTTTTATAGAGGAGAGGTCACAAATGCTGAGCCTTCAATGGGAATAAATGGGGTACTGACCAAAACTTTTAAAACACCACCCCTTACAATCATTGACCCGACTGGAACGGGATTAGTGATTCAACACTCTTTCAGAATAATACCTGGCTGTCCGGTGAATCTCTTGGGCAGAGATTTACTAGGAAAACTGGGAATTACAATGAAAGTTACAAAGCAAGGAGGATTACACGTGGAATCTGACAGGATCAACATCCTCACCCTTTTTCCATCCATCTCCTTGACAGAGGATGTGATTGAAGGAGGAATAGAGGAAGCAGTTTGGGCAGAAAATTCACTGGATGTGGGATTTATCCCTTGTACACCTTACAAAGCCACCTTAAAACCAGGGGCCCAACCTGTATACCACAAGCAATACCCCATAGCTAAAGAAAAAGAGGATGGCTTACAGCCAATAGTCGAGGATTTCTTAAAGAAAGGGATCTTAAAGGAAATTGTCTCGCCCTACAATACTCCCATAAACCCGATCAAGAAGACAAATGGTGACTATAGGTTTGTACAAGACCTAAGGGCCATCAATAGCCTAGTGGTACCGATTGCCCCAATAGTGCCTGATGTGCCATCAATACTTACCGCCATACCAGCTGATGCAGAGTTTTTTACTGTGATTGATTTATCGAATGCATTTTTTTCCGTCCCTGTGGATGAGGAGACACAGCCAATCTTTGCTTTCTGTTTTAAAAAACGCCAACTTACATGGTGTAGAATGCCCCAGGGCTATATAGACTCCCCTGCAGTCTATTCCATTGTCCTCCAAACTACTCTCAGAGCTTGGGCACCAAGACACTGTTCATCCCTGCTGCAGTATGCGGACGATCTCCTCATCTGCAGTTCTACTCGGATGGCCGCCCTGGAGGATGGGAGGGATCTTTTGAAATGTCTTTTTGAAAGTGGTCACAAAGTGTCAAAGAAAAAATTGCAATGGTGTCAGCAAACGGTTGAATATCTTGGTTTTGTACTCTCAAAAGGAGAAAGGAAAGTCAGTCACAAAAGAGCTGTGGCTCTTGTGGGTCTGCCCCGCCCACTTACTAAGAAGGACATGTTCACCTTTCTTGGTATGATTGGTTACTGCCGCCAATGGATACATGACTGTTCCTACTATGACAATCTCCTGAGACAAGCCACAGGTTTAGACATGCCAGACTGTATAAAATGGTCAGATGAAATGTGCAATGCTTTTGTGTATTTGAAAAATGCTATGGTAACAGCTCCAGGGCTCGGCCTCCCTAATTATGGAAAAATGTTTCATTTGTTTGCAAGGGAAAATTGTAAGATGTTGGCAGGTGTCCTCGCTCAGGAGCATGGAGGCAAGTTGCGCCCTATTGCTTTTTTTTCAAAGATGGTTCCGGTGCAGGTTCAAGGCATGCCTGCTTGTCTCAGAGCTCTGGCATCCTCTGCGATGGTGATTGAAATGGCCACTTCTTTCACTCTGGGGCACGACACCACACTTCACACCACCCACAATGTATCAATCCTGTTAAAAAATGTACATACACAGCACATGTCTGCTCAGAGGTTGAGCGGCTATGAGGTGATCTTGCTGTCCAATCCAAAATTGCACATCAAATACGCTTCTCCCACTACAGGACCAGCACCAATTTTAAATGCCCTTTTAGGATTAAAAGGAGAGCAGGATGAGGTTGTGCCACAACATGATTGCATAAATCTCATTCATCAAGACACATCACCCAGGTCCGATTTATCTTCCACAGCACTACCAGACACACAGAAAGTTTTTGTAGATGGTTCTTGCTCCAGGCCAAATGATCACACATACCATGCAGGGTATGCAGTTGTACAACTTCCAGATGTCATACTTGAGGCCAAACCTATCCCATATCAATCAGCACAAGCTGCTGAATTAATTGCACTCACTAGAGCATGCCAGCTCTTTGAAGGTCAGGATGTAAACATTTACACTGACTCAAAGTATGGGTACGGTGTAGTACACGACTTCGGTGTGATATGGAGTAGGCGTGGTTTCGTGGCAGCAGATGGAAAGAACATTTCACACTCCTCTTTGGTAATGTCACTGCTAAAAGCTATCCAGCTGCCTAAAACACTGGCCATAGTACACTGCAGAGCACACACAGGCCAACAGACAGAGATAGCCAGGGGAAATGCTCTGGCTGATTTAGCTGCCAAACAAGCAGCTATTTCACAAAATGCACAGATCCAAATGCCCATGCTAGCACCAGAATTGCCTTTTTTTGATCAGGTTCTTTCAGATTTGCAGGGATGTGCAGAAGAAGCTGATCTCAGAGATTGGGACAAAATAGGTGTGCAGAAAGATCCAAAGACTGGACTTCTCTGCAAAGAGGGGAAGCCATGTATACCAGTAGCTAGTGCATCACTTTTTATTTCCCAGTACCATGGAATAGGTCACAGAGGCTGTAAAGCCACTTGTGAACTATTGGAGAAAGACTTTTACATTACAGAACTTTCCTAGAGGGTTAAGGATTATGTATCAAGATGCATCACATGTATCAGGAACAATCCAAACAACCCACACAAGGCCAAACATGAACACCTGATATATCCAACAACTCCTTTCACACATTTGCAGATTGACTTCACACACATGCATAAACTAGGCAAAAGACAGGAATATCTTTTGGTATTGGTGGACGTATTCTCAAGATGGGTTGAACTTTTTGTCACCACAAAGGAAGATGCACAAACAGTGGTGAGGATCCTCGATCAGGAAATTATTCCTCGATGGGGATGCCCACTTCAAATAAACTCAGACAATGGACCGGCATTTGTATCAAGGGTCTGCCAGGACTTGGTAAAAACTCTTAAGATAGAATGGAAGTTTCACATTCACTACCACCCTCAAAGCTCAGGGATAGTAGAACGAATGAACAGAACAATAAAAGACAAAATAAGAAAAGCCACAGGAGGAACCTTTGCCAACTGGAAGAAGGTCCTCCCAGCAGTCCTGGCAGAAATAAGAATGACCCCTTCCAAGACAACAGGGTATTCACCTTTTGAAGTCTTGATGGGTCGACCTTTCCCCACCCCATGGGCCAGAGCACCTTTAATGATAGAAAAGGGAGATTTAGACTTAATACAGGAAGAATATGTAAGGAAACTGGTTATAACATTGGATACAGTTGAGAGAAATGTTGCTCGCACCTCTCCTTTTTCTTCACAGGGAGCTACTCACCCCTTCAAGGTGGGAGACACTGTGGTGATCCAACAGCTGAACAGAAATAAGAAGCAAGATTATCCCTTTGGACCTCCTACCACAGTGGTTGCAGTGACCAGAACAGCCATCCTAGTGGAAAATTGCCAGTCCTGGATCCATGCCAACAGAGTGAAAAAGGTTGCCCAAAGCCCCAAGAGCAGGAAGGAGATCTTGGATACAGGAGGCCCTCAAGCAGAAGTCCAAGCAGACGAAGGAGGAGTTCCTGGGAAAGCAGGTCCGGCCAGAGAAGATGACCTCGCTTATTTCACCACAGACTTCTGGCAAGGCATTTTGCCTCCTGATCCTGATTTCTCTGATAGTGTTCCTACCCACCTGGATCATCACTAACTGTATCTACCACCCTGAAGATTTGGGTGCAATTAAAAGTATCTGTGGGAACACACACACACACACAAGAGAACATTACATTGACACAAGCTAGAACCAAGAGAGAGATGGGAGATAGTTTTACTGATAAGATGCTTTTGCTAAAATTTAAGTATGCTTATGCTCAAAAATCAGGGTATGAAGAATGTTGGATATGTAGCAAATTACATCCTAGCACTGCCCAAATTCCCCTTTTGGCTGTACCTTTAAATATTTCCCCCTTTCTCAACGAGACTCCTCCTGTGTTTTTGACTAACATATCCACTCTGTACATAAACAACACTGTTACCTTTCCAATAGCAGGTAGAAGTCATTCCCCTGAGTGGTGTTTTAATTTAGGGAATGAGACACAGACTAACCCCTCTTTCTGCAGCAGATCAATATTTAACATCTCCATGTGCAAACCCAGAAGACCTGTCTGCTCACTGTTTCAAGTATCTGACCCAGGGCTAAACCGTACTTTGCATAACTTTTCTTCTTTATCTAAAAATATACATGCTATATTGTACGAATTTATAATCGCAGCACAGGACAAGTACACTCATGAGATTATCGCTAAGAGACCTTTTGCACTGGGACAAAGTATCTATGTATGTTGTGGGGAAGTGTGTTATCCCTGGGTGCCCCTCGGTGTTAAGGGATGGTGTTACCTTGCTTCCTTGGTCCCTGTCATGGGAGTGGTAGGGGATAAAAAAAGGGGACATCCCCTAGTGGCCAGTATACACCCCAGATACCCCCTCAAACACAGAGAAAAAAGGCAATTGTTCTATAAACAAGACATGGGTTGGGCATGGTTCCCTTCCTGGACAGGATGGGGTGTAGATACAATGAAAAGGTTGAATAATTATTCAAGTATATTGGATGAGATAATGGAGAGGAATTCAGATGACATTGCCATGTTAAACATAGAAACTAGAGCAATTAGAAAACAGCTAGAACTACATGAGTTGGCTATAGAAAGCATGAGTGCAGCTCTTACAGGTCTATGTGAAATGACTGAGGATTACGAATGTTGTACTTGGATCTCCAACACAAGCGTCAAGGTGCCTGACTACTATGACATTATTTCACAACACAGAAAAGAGGTAGGCCAGCTCCAGCAGGAAGCTAGGGACATTGCTAAAACATGGAGCCCATTTGCCAATGCAGGATTTGGTCTTGGAGGTATATTTTCATGGTTAAAAGACATTGTCCTTGTTATTGTTATGATATTTATCCTTGCTCTGATTCTTTACCTCTGTTTTAAGTGTTGCACTTTCATAGTTGCTCGCCATCAATCTCCTGATGATAAGGTTCTGTCCTACATGACATACATGAAGAGTCATCAGGCAAGCTATGCCACAACCCCAAAGAAGTATTAAAATATAACATAGAATGTAGAGATCATCTTATATGATCTAAAGAGGGGATTGAAGGGATATTTAGTTTAACTACTTCTTTGTATTATAGTCAGCTTCCATTTTGTGTGTCTCTAACATCCATTTTGTGAAATATGCTCAAGTCTTGCTTATCTAGTTTCGTTTTTCCATAATACTGTAATCTTCTTGTTGAGTTTCATTTCTCGTAAATCACGTGATTTCTTTATTCTAATTAGTTCACATTGTCATAGACTGTATTTGTATATGATTGGATAATTTTCTAAGGGTGGTCTTTTGTAAAAGCCCCTTTATATATTCACACCCATGAATAAAGATTAGATTTGCTTGGAGAGAACTTGGCTGTATGTTTTTTTGTTCCAAAGGGCAAATCTCCAGGCCTGTTCGGGATAAGACCAGTACACCTTGTCTGATTCCTAGACCAGTTCGCAACCTTACCCTTGTACCGTGGATCAAGGAGAGTGGCCAGCCAGTAATGGTCTCTCTCCTTGATCCAAAGAATATGAGGATCCTTCCAGGCTTTGCAGGATCAGGGAGGCCATGCATTGTAGGTTAGCTGAGGCATTCGGTCCGGAGTCTTCTGGGTCACTGAGGACGACATGATCGGCAGCCACCTCCTCCCAGCCACGTACAAGTCCACTGGTTTATTGGGACTGTAAATCATCCCTAAAAGACTGCTGCTGATGCTGAGTGCCAGGCTCCACCTCCATGCTGACACAATCCTCCTCCTCTTCCTCCTCTTCCTGTGTGATGGGTGGGAGAGAAGGAACACTGTCTGGATAAAGGGGGCCTTGAGAGGCAAGGAAGTCCTCCTCTTCCTGCCTCTGTTCTGCCTCAAGTGCCCTGTCCATTATCCCACGCAGCGTATGCTCCAACAGGTGGACAAGAGGTACAGTGTCACTGATGCATGCACTGTTACTGCTCACCATCCTTGTGGCCTCCTCAAATGGTGACAGGACAGTGCCTGCATCCCTGATCATGCTCCACTGGCGTGGGGAAAAAAATCCGAGCTCCTCTGACCCTGTCCTGGTGCCGTAGTCGCACAGGTACTCATTGATGGACCTCTGCTGCGTGTGCAGTCGCTGCAGCATGGCCAACGTTGAGTTCCACCTGGTGGGCATGTCACATATAAGGCAGTTCTTGGGCAGGTTCAACTCATTTTGCAGCTCAGCCAGCCGAGCACTGGCATTATATGATCAGCAGAAATGCACACAGACTTTCCTGGCCTGCCTCAGGACATCCTGTAAGCCTGGGTACCTGCCCAAGAACCGCTGCACTACCAGGTTAAGGACGTGAGCCATACAGGGCACATGGGTCAGCTGTCCCTGTCGCAGGACGAAGAGGAGGTTGGTGCCATTGTCACAAACCATCATTCCTGGCTTAAGCTGGAGTGGCGTCAACCACCTCTCGGCCTGCCCCTGCAGAGCTGACAGAACCTCTGCCCCAGTGTGGCTCCTGTCCCCCAAACACACCAGTGCAAGCACGGCATGGCATCTTTTTGCCTGCGTATTTTTTTTTTTTGGGGGCGGAACAACCTCCAACACTATCAATAGATTTTTATTGAAGAATTTTTGAACAATACAACAAAGAAAGTAGTATTACATATCGGATTTCAAATATGTGTAGTTTACAAACCATGTGCTGAAAATTCACAACATTAATAATATATAAGCCAATAATGACCAACATGTATATCTTTAGTCAGAATATGCACATTCAATAATACCATCTTATTAAATGTGATCAGTAGGTGGGTACTCTGGATTGCCCGCCCCCAGGTGCGCCCCATTCCCGATCATGCTGCGCCTCGAGGGGTAGCAACCCAGAGCCCCTCTGTGTCTATCTATAGCCTTGTTTTAAGGCATGTAGCGTTCTAGTGATATATTGAAATATCAGAAGGTTTCCTGAGAATAAACATCTCTAACTGGGAAATCGATATGTAAAGGGGAAGAAAATTTTATTTTAACTGGGGAGGATAGAAAGGGGGAAGGGGAGGGGGAGAGCCTATAATAAGGCTTGAATTGGCAGGAAGATCGTTAATAAGGAGGGAATGAACTCCTATATGAATTGAGTCTCAGTTACACGTGTTCATTTGTGAAGTCTTTTTGCTATTACTTATAGGATTTATACCAGTCTATCCATGGTTGCCAGTTATTCAGAAATACAATGTGTTTCCCCGCTATAGATGCTAGTATGGATTCATAGGTGTAATGAGTGGAAAGGGTTTGTATAACATTGTGTACTTCTGGGGTATCAGGAGATTTCCAGATTCTGAGTATGACTAATTTCGCTGCTAAATATAGGTGGGTAGTGAATTGACGTAGTGTTGGTGGAATATCTTCTATGCATATATTTAGTAGAGCAAGGGAAGGGGAAATTGGAATATTCAAACCTGTTGTTTGTCGATAGATTGTAAATATTGTTGACCAAAATTTTGCAAGTTTACTACAAGACCACAGTATATGGAAGATATTACCTACTTGAGCATTGCCTCCAGCAGAGAGGGGAAGCTGTAGAACTAAATTTGGCGATTTTGAATGGTGTCAAGTACCATCTCTGCGTGATCTTATGGGATAGTTCCCAGAGGGAAGTACTTTTTGTAGCTGAGTATGTGTGGTGAATTGCTTTACTCCATTGTTCTATCGAGAAGCTAGTATCCAAGTCCCTTTCCCAGGCTAGCATAGAGTTAGATTTAACCAGTACCGATTTGTTATTTAAAATGTTGTAGAATAGGGAAATTCCGCCTCTACGACATTCGTTGGAGGTTAGATATTTTTTAATTTGCCAATGTACTTCATACGGTGGGATATAGGTGCATGTGGTGTAGGATTTTAGTCGAGCGTAAGTGAAGTATTCTAGATGTGGTAAGTTGTGTTCCTTTTGGAGAGACACAAAAGATTTGAGCTTAGAACCATTAGATAGATCTTGTAACCATGTGATTCCTTTTTTGGTCCATTCATTTAAAGATAGTTCAGGAATTAATAGTGGTAAAATGGATAAAGGTATTGGGATTTGAATAGTTGGGCAACTAGAAGCGCGTTGTACAGATAGGGTTTTCCAGGATTGTAGGGTTGCTAGGACAGGTAGAGGTAAATGTTTGGGGATCTGTTTAAGGTATGGAAAGGCTAATGTGTATGAATATAAATTACCTCCTGGGATGACAGATGGTTCTATTTCTTTCCATAGGGAAGTGGATTGGTCAGAAAACCATCCTTTAAGTTGAGCTAAGATAGCAGAACTATGGTAGTCTGCCAGTATGGGTAGACCTAAGCCCCCGGCTTTTCTAGTTTTGCTCAATTTAGCGAATGCGCTTCTGGCTTTTCTACCTTCCCATAAAAATTTGGAAATCATTGATTGCGATATTTTAAAGAATTGTTTGCTCACCGGTATTGGGACAGAGCGATAAATGTACAACAGTTGAGGCAGTATTTGCATTTTAAAAGCCGCCAGGCGACCTGACCATGATAGAATGTGTCTGCTTAAAGCTAAAAGATTTGTACGTAGTTTGGATTCTAGTGGGAGATAGTTGGCTTTAAATAGTTGTTCCGGGTGGGAAGTGAGTGTGATCCCTTAATATGTGATACCAGAGTCTTGCCATGTGAATGGGAATTTATTCTGAAGATATGTTCTTTCCCGCAATGGGAGCCCTAGGTCAAGGACATGGGATTTAGTGTTAACTTTGTAGTAAGAGATTGTGCTATACTGTTCCAATAGATCTGTTGCATGTGCTAATGACGTTGATGGTTTTGTAAGCATTAGTATTACATCATCAGCGAAAAGACTGATAACATGTTTACGGTTATTTATGACAAAGCCATGAATATTAGGGTTATTCCTGAAGCTCGAGGCTAAGGGTTCCATTAGCATGTTAAAGATTAGTGGCGATAATGGGCACCCCTGCCGAGTACCATTTGTGATGCTAAAAGGTTTAGATAACATACCTGAGGTAAATACCCTAGCGGATGGGGAGGTGTAAAGGGCTAAAATGGCTGAAAGTATGTGGCCAGTAAAGCCGAATTTTGTGAGCACCCTTGAAAGATAGATCCAGTGTACTCGGTCGAACGCCTTCTCTGCATCCAAGGCTAGGAGCAGAGAAGGCGTTCGAGATTTCCTTGCTATAGTTATAATGTTTATAACTCTTCTCGTTGCGTCTGAGGTCTGCCTACCTTTTGTGAATCGCGATTGGTCAGGATTGATTATTGTTGGTAATATGTCTACCAGTCTTAGTGCTAAGATTTTTGCGTACAATTTTAAGTCATTGTTCAATAATGATATAGGCCTGAAATTTTGGGGCACATCAGGGCTCTTACCAGGCTTTGGAAGGGTTACAATAGTGGCCTCCAGCATTTCAGGCGGAAAAGAGGCAGAAGCAGCTGCAGCATTAAACACCCCAAGGATGTGAGGACTTAATATTGTCTTGAAAGCTTTGTAATATTTTCCTGTTAGCCCGTCAGGACCAGGAGATTTGTTATTAGGTAAGATATCTATAGCTTTAAGTATTTCAAGAATTGTAAAGGGTGTATTTAGGTTATTAAGTTGATTGGCGTTTAGTTTAGGGATGTCAATTCTTGATAAAAACTCATCTATATTGGCCATTGAGGGCTGTGGAGTTGAAATATCATTTTTAAGGTTGTACAGGGATTCGTAATAGTCGCTGAAAGAATCAGCGATTTTTTTGTGGGTCCATTTCTTTTTTATTGGTTTTGGGGTTTATCATGTATGGGATTTTGGTTTTGAAATGTTGTCCTTGTATTTTACGCGCCAGAGCTTTCCCTGCTTTATTGCTGGTAGAATAAAAGGACAGTTTCATTTTCCTTTCTGTTTGTTCATATTTGTGTAATAAAATGAGTCTGAGTTCATGCCTCAGGTTTGCTAGTTTCGTGTGGAGGGACGGAGTTGTTTGGGTTTTGTTTTGGACTTCTAATGCTCCAATCTCTTTCAGTAGCGTGTCAATCTGCAGCTGCCTCTGCTTCCTTAACCTTGCTCCTTGTTGGATAAACATTCCACGGATAAATGCTTTATGAGCATTCCATACAGAAAATGAGGAAATATCAGGGGTAGAATTGATCCGGAAATATTCAGAAAGATGGTCCTCTAATATAGTTTTAGTAGTTAGGTTATAGATTAGTTGAGCGTTAGAACGCCACATATATGCGTTGTTAACTGGAGTATCATCTGCAATAGTGAGAAGGACAGAGGCATGGTCAGACCATGTAATCGAGTTGATTTTAGTATGCGAGATTTTTTGGAGGAGCCATCTGTCCGACAGATACAGATCAATTCTACTATATGAACGGTGCCTATGGGAATAAAAAGAGTAATCCCTTTCGTTAGAGTGTCTACATCTCCACACATCATAAATGTCATGGTATCGAAGAAAGTTGCTCAAGGATAAGGGTTTTCTAGCTGGGGTCGCAGTAGAGTCTAATGTTGGATCAGAGGTGATATTGAAGTCGCCGCATAGTAGCAGCAGTCCTTGTTGAACTCTTCTGATCTTTTTCATTAGATTGTTCAGAAAATTAATCTGTCGTCTGTTTGGGACATATACATTAACCAATGTGTAACAGATATTGTTAATGTCACAAATTAAGATGATGTAGCGACCGTTGTCATCAGTGATTTCTTGTCGTAGTTTAAATGAAATGGAGTCTTTGATCGCACTCATAACTCTTTTTTTCTTGCGCATTAGAGGTAAAGTAGTGCTGGAATCCTTTAAATGTGCATTTAGGAGGAGCATCTTTATGGAAGTGTGTCTCCTGGACACACAATATATCGCAGTGTGAATTTTGAGCCTCTTTTCCCAGAGAAAATCTCTTAGCCGGATGGTTAAGTCCGTGAGCATTTATTGTTAATATATTAATTGGCATTATCCTTGTGTGGTGGTGTGCTTACAATAAATGTTGGAATGTACTCACTGGTATGGGCTTCCTGGAGTAAGTTCTTGGCGAAGTGAAGCTGACGAGCAGAATTGAAGTTTTCTATTTTAGTGAGAGTCCTTGGTAGCTGGTATGATAGCTGGTATCGTGAGGTGGAGTGGAGTTCATCTGAAAGAGAAGGCGGTGAAGACATTTCTTGCGGGGGAGACAAATGGGGAAATAAGGAAGAAACAAAACATTCAACAGTTAAAAGGAGGGTCATTATAACCCGTGTGCAGATCATGTCTGCTCAGGTAGTAGGGGCTAGATGCCCGTGGTGATACTCCTGTGGACGGGGCCTGCGTTTCAGGCTATTGTATCAAGCGACTTGGGATCTAATAGTAGTTGAAGAAAAGGATGCAAGTGTCAATCAATTGAGAATCAGGTGTGGCGTCCTTGCTGCCATTTTGGTGGAAGTCTGTGCGGGCTGCCATTAGCTGGTGAAGGATGCGGTTTGTCAGGGAGGATCTTCCATGTTTTAAGAAGCTGAAAACCTTTGTTAGGAGATGAAATCACATGGTTGGTACCTTCTTTGGTCACAATCAGTTTGGTTGGAAACCCCCACTTGTAGCTGATGCTGTGGTTTCTCAGTACTTTGGTTATGTTATTTAGGTTTTTGCGCAGTTGTAAGGTATGTTGCGACAAGGCCGCATAAAACTGCAGCTCGGAATATTCTGTACCATGATGTTCCCCCTTTCTGGTGATTTGCATTAGTCGTTCTTTGGACTGATAGAAATGCATGCGAAAGAGCACATCTCTGGGGACGTGATCTGGTATGAAGCTGGGTTTTGGAATGCGATGTATCCTGTCAATGGAAATTTCCAAAGGAAACGCAGGTCTGCTGGGCTTACTGCTTCAGGAACACCTCTCAGCTTCACGTTGTTCCTCCTGGCCCTGTCTTCTAAGTCTGCCAGCTTCACTTTCATCCAAGTCTGTTCTTCCTCTACGGTGTCATGGACATCGATTAAGTCATTAATCGTGGTGGCATATTCCCCCATTTTAACTTCCATGTGATCTACTCTATCACCTACTGCAGCAAGTTCAGAGCCAAATCTCCTCATACACGTCATCATATCTGAGTGAATAGTGCTGCGTAGGGAGATACGCATGTCTTTAAGAGTAGTATCAAGAACAGGCTGATTTGTTGTGGGGAATGTGTTAATGGAGTCATGCAGCTCCCTGGTGTCATCTTGTGAATCTTCATATGATCTCACCTCATGTTGTTGTGCGCTGCCATCCTCCAGTCTGCTCTTTGCCTTTGCTGGGCTTCTTCCCAGGGGGGTTGATGCTTGTGAGTGGCCTGGAGAATGCTGGGCATTGTTGTTTTGCCGCTCTGTGTACCGCTCCGGAGACCTGGAGAAGGAGAGAGGTGTGGAGGAAGAAGCGCTGGCGCCAAGTTTGCCATGCTGCGGCGGAGGAGGCTTGAAGTACGCCGTTAGTTTTTTGGGCCCCTGGTCGGGCCTTTTCCTCCTGGACATGTTGGCAGGGTTTTTGGGGATCAAGCTGCTGGGTTGTGGAGTGTTAAGTGCGCCGCTGTGCTCTGTGAGCCGCTACTTTATCCCGTCCTATGCAGGAGTTCCGGGTCTAAGCCTTCATCTTGGCTGAGGGCAGGCCATGCCCCTTTCCTGCAGGCTTTTGAGGGGCAAGGGTCTGTGGGTAAACAGCAATAGGGGACACCAGATTCTGTAAATTTTGGGGATTAGCCAGGGAGGCCCGAGTTGTAGCTGTATTCCGTGGCCGGGTGTAGCAAGATGGCCGCCGCTTCCGAGGCTAGGCCGGAGCCGCGGCCTATCCTACAGGCGGCCGTGTGTGTGGTGTCCGCACCGTTTGGGCACCTCTCGGGGCCAATCTGCCTTGGTGTGTGTGGGTGGGTGGGTGGAATGTCCGATCCCCGTTCCCCCGAATGCGGAACTAAAGCCCGGGGACGATGGAGGCCTTACAGGCCGCAAGATGGCGGCGGCCTTCTGCTGTATGGGGCAGGCCGCGCTCCGGATTAAGGCCTAATCGGCCGGTCGGGCTTCCCAATTTCCCCTGGGTCTAATGGAGAAGGGGTGTAGCAGCAGCTAGGGTGAGTTTTGAGGCTCACCTTGATCTTTATTTAGCAGGATTAGGAAGGATTTCACTCGGGACGGCGGAGCTCTTCAATAGCGCGTCCGTTCCCCTCAGCTTTCAACGAGCTGCATGGCAGGTCGACATATGTCTGGTCATGCTTGTGGTGCCCAAGCGGCTGATGTTTTGGCCACGCGAGATACGCGAGATACTGTTGCAAATAGCAGTGGTGCGATCTGATGCACTCGTCTCAAAAAAGGCCCACACCAAAGAACTTTTGTGATAACATGCAGAGGCAGCGCCCTGCACAGGTGGAGCTCTGTGGTGTGATTCAGTTGGTGTGCTGGCCTCAAGCTGGCCCCCGGAGGGCATCCTGCCTCGTTGGACATGTGCCGCCTCCTCCTCCTCCTCTCTCCCTTCAGGCACCCACGTGGAGTCAGTGACCTCATCATCCCCTCCCTCTTCACCACTGGAGCAAACCTGGCAGTAAGCTGCAGCTGGTGGAACATGACTGCCAGATTGCTGTCCTTGAGCATCCCCTCTCTCTGCGCTCACGCTCCTGCCTTCCTCTAGCTGGGTATCATCATCCGAGCCTTCAAAACCTTTGGCATCCTCCTGGAGCATGTACCCAACACTGTGCTCAAACAGTTTGGGGGACTCCTCAGGAGGACATGGTGGGTCTAGGGAAGGGGTGCCTGATGATGCCATTGAGTACGCGTTGGCAGCTGCTTTGCCAGTACCCTGAGCCTGGGTGAGAGAGGATGAGGAGGATGAGGAGGGCTTGGTCATCCACTCTACCAAGCCTTCGGCATGATGCGGCTCAACATGTCCAGCTGCTGAAAACAAGGACAAGCATGTCCCATGGCCACGTACTTATGACGATGCACCACGTTCACGTCCACGACCAGCACTGTTGTCTCTAGACACAGAGCCTGCTTGCCCTGTGTTCTTGCCTCGGGACTGTCTGACTCTCCTTGTCGGTCTTCCAGGCATTGTAGTGGGTAGTGTATATTGTGCTGGAGTCACTCAGCACACACACTAACTCCTGCAGATGGCTGCCTTAGATGACAATAACAGGGCCTTATGGCAGATAGAGGCTGAGGTGGTGGCTGCCTTAGATGACAACAACAGGGCCTTACGGCAGATAGCGGCTGAGTTGGTGGCTGCCTTAGATGACAACAACAGGGCCTTAGGGCAGATAGAGGCTGAGGTGGTGGCTGCTTTAGATGACAACAACAGGGCCTTATAACAGATAGGGAGGCTGAGGTGGTTTATTGTGTGCTGTACTAACACAGCAGACACACACACGCTAGCTCCTGCAAATGCCTGGATGCCTTAGATGACAACAACAGGGCCTTATGACAGATAGGGAGGCTGAGGTGGTTTAATGTGTGCTGTACTAACACAGCAGACACACACACACGCTAGCTCCTGTAAATGCCTGGCTGCCTTAGATGACAACAACAGGGCCTTATGACAGATAGGGAGGCTGAGGTGGTTTAATGTGTGCTGTACTAACACAGCAGACACACACACGCTAGCTCCTGTAAATGCCTGGCTGCCTTAGATGACAACAACTGGGCCTTACGGCAGATAGAGGCTGCCTTAGATGACAACAACAGGGCCTTATGACAGATAGGGAGGCTGAGGTGGTTTATTGTGTGCTGTACCAACACAGCAGACACTCACACACGCTAGCTCCTGCAAATGCCTGGCTGCCTTAGATGACAACAACAGGGCCTTATGACAGATAGGGAGGCTGAGGTGGTTTATTGTGTGCTGTACTAACACAGCAGACACACACACGCTAGCTCCTGTAAATGCCTGGCTGCCTTAGATGACAACAACTGGGCCTTACGGCAGATAGAGGCTGCCTTAGATGACAACTACAGGGCCTTATGACAGATAGGGAGGCTGAGGTGGTTTATTGTGTGCTCTATTAACACAGCAGACACACACACGCTATCTCCTGTAAATGCCTGGCTGCCTTAGATGACAACAACTGGGCCTTATGGCAGATAGAGGCTGCCTTAGATGACAACAACAGGGCCTTATGACAGATAGGGAGGCTGAGGTGGTTTATTGTGTGCTGTACTAACACAGCAGACACACACACGCTAGCTCCTGCAAATGCCTGGCTGCCTTAGATGACAACAACAGGGCCTTATGACAGATAGGGAGGCTGAGGTGGCTTATTGTGTGCTGTACTAACACAGCAGACACACACACGCTAGCTCCTGCAAATGCCTGGCTGCCTTAGATGACAAAAAAAGGGCCTTATGACAGATAGGGAGGCTGAGGTGGTTTATTGTGTGCTGTACTAACACAGCAGACAGACACACGCTAGCTCCTGCAAATGCCTGGCTGCCTTAGATGACAACAACAGGGCCTTATGACAGATAGGGAGGCTGAGGTGGTTTATTGTGTGCTGTACTAACACAGCAGACACACACACGCTAGCTCCTGCAAATGCCTGGCTGCCTTAGATGACAACAACTGGGCCTTACGGCAGATAGAGGCTGCCTTAGATGACAACAACAGGGCCTTATGACAGATAGGGAGACTGAGGTGGTCTATTGTGTGCTGTACTAACACAGCACACACACACGCTAGCTCCTGTAAATGCCTGGCTGCCTTAGATGACAACAACTGGGCCTTATGGCAGATAGAGGCTGAGGTGGTGGCTGCCTTAGATGACAACAACAGCGCCTTATGACAGATAGAGAGGCTGAGGTGGTTTATTGTGTGCTGTACTAACACAGCACACACACACACACACACGCTAGCTCCCGTAAATGCCTGGCTGGCTGCCTTAGATCACAACAGGCCAGAAGTATAAAGGTGATACTGCAATTCTGTACTAACAGCACGCACACACCAGACTAATCCCCAGAATCACAGCAGATAATGTCACCAGCAGAATGTATAACACAGCACAACACTGCAGATATTGTCAGCAGCAGTGCAATCAGCAGAATGAATATAAATTCAAATGATCACTCAGTAATATGAATCAGCATCAGCAATGTCGAACAGTCTGCCTATATCACATTTACCGAAACACAGTACACTAGGCCGCCACAGCGGCGGCCTTTTATAGAGTAGGGCTTGTACTAAAGTCCCTGAGCTATAATTGGCTACAGGCATCCTGCCTGTAGCCAATTATGGCTCTCATCGCTGCCGGAGCTGTGATTGGCCAAGCATGCAGGGTCACAGTGTATGCTTGGCCAATCATCAGCCAGCAATGCACTGCGACTGGCGCAGTGCATTGCAGGCCGCTCGCATCACACGAATGTGATGCGAACGGCCCAAATAGTTCTGGGCTCGCCGAGCGGGCGAACGCCCGGTGTTCGATTCGAACGTGGGTTCGAATCAAACACCGGGCCCATCCCTAATCAGCAGCAAGTCCAGAGTATCGCATTCCATGTCCCAGCAGAAGCGCTGGCGATGGAGCAGAGTGCCGCTGGCCTCTGCCCACCCTCAGAATTGGATCCAGAGAGTCCGAGAGATGATCTCCGTGAGTTGTTTCTCCAACAGCAGATATCCCCACCGGGAGTGGAGAAAGCAATTCTCCCTCCCCAGCAATTGGGCACTACCCCAATGTTCACCCCCCCAGCTGAAGCGCTGGCTACGGGGCAGAGTGCCGCTGGCCTCTGCCCACCCTCAGAGTTAGGTCCAGGGAGTCTGAGGGATTACCTCAGTAAGCTGTTTCCCCAGCAGAAGATATCCCCACTGGGAGTGGAGAAAGCCATTCCACCTCCCCAGTAGGGATGAGCTTTGAGTTCGAGACAAACTCATGTTCGACTCGAACATTGCCTGTTCGCTTGTTAAGCGAACAGCGAACAATTTAGGGTGTTCGCGGCAAATTCGAAAAGTCGCGAGCACCCTGTAAAAGTCTATGGGAGAAATCTCAAGTGCTAATTTTAAAAGCCTATATGCAAGTTATTGTCATAAAAAGTGTTTGGGGACCTGGATCCTGCCCCAGGGGACATGTATCAATGCAAATTTTTTTTTTAAAACGGACGTTTTTTCAGGAGCAGTGATTTTAATAATGCTTAAAGTGAAACAATAAAAGTGTAATATTCCTTTAAATTTCGTACCTGGGGGGTGTCTATAGTATGCCTGTGAAGGGACGTATGTTTCCCGTGCTTAGAACTGTCCCTGCACAATGTGTGATTTTTGCAGGAAAAAAAGCTATTTAAAATCACTCGCTGCTAATAAATTGCTGGCTCCCGTAACACAGAGAACAGTCATTCATTGAAAGTTATTGATAAAAAAAAGTCATTGATAAAAAAAAAAAGCGTGAGGGTTCCCCCAAATTCAAGTACCAGGCCCTTAGGTCTTGTAACGCCGAGCGCTCCGGGTGCCCCATCCATCCCGGAGCGCTCACGTCGTCCTCTGCCCTGCAGCGCCTCGGTCAGCTCCCCTGACCGCAGGCGCTGCTCTGTCTCCGGGATGCGATCCACGGCCCGCCCGGGGATCGCATCCCGCTCCCCTCACCTTCCCCGCCGGCTTCTTCCGGCGTGCGCGCGCCCCCGCTCCCCAGGCGCGCGCGTCTCTGTCTGCATTTAAAGGGCCAGCGCACAATCAATTAGTGCCTGGTCCAATTACCGTTCCCCTAGAACCTTCATAAACCCACTTCCCCTTCCTGTCCTGGACGGATCTTGTGTTGCCGTTAGTGCCCAGTGAAAGCGTTTTGCTCCTACTAGTGTATCCAGATCTCTGCTGTTGCCCCTGACTACGAACCATTGCCACCTGCCCTGACCTTTTGCTATGTTTGACCTCGCCTCTGCTTAATCCTTGTGTACCGCGCCTGTCTCAGCTGTCAGTGGGGTCGAGTTGCTATTGGAAGACACGACCTGGTTGCTACCGCCGCTGCAAGTCCATCCCGCCTTGCGGCGGGCTCTGGTGAAAACCAGTAGCAACATTAGAACCGGTCCTCCAATACAACCCGTGCTATCGCCTCATTGACATAGGGGATCCACCTCCTGTTTCCCGCCATACCCGGAACGTGACAGTAGATCCGGCCATGGATCCCGCTGAGGTCCCGCTGCCTAGCCTCTCGGATCTGACCACGGTGGTCGCTCAACAGGGACAGCAATTGGCGCAGTTGACTGCTATGCTACAGCAGCTTCTGCCATCTCCACCGCCAGCTCCGGCATCTCCTCCACCGCGAGTTGCTGCTGCTAGAGTCCGCCTGTCCCTTCCTGACAAATTCAATGGGGATTTCAAGCTGTGCCGAGGGTTCCTATCCCAGTGTTCCCTCCATCTGGAGATGTTGTCGGACCAGTTCCCCACAGAACGGTCAAAGGTGGCGTTCGTGGTTAGCCTACTATCTGATAAGGCCCTAGCCTGGGCTACACCACTTTGGGACCGTGGCGATCCTGCCACAGCTTCAATTCCAGCCTTCTTTTCTGAAGTTCGCAGTGTCTTCGAGGAGCCAGCCCGGGCCTCCTCTGCCGAGACGGCTCTCCTGAACCTTGTCCAGGGGAATTCTTCAGTGGGCGATTACGCCATTCAGTTCCGCACCCTGGCATCTGAACTCTCTTGGAACAATGAGGCCCTCTGCGCGACCTTCAAAAAAGGCCTATCCAGTCACGTCAAAGATGTGCTGGCCTCACGTGAGATTCCTGCTACCCTGTCTGAACTCATCCAGCTGGCCACCCGCATTGACATGCGTTATACCGAAAGGCGCCTAGAGCTACGCCAAGAAAAGGACTTTGTTCGCGTCAGGCGGTTCCCTCGCCTGGCACCTCTCTTCCAGAATCCTCTGCAACCCGTTCCTGTACCTCCCGCTGAGGAGGCTATGCAAGTGGATCGGTCACGCCTGACCACACAAGAGAGGACTCGCCGCCGAGACCATAATCTGTGCCTGTATTGCGCCAGTCCTGACCACTTCTTAAAGGATTGCTCTATCCGCCCTCAGCGTCAGGGAAACGCTCGCACCTAGCTAACGTGGGAGAGGCGTTGCTAGGTGTGGATTCTTCCTCTCCACGTCTGACTATTCCAGTGAGGATTTCTTTACCCAAGAAGTCCTCTTTCTCCGCTGTGGCCTTTCTGGATTCTGGTTCTGCAGGAAATTTCATTGAAGCCTCACTCATCAACAAATTTAATATTCCAGTCATCCGTCTTGTCAAGCCATTCTTCATCACCTCTGTAAATTTGAACTGTATCGTGCGTTATCGCACCGAACTTCTCCTCATGAAAATTGGAGTTCTCCATCATGAGAAGATTGACTTTTTTGTGTTACCCAACTGTACCTCTGAGATCCTTTTGGGCCTACCCTGGCTCCAGCTACATTCTCCTACCCTCGACTGGGCCTCGGGGGACATCAAAAGTTGGGGTCCTTCCTGCCACAAGCATTGCCTCAAAGCGGTGCCCACTAAACGAGTTTCCATCGCTACCTCTCTGCCTAGTCTCCCCAAGCCTTACCAGGACTTGGCTGATGTATTTTGCAAAAAACAAGCTGAGGTCTTGCCGCCACATAGACCCTTTGATTGCCCTATTGATCTTCTTCCTGGGACCACTCCGTCCCGTGGCAGGATCTACCCTCTCTCCATCCCGGAGACACAAGCTATGACAGATTACATCCAGGAGAACCTCGTTTCATCCGCAAGTCTTCTTCCCCTGCTGGAGCAGGATTCTTCTTTGTTGCCAAAAAGGACGGGTCCTTACGTCCCTGCATTGACTATCGTAGTCTTAATAAGATCACTGTAAAGAATCGCTACCCACTGCCTCTTATCTCTGAACTTTTTGACCGTTTGCGCGGGGCAAGCATTTTCACCAAACTGGACCTCCGGGGCGCATATAATCTCATCCGTATCCGTAAAGGCGATGAATGGAAAACCGCCTTTAACACCCGTGACAGACACTTTGAATACCTTGTCATGCCCTTTGGTTTATGCAATGCTCCCGCGGTCTTCCAAGACTTTGTGAATGAGATTTTCAGAGACTTGCTGTACTCCTGTGTTGTTGTCTATCTGGATGATATCCTGATTTTCTCCTCTAGCTTAGAGGAGCACCGTCTTCATGTCCGTCTTTGTGTACCGTGCCAGTCTCAGCTGTCAGTGGGGTCGAGTTGCTATTGGAAGACACGACCTGGTTGCTACCGCCGCTGCAAGTCCATCCCACCTTGCGGCGGGCTCTGGTGAAAACCAGTGGCAACATTAGAACCGGTCCTCCAATACAACCCGTGCTATTGCCTCATTGACATAGGGGATACACCTCCTGTTTCCCGCCATACCCGGAACGTGACAGGTCTGCTATGGATATTAAGGGGAACCCCGCTTCAAATTTAAAAAAAAATTACGTTGCTCCTGAAAAAACGTCCATTTTTTTAAAATGGCAATAACATGCATATTAGCCTTTAAAATTAGCACTTTTGATTTTGAACGTTCGAGTCCCATAGACTTTAATAGGGTTCTAAAGTTCACACGAGCTTTAGGTCTGTTCGCAGGTTCTGGTGCGAACCGAACAGGGGGGTGTTTGGCTCATCCCTACTCCCCAGCAATTAGACACTACCCCAGTGTTACGAAAAGGAGATGGAGAGTCCGGGAGATAGTCCCTGCAAGATACCTCCCCAGCGGCTGGTAACTACACCAGGAGAAAAGAAAGTTCCTTTTCCTCCCCAAAGGCTTAGCACTACCAGCCTACACTCCCTACCAGCTGAAGCGCTGGCATCGGGGCAGAGGATTATTCAGCTCCCCCCAATAAATGCAACCAGGCAACGGATCACGATAGTGAGGACAGGCAGTCCTGCTCTGAAGCGGCTGTTTTTTTTCAGGGGAGACCGTATGTGCGGTTTTGCTCCCCAGCGCCAGAGTCGTACTGTTTATTTTTCTGTTTGCCTGGGGTGGGAATTTGTGACTAACGCAGGTTCAGACCAGTTGAGGGTCAGGGACCTAGTTAGTCTGTTTTTAAAAGGGGAGAAATGTGACAGAACCCACTGTCACTGTGTGTTTTGGAAGGGGCTGTGGGCTGGCCTCCTACCCACAGACTATGGCCCAGAATGGACTTGGGAGAGACTTGGGGACAAAGTGGCATTGAGATAATGTAATGTAATGCTGCATCTCTTCTCCCCCACCCCTCCCTCTTGTTGCTGTATTTAATTGTGTTGGGTCATGGCATGTAGACAAAGGTCTGGACTGGAGACACATCCCATGAGGGGATCTGTAAGGAGGGGCAGCCTGCTTATCATAATCCCTTCATGTGTTTCAACTGTAGCTGTTTGAATATACAAGTGTTGAGTTTCCATTGGTTCCTAGGGTTGAGCGTACCGGACTTTTGGGTGTTCGGGACCGGGACCCGAACCCGAACTATTGGCTGTAAGTTTGGGTTCGGGTCCGGTGTTCGGCGCTGTATTGGCACCTTTTTAACAGCTGCAGGGCAGCCAATTGACGATTGTTTCACTAGTGTGCCCTTAGAAGCCATCACAGCCATGCCTACTAATGGCATGGCTGTGATTGGCCAGCGCAGCATGTGACCCAGCCTCTATATATAGGTCAGACACACAGCGTCATTCTGCTATAGACAGGGCTATAGACAGGTTCCTGTGCTGCTGATTGGATTTTAGGAGTTAGTGTTATTCAGTCAGTCAGGCAGTGAGCATTCCTTAACTTTGCTTCTAATTAGTTAGATCAGTGAGCGATCTAGATAGCTAGAGTAGAGTTTCTTTATTATTAAGCAAAAGAAAGAGGCAGAGAGAATTATTGAAGAGATTCCTAAATCAATTGTACCCTGGCTTGGGTGCAGTGCACAGTCACAGTAACAGTGCCATGAGGCCAGTGCCAGACAAAATATAAAAGTTTTACCTGCAAGCTCAGTGCACCATTAGGACCAACACTGCATATACTAAGAGATACACCATAGTCTGTGTGTATTCTTCTATTGGAAAAACATTGCATAAAAATTTAATTTTGCTTTTTTTTTTTTTTTTTCCCAATAGCATTTTCTGCGTGTTCCTACATACACGCTGTAGACAGTATCCGTGTATTCTGATATTGCAAAAACATTGCAAAAAAAAATAATTTTTCAGTGTTTTTTTTCCCCAATACCATTTTCTGCGTTTTCATAACCGCTTTACATACTGTCCATGTATTCTGATATTGGAAAAACATTGCAAAAAAATTTAATTTTGCGTTGTTTTTTTCTTCCCAATAGCATTTTCTGCGTTCTCATAAACGCTTTACATACTGTCCGTGTATTCTGATATTGGAAAAACATTGCAAAAAAATTTAATTTTGCTGTGTTTTTTTCTTCCCAATAGCATTTTCTGCGTTTTCATAAACGCTTTACATACTGTCCGTGTATTCTGATATTGGAAAAACATTGCAAAAAAATTTTTTTGCGGGTGTTTTTTTTTTCCCAATAGCATTTTCTGTGTGTTCATAAACGCTTTAGACACTGTACGTGTATTCTGCTATATACAAAAACACCCATTTAGGGTGAGATCATAAATTTTTAAAATATGAGGAGATCATCAAAAAGGGGACGTGGCCCGGGTCGTGGTGCTGCTGGTGGCGCTCCTGTTGCAGGGAGAGGACGTGGTCGATCTGTGCCAGCTACACGCACTAGTGAAACACCTTCCTCAGGTTCGAGTAGGCGACAGAGCCTGCAGCAGTATTTTGGCGCGCCTAATGAGGCTGTACGAATGTTGAGGCCAGGACAAGTACAGGCGATAGTAGATTGGGTTGCTGCTGACAGTGCCTCCGGTTCCTTCACATTGTCTCCCACCCAGTCTCCTGATGAAAGTTCAGAGTTGGCACCTGCAGCCGATGTCCATCAGTCTTTCACCTCACCCCCTTGCAAATCAGCCAATCAGTCTGAGCCCCAAATCATGCAGCAGTCTCTTCTGCTTTTTGATAACTCTGTTAGCAGGGTTTCCCAGGGCCATCCACCTAGCCCTGCCCCAGAAGTGGAAGAGATTGTGTGCACCGATGCCCAACCACTTATGTTTCATGATGAGTACATGGGAGGACCATCGCAGCACGTCTCGGATGATGACGAAACACAGGTGCCAACTGCTGCTGCTTTCGCCATTGTGCAGACCGACAAGGAGGGCAGGGGTGAATTTTGGGTGGAAGATGATGTGGAGGACGATGAGGTCCTTGACCCCACATGGAATCAACGTCATGCAGGTGACCAGTGTAGTTCAGAGGAAGAGGTGGTGGTCGCACAGAGCCACCAGCACAGCAGAAGAGGGAGCAGGGTGCAAAAAGCGTCCCCTAGACAGTACGTCTGCTACTGCCCAACGCAGCAAGGGACCGAGCACACCAAAGCCAGGTGCAAGGAGTTCCCTAGCATGGCAGTTCTTCAGACAATGTCCTGATGACAAGACACGAGTGGTTTGCACGCTGTGCAATCAGAGCTTCAAGCGAGGCATAAACGTTCTCAACCTGAGCACAACCTGCATGACCAGGCATCTAAGTGCAAAGCACGAGATGCAGTGGAGTAGACACCTCAAAAACCAAGAAAGGTCTCTGGCTCCTCCTGCTTCCTCTTCTGCTGCAGTCTCGGCCTCTTCATCCACCTCTGTAGTGACAGTGACACCTGCCAACCCGCAAACAGAGGATCTGCCAGCAACACTACCACTTGGGGCACCAACCATCTCCACAATGTCCCATGGAAGCGTTCAGCTCTCTATTTCCCAAACACTGGAGCGGAAGAGGAAGTACCCCCCTAGCCACCCGCGATCCCTGGCCCTGAATGCCAGCATTTCAAAATTGCTCGCCTTTGAAATGCTGTCATTCCGTCTGGTGGAGACGCAGAGTTTTAAAAGGCTGATGTCATTGGCTGTCCCACAGTACGTCGTGCCCAGCCGCCACTACTTTTCCAGACGAGCTATCCCTTCCCTGCACAACCAAGTGGGGGACAAAATCAGGTGTGCACTGCGCAACGCCATCTGTGGCAAGGTCCACCTAACTACGGATGCGTGGACCAGTAAGCACGGTCAGGGACGTTATATCTCCCTAACAGCACACTGGGTAAATGTAGTGGCGGCTGGGCCTGAGGCGGATAGCAGTTTGGCGCATGTCCTTCCACCACCGAGGATTGCAGGGCACTTCAGTTTGCCTCCTGTTGCTAACTCCTCCTACTCCGCCTCCTCATCCTCTACCGCCTCCTCATCCGGTCAGCGTAACACCTTCACCACCAACTTCAGCACAGCCAGGGCTAAACGACAGCAGGCAGTTTTAAAACTTTCCTGTTTGGGGGAAAAAACCCACACCGTGCAGTAGTTGTGGAGGGACATGGAACAACAGACCGATGAGTGGTTGGTGGCAGTGAGCCTCAAGCCCGGCCTGGTGGTGTGCGATAATGGGCTAAATCTCGTAGCACCTCTGGGCCTTGCCGGTTTGACGCACATCCCTTGCCTGGCGCATGTGCTGAACTTGGTGGTCCAGAGGTTCCTGAAGAATTACCCCGATATGCCAGAGCTGCTGCAGAAAGTGCGGGTCGTCTGTGCGCACTTTCGGCGTTCTCACCCTGCTGCTGCTCGCCTGTCAGCGCTGCAGCGTAACTTCGGCCTTCCCGCTCACCGTTTCATATGTGACGTGCCCACAAGGTGGAACTCCACCTTGCACATGCTTGACAGACTGTGCGAGCAGCAGCAGGCGATAGTGGAGGTTCAGCTGCAGCACGCACGCGTGAGTCGCTCTGCGGAACAGCACCACTTCACTGCCAATAACTGGGCCTCCATGCGAGACCTGTGTGCCTTGTTGCGCTGTTTCGAGTACTCCACCAACATGGCCAGTGCCGATGACGCCGTTCTCAGCGTTACTATCCCAGTTCTAGGCCTCCTTAAAAAAACTCTTCAGGCGATGATTGAAGAGGATGTGGCACAAGATGAGGAGGAGGAGGAGGAAGAGGGTTAATTTCCAAGGCTTTCAGGGCAGTCATTTACAAGTGGCTACAAGGGTGGGTTCCTGCACCAACAAGCGCCAGGTACACAATTGTCTGGCAGCAAGGGCACAGTTCTGGAGGATGACGAGGTGGAGGATGAGGAGGAGATGGAGGAGGAGGAGGAACCATGTTCACAGCAGGGTGGTACCCAGACCAGCTCATGTCCATCACTGGTGCGTGGCTGGGGGGATACAGAGGACACAGACGATACACCTCCCACAGAGGACAGCTTTTCCTTGCCTCTGGGCAGCCTGGCACACGTGAGCGATTACATGCTGCAGTGTCTCCGCAACGACCGCCGAGTTGCCCACATTTTAACTGGTGCTGATTATTGGGTGGCCACCCTGCTGTATCCCCGTTACAAGGACAACGTGCCGTCCTTAATTACCTCACTGGAGCGTGATCGTAAGATGCGCGAGTACAAGCGCACGCTGGTAGACGCGCTGCTGGTGGCATTCCCACTTGGAAGCGGGGGTACAGTGGAAGCACAAGGCGAAGGCAGAGGAGGAGGAAGAGGTCGCCAACGCAGCCGGGGCACCGCCAGCACCTTGAAAAGCAGGGTTGGCATAGACGGAATGTGGAAAAGCTTTGTCAGCACGCCACAACAATCAGCACCACCAGCTGAGATGGAACGTCTTAGCAGGAGGCAGCATTTCACCAACATGGTGGAGCAGTATGTGTGCACATGCCTACACGTACTGCATGATGGGTCTGCCCCCTTCAACTTCTGGGTCTCCAAATTGGGCACATGGCCTGAGCTTGCCCTTTACGCCTTGGAGGTGCTGGCCTGCCCTGCCGCCAGTGTATTATCTGAACGTGTATTTAGCACGGCAGGGGGCGTTATCACAGACAAGCGCAGCCACCTGTCCAGAGCCAATGTGGACAAGCTCACGTTCATTAAAATGAACCAGGCATGGATCCCACAGGACTTGGCTGTACCTTGTGCAGAATAGACACATATACCGGTGTTCTGACGAAAACTTGCTATCGGATAGTGTCCGGCCACTTACTGCGCAGGTGCAGTGCTTGCGCAGTACGGAGGACAAGGAGATTCACAAAATCTCCAAAGATGAACGTCGCCTGCGCAGTGAGTGCAGGTTCAAGCCCGACCATCCAAGTGGACATACGGTAGCACATAGTAACAGGGCCCCTCGCGGGCTCGCTTGGCTAGGCTTCAACCTCGGATGATGTGGCTTGAACCTGGAGTCACCGCGCATCGTCTTCGGAGAGTTTCAAAATCCCCTTGTCCTACGTACTGAGCAAGCGCAGTACAGGGCGGACACTATGCGACGGGGGACAGAATTCGACACATCATTCACCACTAGCCTTACCCAGCCATTGTTGTATTTTTGAACCAGTGTTGGCTACCTCGTCCTCCTCCACCGCCGCTCCCACCTACACCGCCACATCCACCGCCACCTCAACCTCCTACTCCATTTGAATTTCGTCCTCCTAGGTCAAGATGATATTTTTTTCATTTTTTTTAATTTCCAAGTATTTTATTTTCCCACTATCTTATCCATTAAATTGAATATTTTTTTCCAGAAAGTGCGTATTCTGGGGTATTCCCATCATCTGTGCGGCATCGTGCCGTTGAGTTTCTGAGGTTCTTAATGACTTCCTGTACCTCTTCTGCTGAGAAGAGTGCCTCCAGCATTTATATTTTATTTTTAATTTTTTTTATGTTATTTTAAGTTATTTCCCTATCCACATTTGTTTGCAGATCACTTGCCATGCTCTTAACAACATTTTGTTGCCATTTGCAGCCCTCTAGCCCTTTCCATGACCTTTTTACAGCCATTTTAGTGTTCAAAAGTCCGGGTCCCCATTGACTTCAATGGTGTTCGGAGTTCGGGTCAAGTTCGGGTCAAGTTCGGTTCTGAACCCAGACTTTTTTCCGAAGTTCGGCCGAACCCGCAGAACCCGAACATCCAGGTGTCCGCTCAACTCTATTGGTTCCCTCTTTGCCCCTACCCCCTCTATGACAAGTCTGGCAGAGATGCTCAGCAGAGGCATCTGAGATCCATCACAGCAGGCATGGGAAGACTTTCAATCCTTTCAAACATATAAAGCCATATATCAAAGGACTGAATTAAACTTAGGTTTATAAGATACCCTTGATTCATTTCAAAAGGAAACACAATGATTATGTGGCCCCAATTTTCTGGACATCCCAGTGCCCATTCTCCTCTTGAATTCCTCTTCAGTTACCTACCCATTCCCCTTCCTTACCAGTTCCTATTCCTTCCTTTCATTCTTACTAGGTTGCGCCCCTTGATTCAAACACCAGAAAATTATTTCTTCTACCTGACACACAAGGCAACTAAAGCAGTGGTGTACCCATATTCTCTTGGCAATATTGTGAGACACAAGGAGTTAGGAGTTTTGGAGGTTATGGGGTGGATTTACTAAAACTGGAGAGTGCAAAATCTGGAGCAGCACTGCATAGAAACCAATCAGCTTTCATTTTTTTTATCAAAGCTTAACTGAACAAGCTTAAGAAAATCAAGAATTTATTCTTCATGTTTAATTTAAGATCTACAGAAGAAAACTATCTGAACACTTTTGGTTAGACGCAGCTGGTCAGTGCAGAAATAGTGTGACTATACTAGGTTAACTAAGACATTTTTCACTCTGAACTGTATAAAAGAATCACAATGCATAGAAAGACTGTTGAATGTAACAACCAATTGATGTAGTGCAGACTATGTGATGCTCTGAGTTGTCTTACGATACACTGTTTTTCAGAAATGCTTATACCTACAAATGCTTGCTGTTATTTTCAAGTCCTGTTCTGTGTTATCATCCTGTGTGTGACACCTTGCAGATCTTTTATCAACTCATCATCTGCCTGTAAGCTGAACATGAAGACTGCATATGAAAATTATAAATATTTTAAAAATGGTGACATTGTTATTGGTGGAATAATCACAGTGAATTGCCAAGTGATTGAGCTGCCACTCAAAAATTACTTGTCTCTTCGAAGCTACAAAACACACACAATGTGTTATGAGTAAGTAAAGCAAAGCTCACTTAATATAAAAAATAAGAAATAAACTGAAGGCTTGCTTTTATTTTAATTTTCCCTATGACTAGATAAAACAAATGTTTTTTGATCAAGCAGGGATAATGTTAAATTTTGCAAAGACCAGCAACTTCCTCCAATAAACACTGAACACAACCTTTTCTAGTGGACTATATTTAAATTCTTTACAAGAAAGTTGGGTATATGCACTTTTCCTATATTTTCCTATATATATGGCAGGGGATGAGAGAGCTGTGGTTTGCAGAACTCTAAGAAATTTACTTTCAGCAAGATTCATTTTGAATTTTCATTGTAACATACTGCATATTTCAGTTAAAATATTAGAAAGATATGCTCATTCTGCATGTCTTGGCTGTCTTTTACTGTATTTTCTCGGCTCTTCAACCTAACAATTGCTGTAAAAATTTATCTGCAAAACAGCTAAAAACCATAACATATATCATTAAATGAGCACAAAAAGAAAAGCAAAATACCCTTTTCTTAAAGACATTTTACTTATTTTTTTAAGGGTGTCTTTTTTTATCATATCATGCAAAATCAGTATCATATTGTTTGCTGTTTGTTTGCATATTTATTTTACTCTTTACTTTACTTTTTTTTTTCATATATATATATATATATATATATATATATATATATTAGAATAAAAAGAAATAAAAAAACACCTTATAAAAAACACGGAAATCATACACAATATTTTTTATTCTGCATTTTCATGTTATAGGTATAAACATCAGCTAACAATGATGTGCAAAAACAAAACAAAATGTGCAATATTTCTTAAAAATGGTAAGGTTGCTATCTTCAAGTCATTTTTTCCCCACTTAAAACACACACAAAAATAAATCTACCCAGAAACTATATACATTCTTAAAAGCAAACAACATCTAAACAGAAATTAAAAAAAACATGTTAACCATCTTAATTCCATCTTTTCCAATGCAATTTGGAGGAAATGTTGCATTTTTGGTGAAAAAAGGAAATGTGGCCAAAGTGAAGACTGCCTCTAAACTGTTCTAAATCAGTTTTAATCAAAGTGAATGCAAAACATATCAAAAATGCATCAAAAACACACTATGGTTGCATTTTTGGTGCGCTTTTTGAGTCACATGTCCATGTTTCACAGGTGCATGATTGGAGTCAGACAACCAGAAAATGCACCTGAAAAGCATCAAAAATACAAATGCATTGGTAAATCATCTTTTCAATGGAGCAGATTGAAAGCACCTTAAAGGAAGTCATTAATGTTGTATTGTCTCTTTAGTTAAATCTTAGTACTCTGATGCTGACTATATCAGTTTGAAAACATCTAAAAAAAAATCTAAAGAAGAAATATTAAACCAAAATTCAACTAAAACACATTTTTTTTTAAATTTTGAATAGCAGAGAGGAGTGGAAACCTTATAACCTTAAACCTGGAATGTAACCCTAGATTTGGACTTTAATGCCCTAATCTCTTTGACTAGCCATGCTATATACCAAGTCCTGTTTTCTTCAGTTATTTTCCTTTAGGAGATAATCACTGATTTTGTAGTGTGTGTATGATTATTATGAAATTGCATTTCTGCAGAATTGTATAATTCCATTCTTAAATACATATCATGTGCAATATATGATCATGTGGAATTTACGAGGGAAACATATGTCATTGCCTTCACAGCCCTTACCCAGGAAGTTACAAAGATCTTGTTCATTTTATTTTTGCTTTAGAACAAATAAATAATGATCCTGAAATTTTCCCTAATATCACCCTGGGCTATCACTTGTATGATTCTTGTGGGGATACCATAAAAGCTATAAAAAACACAATAGAAATTTTATCTGGTCCAGAAATGACAGTTCCTAACTACTCTTGCCGGGGACAAGGAGAAATTGCTGGATTGATTGGAGATGCTGTGTCTGGAACATCCATTTCTATAGCCCAGCTACTAAGTATGTATGGATACTCACAGGTAACAGACATCATATACCTCTATGAGCCAATATAATCAAATTCTTCATTTCACCTAATCCTGATAGGTAGATATATATATATATAAATATATATATATATATATATATATATATATATATATATATATATATATATATAGATAGATAGATATATAGATAGATAGATAGATAGATAGATAGATAGATAGATAGATAGATAGATAGATAGATAGATAGAGAATGAGACATAGACAGAGTAATGCATGGTAACATCAGGGTAATTGTGTATATATTTGAGCAAAGGACCAGCCAAATCTATTGCAATAAGAAAAAAAATGTAGCTTTAGAGAATAAAATAGGGTTGAATATCTGGGGTAAGTATGGAGCATTAAAGTGGATGTAAACCCAATGTCATCCTTTCTAAACTACTGCCATAGGGATTATCTATAAGGATATACATGCCTCCTGCATGTATCTTTACCTGTCAAATGTCTCCCCTCTGTCTGTTATGAGACCCGAAAAACTGCAGATTATGTGGGTGGGTCTGTTGTCTGGAGCTCAGTGGGTGGAGTCGTGATGTCAGTAAACTCCCCGCCCACCTCTACACTCCCCTTGTCAATATGCATTTTCTCCTGTGTATTTCTTACACTGAACTTCTGCTATGATCTCTAACATCCAGTGAAAAGACAGAAAAGTAACCACATGACTTCAGCATGCCCAATTATGCTGAGGTGTGGAACATCCAATCCTGGCAGAGCAGCAGAAGAAAGGAGTGGGAGGGAATTAAAAAATAATGCATGTCTCTTAGGCTAGTACACGAGATATGTAAATCACCTGTCACTCACAGCAAGGGGGAGGATTTGACAGAGATTTTCTCTGTTTGTCAAGATTTATCTCACTGAACAATAAAAGAGGATCGCTCAGAGCTGAATTAACTCTTTGTGGCAAGACTGGGCTCAAATGATAGGAAATCTTATACTCTACATTATGACATAAAAAAAAAAAATTGGGTTTACATCCACTTTAAGTCAACTCACCTTCATGGCCCTAATAAAATGTTAATTTTGCTGGGAAAGTGTTGCAGTGTGTCAAATCGTTTTGCATCTACACAGTTACAGATTTTGAAGCTTCATTTTAATAAAGTAAATGATGTAAAGTAGGGGTCCCAAACTGGCAGCCCTCCAGCTGTTGGGAAACTACAAGTCCCATCGTGCCTGTGGGAGTTATGCTTGTAACTGTCAGCATTGCAATGCCTCATGGGACTTGTAGTTTCTTAACAGCTGGAGGACCAGTTTGAGACTCCTGGTGTAAAATATTACAAAATATATAAATAAATATAAATATATAAATATATTAAGGAACATGATGGAACACAATGGTACATGAAAAGCACTAAAAGAAAGTGGATGTTATGTGCCCTTGGAGAACAAGGAGGACATGCCATTTTCTTCTAACTTGTCTCATTAAGATGCTGCTCTGCCTGAGCTCTATGGTGCAGAGTTATGTGTTTCCTAATACATTTGTCTGATATGTTACCGGCAGAGGCCGCAGACCAAAACAGTGCTGTTGGAAGCAAATGTGTTAGAAAAAAAGGCCCAAACTGCAGAACTCCCTCTATTTGCAACCTACTCAAGTGCTTGTGTACTGTCTGTATGCTAGCCAATATCTACAAAACACATAGCAGAAGAATGTATTTTTAATATTTAAGGAATAATTGGGAATATGGGGTGCTAGGTAAGTTGGGAAATGTGAGGGTGAAGTTTTGAAGTGTTTTTGTACATTCTGCTTTATTAAACATTTGAGACAATGAAGTGGGATAGAGTCAAAAAAAGAAGATCACATGTTGTGTTTAACCGCTTCAGCCCCGTAAGATTTTACCCTCTTCCTGACCAAAGCACTTTTTGCTATTTGGCACTGCGTCAATTTAACTGACAATTGCGCGGTTGTGCGACGTTGCACCCAAACAAAATTGACGTCCTTTTTTTCCCACGAATAGAGATTTCTTTTGGTGGTATTTTATCACCTTTGCAGTTTTTATTTTTTGCGCTATACACCAAAAAGTGTGACAATTTTTTAAAAAACTGAATATGTTTTACTTTTTGCTATAATAAATATCCCCCAAAAATATATATAAAAAAATTTTTTTTTTCCTCAGTTTAGGCTGATATGTATTCTTCTACATATTTTTGGTAAAAAAAAATCGCAATAAGCGTATATTGATTGGTTTGCGCAAAAGTTATAGAGTCTACAAAATAGGGGATAGTTTAATGGCATTTTTATTATAATTTTATTTTTTTACTAGTAATGGCGGCGATCTGTGATTTTTATCAGGATTGCGACATTATGGCGGACACATCAGACACTTTTGCCCCTTTTTTGGGACCATTGGCATTTATACAGCGATCAGTGCTATAAAAATGAACTGATTACTGTAAAAATGTCACTGGCAGGGAAGGGGTTAACACTAGGGGCGATCAAGGGGTTAATTGTGTTCTGTGTTCTAACTGAAGGGGGGAGGGGACTGTCTAGGGGAGATGACAGATCACTGTTCATATTTTGTATGAACAGACGATCAGTCTCTTCTCCCCTCAGAGAACTGGAAACTGTGTGTTTACACACACAGATCCTGGTTCTCGGTGTGTCAGCAGCGATCGTGGGAGCCTGGCGGTGATCCGGGCGGCCAGGCACTTGCACCGGCTCTGGGGGCAAGCAGCGGGCGCGCGCCGACCCTAGTGGCCACAGGGCGAAGTGACATCACATTACTTCGCCCAGCCGTGCCATTCTGCCGCAGTGCAACTGTGGCAGCTGGTCCGCAAGTGGTTAAACCAAGTTAATGTAAAAGTGGCCAAGTGGCACCTCCCACGCATTTAATTAAAAGGGTTGCATAAAAATGAAGACCCTCTTCTTGCTATATGCCCAATGCCTATCCAGAATTATTTTTTAAATTTACAAGGTTTAAGTGGGGTTAAGTGGGGTTCAGAGTTAGATTCATAATTTTTGAACTTTACAATGGGTTCATCTAATGGCTTGCAAACTGAGGCTGCTTGGGGTTTTTTTATAATGTTTTTTACAGCTGTACAAGTAATACTTTATTTAATTTCTACTTTAATTTAATTAATTTCTACTTATTTATTTTTCAAAGATAAGCTATGGTGCAACTGATTATAAATTATCTGACAAACTTTCCTACCCATTCTTTTTCCGGACAGTCCATAATTTTCATGTCTATGTTAAAATAGTTGGAGCTTTAATAAAACATTTTTCCTGGAACTGGGTTAGAATTATCACCAGTAAAGATGAGAATGGAATCAGAGAGCATCAATTTCTTACTGCAAATCTTAAAAGTTTGGGCATCTGTGTTGAGTACACATACTGGATAGTCACCTCTTCAAATGTAGCTTATGTGGAAAAAACTGAAGCTGAACCAATGAAACCCATATATCAAGCCAAGAAATCATCTTCACATATTGTTATATTTTGTGGAACAATAACTTATACCTATATTCAGGCTTTAAATTTACAAGAAGAGCATTTTAGAGAGAAGACATTTATTTTTCCTCCATACCTAATGGCAAGTGTGGACCTACTTGACAATTTATGTAAAATAGTTAACTGTAGTTTGGGACTATTGCCAACATTATTTACTAACTATGTAAACCACTCCTATCATCACATGGGTGATATTAGTGGACAACAACTAAACCATTTCCTCTTGAGGATTCATCCTTCCACATACCCAGAAGACAAGTTACTTGAAGATCTCTGGATGATATACCACCATTGTTTATCACCACACCCTCTAAAAAACAATCTGATGGAATGGTTATTTGACCTTAAGCTACGTAATTGCACCGGAAAGGAAAGTATAAAGGGTATTCCACATGTTGTGTCAAGCATTGGGTCTAATACTATCTTCTATGCTGTAAATGTCATGATCATGGCAATATCAGACATGCATTCATATTTAAAAACAAAATCACCTGAAAATGGCCTAAAAGTTAAGTATAGACACAAGGTAATTGTATATATGACCTCCAAGAACTGCACTCTTGTGATCGAGCTGTGATTGGACATAGTGCATCACAGACAAAAAGTACAGAGCCTGTGAAATGGCTCTGTACCAAGTGATTGCTCTGCCCAATCACAGCATTACAAAATGTAAACTAAAGTTGCTGTAAGCAAGCTGTGCCTCACTTACTGGCTGATGATCCACCACCAGCCAGAGCCATTACAGTAACAGTAAGAGAAAAACTCACCCAAGCTCTACCTCTATATAGTATAATTTGTGTGTAGAGTAGTCAGTGCTCTGGCTAATTACGCTCACAAAAGATCCATAGAAAGTACAGGCCAGCAACTCGACAGCTTCACCAAAGAAAATATTGATTTGAGCATTACAGCAATAAAATCATTCCAAAAACTGACGCGTTGCGGCCTTAGGCGTTCATCAAAGGCAAGTATTACAGTAACAGTGCCAACAATATCAAATTCACACATTTCCATTATTTGTTAGCTCCATGCTGTCTCTGATCTCACTTGTATTTTAAACCCTCACCTCTCTTATCCAGCTAAACCTCTTCATCTCCTTCCTGCCATTTGTGAGCTGTACATTAACCCCTTCTCCTAATCTCTATACATTTCATTTATTTAGTGCTCCATTACCGGGGTCTGTGTTTTAACCCCATCACTGATCTTTATTTCCTAATATTTATTCTAGTCTTCTTTCCATAAAGGGATACTTTCAGGAGTTTTTTTAATACTGTCCTGGCACTTTAATTTGCTATGTTTTCTAAGAGAATGTTGGAGAAACAGTTTTTTTTTTTAATTCTTTCTGTTAAATAAAAAATTGTTATTAAATACAGTAACAAAATCTCAAAAATAGTAAATATTAATATTAAAAATATTATAAAATAATTAATGTGGGTACAGTGTCATGTGACAAAAAAATGATCAGTTATATCAGTTATCAGTTATAATTAACAGCTCTAGAAAATGAAAAATTACTTGGCATTGAAGGGAGGAAGAAGAAAAAGAAAATGTTGGGACTTTAAATGAGGCGGTGACCGGGTAAGGTCAATTGACTCCATCCCTAACTAATTGAAACAAACAGGAGGACTGGTGGTTGGTACTTTAAATGAAGCAGGCGGGTGTAAGCAGTTTAAATTTATTGGACATCAATGATAAGTTGCATGAGGGTAATCATGAGTAAACAAAGAAATACAATATAATTAATTCAGTGGATAAACATACAGCAATAACAATTCACCTCTTAATAATACAAATCACATAATACAAGTGCTCTCTTAATAGATAGGTATTTAGTGATCACTTGTATTATGTGATTTGTATTATTAAGTGGTAAATTGTTATTGCTGTATGTTTATCCACTGAATGAATTATATTGTTTTTCTTTGTTTACTCATGATTACCCTCATGCAACTTATCATTGATTGCCAATAAATGTAAACTGCTTACACCTGCCTGCTTCATTTAAAGTCCCAACCCCTAGTCCTCCTGTTTGTTTCAATTAGCATTGAAGGAGTTTCAACATACTTATATTGAAGTGGTTAAAGAATACAAATTGTGTCAAGAGAATCGATGCATAAACAACTATGAATCCTAACTGTCAACTCACCTTATAAATTCACCTTTACTAACAGTCCAGATGGTCAATTTATCCACAACCACAATTCAGTAGGGACACCTATAACAAGATGTTGATAACAGAATTGCTGATATGTGTCAATTGCAGTGGCGGCTGGTGCTCAAATTTTTTTGGGGGGGGCGCAAACAAACAGCCTCACTGTGCCATCAAACGCTGCCACTGTGCCCATTAAACGCTGCCACTGTGCCCATTAAATGCTGCCACTGTGCCCATTAAACGCTGCCACTGTGCCCATTAAATGCTGCCACTGTGCCCATCAAACGCTGCCACTGTGCCCATTAAATGCTGCCACTGTGCCCATCAAACGCTGCCACTGTGCCCATTAAATGCTGCCACTGTGTGCCCATCAAACGCTGCCACTGTGCCCATCAAACGCTGCCACAGTGCCCCAAGTGCTGCCACTGTGCCCCAAGTGCTGCCACTGTGCCCCAAGTGCTGCCACTGTTCCCCAAGTGCTGCCATTGTGCCCCAAGTGCTGCCATTGTGCCCCAAGTTCTGCCATTGTGCCCCAAGTTCTGCCATTGTGCCCCAAGTGCTGCTACTGTGCTCCAAACGCTGCCACTGTGCCCCTTAAGTGCTGCCATTGTGCCCCAAGTTCTGCCATTGTGCCCCAAATTCTGCCATTGTGCCCCAAGTGCTGCTACTGTGCTCCAAACGCTGCCACTGTGCCCCTTAAGTGCTGCCACTGTACCCCTTAAGTGCTACCACTGTGCCCCTTAAGTGCTGCCACTGTGCCCCCTGCCCTCTGCACTTACCTTGTCCCGGTGTGCAGCTGGTGACGGCGTCAGGCGACGAGCGGTGTCTCCGTCGGATGTCTTCTCCCGCGCGTCTCCTGTCTTCTGCTATGATTGGACGCCTAGCGTCCAATCACAGCGCCTGTGACTTCAGCCAATCAGGTGACAGGTAACAGACCTGGCAACCTGATTGGCTGAGAGGCGGGTCTGTGTTAGGGAAGCGATGTATTCGCTTCTCTAACACAATACTGTGTAATCAGCGAACGCACAGCAGTGCGCCCGCTGTTTACACTTAGGGAAGCCTATTAGAGCACACCGCTCTAATAAGGTCCCCTATTAGAGCTTACAGCTCTAATAGGGGCGCTTCCAGCAACACCCCCCCCCCCCCCCCCCGTAATTCAGATGCCCGGCGCCCGATCAGGGGCCGGACACCTGAATAAGGGGGCGGCAGCGGTGACAATAGATAGATTCATGCAATGCATGAATCTATCTATTGGTGATAGAGTGGTGCAGAAGAGGGGGGGCGGCGCTCCTGCGCCCTCTATGCACACACCGCCACTGGTCAATTGGAAGCCTGTTTCTATACAGTATTTGACTCAAAAAGTGTCTTGCTTGGGGGCACTCATCAGGAGGGAGGAGTGAACAGCACCAGCAGGGGGTCCAAGCAGGGCTGTCTTTAATATTGATTGGACCCTGGGCAAACATTTTCTTGCCCCCCCCCATGCAATTCCGCACTGGCCACCAATGTAATAGGGATTTACATTGACCACTAATGTAATATAAGCATTCACAGTAACCACCAATGTAAGGAGGGGGACCTTCACATTGGTCACTAGTGTAAATAAAAGGATTGTACACCAAGCCCCAATGTAATAATAAGATTCACAATGACCACCAATGTAAAGGGGATTTACACTGACAACTAATGTAATAGGAGCATTCACAGTAACCACTAATGTAAGGAGGGATTTACATTGACCACTAATGTAAGGGGGGCCTTCACACTGACCACTAGTGTGAATGAAAGGATTTTACACAAAGCCCCAAGGTAATGAGAAGATTTACACTGACCAACAATGTAACTGAGACATTTAGCCTGCGTTCACATTTGTGTGTTTTTGGAATGCATGCAAAATCGCTTTTCTGACACCACAGAAATGTGCTGCCCTTTAGCAGATACACAGCAGTGCCATTCATTGTTAATGACACCCTCACGCATCTGCTGACGTTCTGTGCAACCGTGTGATTTTGAAAAAGCATTAGGGACTTTCTTCTGCATTTCTAGCACATAGAGCAGCCCATTGAAATAATTGGGCTGCCCAACACACAAACAACATCTTTATACACCCTGTCAGTACACCTTTGCATCCCCAACCTCCCCCATCCTATCCACTCCAACCCTCCACCCCTTTAACTCTACCTGCCTCCTCTGCTCATCTTTGCACCCACCTTCCTTACCGTCCTTGCTCACCTGTCCAAACTGTAATTCCTTCTCTGCCTACCTCTGCACACCCCACGTTACCCCCCCCCCCCCCCCACCAATTTGCTTACCTTTGCAGAACAGGCTGATGTTAAGCTAAATGACCACAGTTACAGGTAGGACTTTCAAACATGCCCCTTTATCTCCCCAGTGGGCAGCATTCAGTATAGGTGATGGTGAATATGACCTCAGGGGGGCATGATATACATATGAATGCCATCTCAATTTACATAAGAATGCTGCCGGCCGCGGCTATTTAAGTATGAATGCAGACACTATTTACATATCAATATTGGTAATTTACATGTAAACACAGGGTCTGCAGGTGAGTCATCTGTACACAATAGGCTAGAGCTGGCCAGCATTAGTAGGCACATTTCACACTGAGATATTGGGACACAGCACGGGACTAAAACTTCAAGGGACAGGGGAATTTGAACTGAGATAGTTGGCTAGTATTGAGGTAGCTGCTTTGGGCCCCACAACAATGAATGGGCCCAGGGCCGCTGTCCCTTTTGCCCTGCCTTAAAGATGGCCCTGGGCCCAAGAAGAGAAAAGGGGCTGCTCTGTACACAACCATTGCACATAGAAGGTAAGTATAACATGTTTGTTATTTAAAAAAAAAAGGAAAACTTTGCAATCACTTCCAGTGTGCAGGAGATTTAACAAACCGAACAGGAAGTCCACAAGCCCTAAACATATTGCTGAAACCTATTGAAGTCTATGAAATCTTGATGTTGTTTTCTGGACTTTATCAAGACCAGTTTCTGAGCAATTGTTAAAAAATATACAGTATGGGTAGTGAGACACTGCGTAGGGGACATGTACCATGCAAAAAAAAAAAAAAAATGACCTTGCTGTTTAGTGAAAATAGGGTACCCAAAATTATTTTCAAGATGAGTCCGCCATTAAACTTCAGTGGGGTTCACTTTTACATTTTGCAATTCCCACAGTATTCAGTGAGCCCTCACAAACTAAACCCATTCACACAACCTTAATTCTGGCATATTTCCACGTCATAAGAAAAATCAAGTGTTGCAGCCAAAAACCAAAAAGCTTCTTTTTTTTCAAATTGAAATAAATCATAATGGGGTGCTGTTGCTGCATTTTGGCAAAGCTAAATGTAAACGTTTAAAAACTCAATTACACATGCAATATATGTGATGCCAGAATATATTGTCACTGACACTGTTATGAAATTTGTAGTGTTCCATAGCAGCTACAAACAGCGTAAAAGAATACCCCAAGCATGTAATATAAATGATTGAAATTTTTCATTTTTAAAATTAGATCACATTAAAAGGGAGACTCTCTCCCCACTGCATGGCATTTTAAAATATTAAATGTTTTGCTTTGTTTAATGTCCTTTAAGACAATGTCCAGCTTCCTATGCCCTTTTTGACTAGGGATGGGTCGAACGGACCCATGTTCAGTTCGGACCAGAATGTCTGAACACCGTCAAAGTTCGGACCTGAATAACGAACCCCATTAAAGTCAATGGGACCCAAACGTCAAATATCAAAATGCCCATTTTGAAGGCTTAAATGCAAGTAATTAGGCATACAATGGTTATACGGGCCCTGTCCTGGGGGACATGGATCAATAAAAAAAAGTTTATGAAAAACGTCATTTTTAAATGAGCAGTGATTTTTTGATTTTTAAAGTGAAAGCCTAAAAATTAAAAATTCCTTCCAATATAGTGCCAGGGGGGGTCCCCTTAGTCTAACTGTAAAGTGGCAGATCTGTACCATGTCTAGAATCTGCTGCAGCAATAATTGAATTTATAAAGCCCAAAAACATTTTTTTTTCCGGCAAGCTGCCTTTATTTTGCTCAGCAACAGCTGGGGAGCCAGTGGGTATGATGAGGCCACAATGTAGTGCACTGAGAACAAGGTTAGAGATTTTTTGGATACATTCTGGTGTCACTTTGACTTTGAATAAAAGTAAAGTGTGCGTTAAAATTGGTCTTCGGGTGTCGGTGGCGACTTCCCACCGTAACCCTATAGGGATAATCTTGATGAAAGCAAGAATTTGCCTTGCTGTAAAAAAATTGCAATAATATGCACCTGTCAAACAGGTGCAGAAAAATTGGTCTTTGGGTGTTCATGGTGCCTTCCCACAGTAACCCTATAGAGGTAATCTTGATGTAAGCAAGAATTGGCCTTGCTGTAAAAAATTGCAATGATATACACCTGTCAAACAGGTGCAGAAAAATTACTCTTTGGGTGTCGGGGCGCCTTCCCACCGTAACTCTATAGAGGTGCTCTTGATGAAGGGGAAAAAAATTGCAATGATATGCATATGGTTGGTGTTTTTTCCACGTTTGATGTGCCTGAGACACAGTTTGCAGATAGCAACAGTGCGATCTGCTACAGGTGTGCTGAAAATGGCCCAGACAGCTGAGCTTTGGGGAGTGGGTTGGGAGATAACAGCTGCAAAATGTGATGGAATAGGGTGGCTGCTCTCTACTCTTTCTTGATGTCGGCATCCTTGGGGTCGTGCTGCCTCACCTTCAGTTTCCTCCTTTGCTCTATCTGGTACCCAAGTCGCATCAGTGACTCCATCATCATCATCATCATCTCCATCTCCTCCATCTTCATCATTACCACTGGAGACAACTTGGCAATACGTTGCAGCTTGGGGAACATGAATGCCAATTTGTCTACCAGCGTTCCTCCCTCTCTCTAGGCTCATGTTCCTGTCACCCTCAACCCCAGAACCAGAATCTGAATCCAGTAATGGCTGGGCATCATCAAGGGGCAAGTGGCTGACGCTGTGGTCAAATAACTTAGCTGACTCCTCAATGGCTGATGTTAGGGCTATGGCAGGAATAGATGTGGACAAGGAGGCAGGTTTATCCATTCTGGTAACTGCAGGGGACTGCACAATTGTCTCTGCTTGTGTGACAGAGGACGAGGAGGATGAGGAAGGTTTAGTAAGCCAGTCCACCACCTCCTCTGCATGCTGTGGCTGGATAGCATGAGAAAACTCACTAAACAGAGGAAATGATGCTCTGCCTGAGGACTGACCACTACGTCCACCTTTGCCTGTGAATAGATTTGTTGCTGGCCCCCTTACAGTGCCAAGGGAACATCTGCCTCTCCTTGTTGTTCTCCCAAACATTATTGGGAGGGAGGGGGCGGTGCTTATAAGCAAATGTAAAGGAGAAGTTGAAATCTGTACGTAGATGCACTTTAATCAATGTAAAGAGGTGTTTGGTGCCCTTTAATTTGAGTACTCACACTACACAGACACACTCCATGGATACAATATAATATACTGCAATATAATGCCCCAAACGTACAGTAGCGCACAGAACTATATGGCGTAAAACTGGCAGTAACATACACAGTAGTAAATGGCTTTAAACTGGCAGTAACGCACAAAACTATATAGTGTTAAACTTGTAGTAATGTACACAGAACTATATTGCGTTAAACTGTCAGTAACGCACGCAAAACTATATGGCGTTAAACTGGCAGTATCGCACGCAAAACTATATGGCGTTATACTGGCAGTAACACACGCAATTCGATATGGCTTTAAACTGGCAGTAACGCACGCAAAACTATATGGCGTTAAACTGGCAGTAATGCACAAAACTATATGGCATTAAACTTGTAGTAACACACACAGAACTATATGGCGTTAAACTGGCAGTAACACACACAAAATGATATGGCGTTAAACTGGCAGTAACGCATGCAAAACAATATTGCGTTAAACTGGCAGTAACGCACGCAAAACTATATGCCGTTAAACTGGCAGTAACGCATGCAAAACGATATGGCGTTAAACTGGCAATAACGCACGCAATACGATATGGCGTTAAAGTGGCAGTAACGCAATCAAATAGACGGTGTTCAACGGTCTCTACACTGAAGCTATCTGAACTGTCCCTACTATAGTTATATACTAATGTCAAGATTACTGACACGGTCTCACTACACTACACTGGAACTTCCTGAGCTGTCCCTACTCTAGCTGCACACTATGAAAAGCTGAATGATGGTCCTCCTCACTACATTCACGCTATCCCTAGATAGGGATGAGCCGAACACCCCCGGGTTCGGTTCTCACCAGAACCTGCGAACGGACCGAAAGTTTGCACGAACGTTAGAACCCTATTAGTTACAATGGACGCGAACGTTCAAAATCTAAAGTGCTAATTATAACGGCCAATATGCATGTTATTGTCATAAAAAAGGTTTGGGGACCCGGGTCCTGCCCCAGGGGACATGTATCAGTGCAAAAAACGCAGTTTTTTCTGGAGCAGTCATTTTAACGATGCATAAAGTGAAAAAAAAGTGAAATATTCCTTTAAATATCGTACCTGGGGGGTGTCTAAAGTATGCCTGTGAAGTGGCATGTGTTTCCCCGTGTTTAGAACTGTCCGTGCACAAAATTACATTTGTAAAGGAAAAGAAGAAGCCATTTAAACTGATTGCGGCTTTAATGTCATGTCTTGTCCTGGCAATATGGATGAAAATCTTTGAGAAAAATGGCATGGCTACCCCACACCCCCCCCCCCCCCCCCCCTACCCCAGACCATTACCAGTCCCTTTGGGTCTTGTATGGATATTAAGGGGAACCCCGCACCCAAAATAAAACCCTATACCTACTACCCTATATACTCTGAACAGCAGTATACAGGCGGTGCAAACAAGACAGGGACTGTAGGTTTGTTCTTAAGTAAAATCTGTTTGTAATTTTGAACAGGTACATTTTTAAGTGTAGCTCCATCCAAAAAAATCAATTTTTACGCTTTTTGGAGAACATAGGGAAGGGTTATCACTAGGGATGGGC
The DNA here is from genome assembly GCA_028564925.1 of Lithobates sylvaticus. Classification (NCBI taxonomy): domain Eukaryota; kingdom Metazoa; phylum Chordata; class Amphibia; order Anura; family Ranidae; genus Lithobates; species Lithobates sylvaticus. The sequence goes on along the minus strand of CM053026.1, from coordinate 749,791,755 downwards.
CCGGTGTTCGATTCAAACCCATGTTCGAATCGAACATCGGGCGTTCGCCCGCTCAGCGAGCCCAGAACTCAGCGAGCCGAATTTGAATGCGAACGGCCCGCGGGCGGCCCGCAATGCACTGCGCCAGTTGCAGTGCATTGCTGGCTGATGATTGGCCAAGCATGCACTGTGACCCGCATGCTTGGCCAATCAACGAGCCAGCAGCAAGGAGAGCAATAATTGGATGCCTGTGGCCAATTATAACTCAGGGGGTTTAGTACATGCCCCACAGTATAAAAGGCCGTCGCAGCGGCGGCCTCGCATATTGTGTTGTGTTGTCAGCGTGTCAGTGTCAGTGTTATGTGCTGCTTACTGCTGACATTATGTGCTATGATTCTGGGGATTTGTGTGTGCGTGCTGTTAGTACAGCATTGCAGTATCACATCTGGGGGGTGTCTATAGTATGCCTGTGAAGGGGGGCATGTTTCCTGGGCTTAGAACTGTCCCTGCAAAAAGTGTAATTTTTGCAGGAAAAAAAGCTATTTAAAATGACTCGCGGCTAATGTATTGACGGCTCCCATAACACAGAGAACAGTCATTCATTGAAAGCCATTCATAAAAAAAAGTCATTGAAATAAAAAAAAATAAAAAGCGTGGGGGTCCCCTCAAATTCAATAACCAGGCCAAAAAAACAGCCAAAAAAAAAATATGGCGTGGGGTCCCCCTCAAAATCCATACCAGACCCTTGAGGTCTGGGATGGATTTTAAGGGGAACCCTAGCCAAAAAAAATGGCGTGGGGTCCCCCTCAAAATCCATACCAGACCCTTATCCGAGCACGCAACCTGGCAGGCCGCAGGAAAAGAGGGGGGACGAGAGCGGCCCCTCCTCCCTCCTGAACCGTACCAGGCCACATGCCCTCAACATTGGGAGGATGCTTTGGGGGTCTGAGACCCCCAAAGCACCTTGTCCCCATGTTGATGAGGACAAGGGCCTCTTCCCCACAACCCTGGCCATTGGTTGTGGGTGTCTGCGGGCGGGGGGCTTATCGGAATCTGGAAGCCCCCTTTAACAAGGGGACCCCAGATCGCGCCCCCCCGTGTGAAGTACCCCTGCCATTTCACCAAAAAAGTGTCAAAAATTGTAAAAAATGACAGGAGACGGTTTTTGACAATTCCTTTATTAAAATCTTCTTTCTTCTTTCTTCTGGTCTTCATTTCTTCATCCTTCGGTTTCTTCATCTTCTCCTTCCGGCATCTTCTTCCATCTTCTTCTTCCATCTCCTTCTTCCTCCAATCCGCTTCTTCTTGCGCTGGTCTTCTCGTCCTTCTCGTCCGGCATCTTCTTCCATGGCGTCGGCGTCTGTTCTTCTGTCGGGCCGCTCCTCGCAATGGGAGGCTCCCGCTGTGTGAGGCTTCGCTCCGTCTGACAGGTCTTTTATAACGGAGGGCACCTGGTGACCCCGCCCCCCTCTGACGTCATGGGGAAAGCCATAGGGAATTCCCCATGACGTCCCCGTGCATCAGAGGGGGCGGGGTTACCAGGTGCCCTCCGTTATAAAAGACCTGTCAGACGCAGCGAAGCCTCACACAGCGGGAGCCTCCCATTGCGCGGAGCGGCCCAGAAGAGACGCCGACGCCATGGAAGAAGATGCGGGACGAGAAGGACGAGAAGACCAGCGCAAGAAGAAGCGGATCGGAGGAAGAAGAAGATGGAAGAAGAAGATGGAAGAAGATGCCAGAAGGAGAAGATGAAGAAACCGAAGGATGAAGAAAGGAAGACCAGAAGAAAGAAGATTTTAATAAAGGAATTGTCAAAGACCGTCAAAGACCGTCTCCTGTCATTTTTACAATTTTTGACACTTTTTTGGTGAAATGGTAGGGGTACAAAAACCCCCTTACCATTTCACACGGGGGGGCGGGATCTGGGGGTCCCCTTGTTAAAGGGGGCTTCCAGATTCCGATAAGCCCCCCGCCCGCAGACCCCCACAACCAATGGCCAGGGTTGTGGGGAAGAGGCCCTTGTCCTCATCAACATGGGGACAAGGTGCTTTGGGGGTCTCAGACCCCCAAAGCATCCTCCCAATGTTGACTAGGGTTCCCCTTAAAATCCACCCCAGACCTCAAGGGTCTGGTATGGATTTTGAGGGGGACCTCACGCCATTTTTAAAAAAAATAAAATTTTTATGAATGGCTTTCAATGAATGACTGTTCTATGTGTTACGGGAGCCGTCAATACAAGTGATTTTAAATTGCTTTTTTTAGTTCTAAGCACAGGAAACATGCGCCCCTTCACAAGCATACTATAGACACCCCCCAGGTACGAAATTTAAAGGAATATTACACTTTTATTGTTTCAATTTAAGCATTATTAAAATCACTGCTCCTGAAAAAACATCAGTTTTTAAAAAAAAAATTTGCATTGATACATGTCCCCTGGGGCAGGACCCAGGTCCCCAAACACTTTTTATGACAATAACATGCATATTAGCCTTTAAAATTAGCACTTTTGATTTTGAACGTTTGCAACCATTGTAACTAATAGGGTTCTAATGCTCGCACGGACTTTAGGTCCGTTCGCGGGTTCTGGTGCTAGCCGAACGGGGGGGGGGTGTTCGGCTCATCCCTAGTTATCACCCCTGTAACATTTGTTTTGCTGTCTGTGCACCTGTTCAGAACATTTCACCTCACTTTCCGTCCCAATGACAAATGTTTTTGGAAAAGTGGGGTTTTTATTGAAACAAAGATTGGTGATAAAGCATCAGTAGAGAGGAGATACCATTTCCCAAATTAAATCTAACAGGATAGAATTTCCCTTCCTAGGGGTAGATTTCCTCTCACTTCCTGTTTTCTTCCGTTTGCAAGTAGGAGTCATTTCTAAGTTGGATGTTTGAAAGTAGGGGCCTGCCGTATATACTCTGCAGAAATTTTCCCCATTAGATGTTGGTGTTGCCACAACACTGTAAGCCCTCACAGCTACTCTTGGTGGGCACTGGAACGCCCTGCTGTGAACTATTATATCAGGAATTGTAATTACATGCCATTGTTGAACAGTGGTAGGAAAAATTGGGCCTTTGGTGGTGGTGCTGGTGCTACAACACTGTAAGCCCTCACAGTTACTCTTGGTGGGCGCAGGAATGGGCCCTGCTGTGAATTATTAGATCAAGAATTGTAATTGCATGCACCTGTTTAACAGGGGCAGAAAAATTGGGCCTTTGGTGGTGGTGGTGGTGGACGATGTCGCCACAACACTTAAAACACCTCACAGTTACTCTTGGTGGGCGCAGGAATGGCCCCTACTGTGAATTATTAGATCAAGATTTGTAATTACACGCCCCTGTTAAACAGGGGCTGAAAAATTGGGCCTCAGGCACTGGTGCTGGTGACACAACACTGCAACCCCTCACAGATACTGTACTTGGAGCACATTAATGAGACCTGTTGCAAAGCATTGCATAAAAAATTGTAATTACACGCCCCTGTTAAACCGGGGCTGATAAACTGGGCCTTAGGCACTGGTGCCACAACACTGCAACCCCTCACAGATACTGTACTTGGAGCACAGCAATGAGACCTGTTGCAAAGCATTGCATAAAAATTGTAATTACACGCCTCTGTTAAACAGGGGCTGAAAAATTGGGCCTTAGGCACTGGTGCTGGTGCCACAACACTGCAACCCCTCACAGATACTGTACTTGGAGCACAGCAATGAGACCTGTTGCAAAGCATTGCATAAAAAATTGTAATTACACGCCCCTGTTAAACAGGGGCTGAAATATTGGGCCTTAGGCACTGGTGCTGGTGCCACAACACTGCAACTCCTCACAGATACTGTACTTGGAGCACAGCAATGAGACCTGTTGCAAAGCATTGCATACAAAATTGTAATTACATGCCCCTGTTGAACAGGGGCTGAAAAATTGGGCCTTAGGCACTGGTGGTGGCACCCAGATACAAAAATGTTCTTCCAAGCTATCATCAGGATCATTGAGGAGGAAGAGGATAGTCAGTCAACATAAAAGGACAGTCACTCAGCATCAGCATAGGCAGTCTTGAAGGGATGTGACATTTCAAAATAAATGATTCTGTTATATCAGCTTCAGGTGCCTGGTAGCTGGTGGTGATCCAAGACTGATTCGTCTTTATGAAGGTCAGTCGATCAACCAAGTCGGTGGACTGGCGCACCCTGTGATCGGTGACAAAGCCTCCAGCAGCACTAAATGTGCGTTCCAAAAGAACGCTGGATGCAGGACAGGCCAGTTGCTCAATTGCATACTGTGCAAGCTCTGGCCAGTGATCCATCCTCAAGACCCAGTAAGCCAGAGGATTTTCGGTGGGAAAGGTGTCCAAGTCTGACCTTGCCCCTAAGTATTCCTGCACCATGTATATCAGACGCTGGCGATGGTTGCTAGAACTGATCATACCTTGGGGCTGCGGACTAAAAAATTGTCTGAACGCATCGGTCAGACATCCACCTTCCCCACCGCTCCTTCTGCTACTGACCGAAGCCTCAGCAACTCGTTGTCCAGGACCAGGAGTTTGTAACCTCCCAGTCTCTGGGAACGCATTGCACAGACCTTTCTGCAAGGCCTGCCGGAGATGTCTTATCCTCTGCTCCCTCTGTGACGGCAAGATAAGGTCCGCAACCTTACCCTTGTACCGTGGATCAAGGAGAGTGGCCAGCCTGCTGATGCTGAGTGCCAGGCTCCACTTCCATGCTGACACAATCCTCCTCCTCCTCCTCCTCCTCATCCTCTTCCTGTGTGATGGGTAGGAGAGAAGGAACACTGTCTGGATAAAGGGGGCCTTAAGAGGCAAGGAAGTCCTCCTCTTCCTGCCTCTGTTCTGCCTCAAGTGCCCTGTCCATTATTCCACGCAGTGTATGCTCCAACAGGTGCACAAGAGGTACAGTGTCACTGATGCATGCACTGTCACTGCTCACCATCTTCGTGGCCTCCTCAAATGGTGACAGGACAGTGCATGCATCCCTGATCATGCTCCACTGGCGTGGTGAAAAAAATCCGAGCTCCCCTGACCCTGTCCTGGTGCCGTAGTCGCACAGGTACTCATTGATGGCCCTCTGCTGCATGTGCAGTCGCTGCTGCATGGCTAACGTTGAGTTCCACCTGGTGGGCATGTCACATATAAGGCGGTTCTTGGGCAGGTTCAACTCCTTTTGCAGCTCAGCCAGCCAAGCACTGGCATTATATGATTGGCCGAAATGCACACAGACTTTCCTGGCCTGCCTCAGGACATCCTGTAAGCCTGGGTACTTGCCCAAGAACTGCTGCACCACCAGGTTAAGGACGTGAGCCATTCAGGGCACATGGATCAGCTGTCCCTGTCGCAGGGCGGAGAGGAGGTTGGTGCCATTGTCACAAACCACCTGTCATGAAGATCCTGCCAGAAACCTGAACCCTGGCCCACGGGCGCCACTGCGCATGCGCATGTGCGGCGGTGCGTGTGCACGTGTGCGGCTGCGCACGGGCACGTGCACAGGTAGACAGGTGCGCGCTCTTGGTGGCGCCAGGCAGCCTATTTAAATCCGGCCAGAGCAGACAGTCCCCGCTGTCTGCTCTACAGCGTTGTGGTGATAGTAACCTGGACCTGTTTCCTCTGTCCTGTATTGACCCGGCCTGCCTGTAACCATTCACCTATCCGCCTGCACCCGACCTTGGCTTGTTTGTGACCATTCTTCTGCTTAATCCTCTTGTACCTTGCTGCCAGCCTGATACCTGACCCGGCCTGTTCTAATGACCCAGCTTACCTGTACTGATCCGGTCTGCTCTGAAACTCTGTTTGCTTTGCTGAACCAGCTTACCTGTACTAATCCGGTCTGCTCTGAGGTCCTGTCTGCTGTGCTGAACCAGCTTACCTGTGCTGATCCGGCCTGCTCTGAGTTCCTGTCTGCTGTGCTGAACCAGCTTACCTGTACTGATCCGGCCTGCTCTGAGTTCCTGTCTGCTTTGCTGAACCAGCTTACCTGTACTGATCTGGCCTGCTCTGAGTTCCTGTCTGCTTTGCTGAACCAGCTTACCTGTACTGATCCGGCCTGCTCTGCTATCCAGTCTGCTGTGTTGATCCTGCCTGTCCATCCAGATCCAGCCTGCTCTGCTATCCAGTCTGCTGTGCTGACCCTGCCTGTCCATCCAGATCCAGCCTGCTCTGCTATCCAGTCTGCTGTGCTGATCCTGCCTGTCCACCCAGATCCAGCCTGCTCTGCTATCCAGTCTGCTGTGCCGATCCTGCCTGTCCATCCAGATCCAGCCTGCTCTGCTATCCAGTCTGCTGTGCCGATCCTGCCTGTCCATTCAGATCCAGCCTGCTCTGCTATCCAGTCTGCTGTGCCGATCCTGCCTGTCCATCCAGATCCAGCCTGCTCTGCTATCCAGTCTGCTGTGCCGATCCTGCCTGTTCATCCAGATCCAGCCTGCTCTGCTATCCAGTCTGCTGTGCCGATCCTGCCTGTCCATCCAGATCCAGCCTGCTCTGCTATCCAGTCTGCTGTGCCGATCCTGCCTGTTCATCCAGATCCAGCCTGCTCTGCTATCCAGTCTGCTGTGCCGATCCTGCCTGTCCATCCAGATCCAGCCTGCTCTGCTATCCAGTCTGCTGTGCCGATCCTGCCTGTCCATCCAGATCCAGCCTGCTCTGCTACCTAGTCTGCTGTGCCGATCCTGCCTGTCCATCCAGATCCAGCCTGCTCTGCTATCCAGTCTGCTGTGCCGATCCTGCCTGTTCATCCAGATCCAGCCTGCTCTGCTATCCAGTCTGCTGTGCCGATCCTGCCTGTCCATCCAGATCCAGCCTGCTCTGCTATCCAGTCTGCTGTGCCGATCCTGCCTGTCCATCCAGATCCAGCCTGCTCTGCTATCCAGTCTGCTGTGCCGATCCTGCCTGTCCATCCAGATCCAGCCTGCTCTGCTATCCAGTCTGCTGTGCCGATCCTGCCTGTCCATCCAGATCCAGCTCTGCTCTGCTATCCAGTCTGCTGTGCCGATCCTGCCTGTCCATCCAGATCCAGCCTGCTCTGCTATCCAGTCTGCTGTGCCGACCCTGCCTGTCCATCCAGATCCAGCCTGCTCTGCTATCCAGTCTGCTGTGCCGATCCTGCCTGTCCATCCAGATCCAGCCTGCTCTGCTATCCAGTCTGCTGTGCCGATCCTGCCTGTCCATCCAGATCCAGCCTACTCTGCTATCCAGTCTGCTGTGCCGATCCTGCCTGTCCATCCATATCCAGCCTGCTCCGCTATCCAGTCTGCTGTGCCGATCCTGCTTGTTCATCCAGATCCAGCCTGCTCTGCTATCCAGTCTGCTGTGCTGATCCTGCCTGTCCATCCAGATCCAGCCTGCTCTGCTATCCAGTCTGCTGTGCTGATCCTGCCTGTCCATCCAGATCCAGCCTGCTCTGCTATCCAGTCTGCTGTGCTGATCTAGTTACCCACCTTGTCCGCTGAGTTGACCCTGTGTCACTCCACCGGTCTGTTGATCCTGCCAGGCACCCGTGCTCCTCCTCACTCCTGGGTCTACTGTCACCCTACCAGGGAACCAGGAGTGGGAGACGCAAGGGAGGTCTCTCTCTGCAAACTCGGGCTCGCACCACCAGGTACGTGACACCACCATTCTTGGCTTAAGCTGGCGTGGCGTCAACCACCTCTCGGCCTGCCCCTGCAGAGCTGACAGAACCTCTGCCCCAGTGTGGCTCCTGTCCCCCAAACACACCAGCGCAAGCACAGCATGGCATCTTTTTGCCTGCATACTTGCGTAGCCCCTTGGACGCCTACGGAGCACCGCTGGTTCCAAGCACAGAGCACTCGAAGAGACCATGGAGGAAGAAGAAGAGGAGGGAGTGGAGGAGAGAGGTGTGTCACAACTAGTAGTAGCATTTTGGAGGCGTGGTGGCGGAACAACCTCCAACACTACTGCACCTTGTCCTGCATCCTTCCCAGCTGCCAAAAGAGTGACCCAATGGGCCGTGAAAGATAGGTAACGGTGCGATCTGATGCACTTGTCTCAAAAAAGGCCCACACCAAAGAACTTTTGTAATAACGCGCAGAGTCCGCGCCCTGCACAGGCGGAGCTCTGTGGTGTGATTCAGTTGGTGTGCTGCCCCCAAGCTGGCCCCCGGAGGGCATCCTGCCTCTTTGGAGATGTGTCACCGCCTCCTCCTCCTCCTCATCTCTCCGTTCAGGCACCCACGTGGAGTCAGTGACTTCATCATCCCCTCCCTCTTCACCACTGGAGCAAACCTGGCAGTAAGCTGCAGCTGGTGGAACATGACTGCCAGATTGCTGTCCTTGAGCATCCCCTCTCTCTGCGCTCACGCTACTGCCTTCCTCTAGCTGGGTATCATCATCGGAGCCTTCAAAACACTGGGCATCCTCCTGGAGCATGTACCCAACACTGTGCTCAAACAGTTCGGGGGACTCCTCAGGAGGACATGGTGGGTCTAGGGAAGGGGTGACAGAGTATGCTTTGGCAGCTGCTTTGCCAGTACCCTGAGCCTGGGTAAGAGAGGATGAGGAGGATGAGGAGGATGAGGAGGGCTTGGTCATCCACTCTACCAAGCCTTCGGCATGATGCGGTTCAACATGTCCAGCTGCCGAAAATAAGGACAAGCGTGTCCCATGGCCACGTGCTGATGACGATGCACCGCATCCACGACCAGCACTGTTGTCTCTAGACACAGAGCCTGCTTGCCCTGTTTTCTTGGCTCGTGACTGTCTGCCTCTCCTTGTTGACCTTCCAGACATTGTAATGGCCTGCAGGGAGATGGTAAAAACAGCTATTGGGTAGTGTATATTGTGCTGGAGTCACACAACACACACACTAAATCCTGCAGATGGCTGGATTAATGGAGAACTGCACAAAATGGTAGATACAGGTGGAGGTTTATACTGTGCTGTGCTGGCTGGACTCACACAGCACACACACTAACTACTGCAGATGGCTGTATTTATAGAGAACAGTACATTCCCCACAGGCAGATGCCTGAGAAGAACACACTATCCCTGCCTATTTTTCCTCTTTCCCTACACTTTGCCCACACCGAAATCAATGATCAATAGTTCACAGTTCCACTGTCCCTGCCTGCCTATCAATCCTCTTTCCCTGCACTTTGCCCACACAGAAATCCATGATCAATAGTTCACAGTTCCACCGTCCCTGCCTGCCTATCAATCCTCTTTCCCTGCACTTTGCCCACACAGAAATCAATGATCAATATTTCACAGTTCCACTGTCCCTGCCTGCCTATCAATCCTCTTTCCCTGCACTTTGCCACACAGAAATCAATGATCAATAGTTCACAGTTCCACTGTCCCTGCCTATCAATACTCTTTCCCTGAACGCCACAACACACTACACAAGGCCACCAGCGTGGCGGCCTTATATAGTGTGGGGCATGTACTAAACCCCCTGAGCTATAATTGGCCACAGGCATCCTGTCTGTGGCCAATTATTGCTCTCCTCGCTGCTGGCACTATGATTGGCCAAGCATGCGGGTCACAGTGCATGCTTGGCCAATCATCAGCCAGCAATGAACTGCGACTATCGCAGTGCATTGCGGACCGTTCGCATCACACGAATTTGATGCGTACGGCCCCCAGAGTTCTGGACTCGACGAGCGGACAAACGGCCGATGTTCGATTTGAACATGGGTTTGAATCGAACACCGGGCCCATCCCTATCCCTAGACTGACTCTAAACTAATATTCTACACTGACAATTGAAGCAAAATAGCACAGTATAGCACACTAACTAATAGCACTGAACAGAGCCCTGTTCTATCTCTCTCCACGCCAAAATCACACTGAAAATGGCTGCCATTGAAAGAATACTTTTATACTGTGTGGCGGGAATGAACCAATGATTTGATAAAGTCATGATGACAGTGTCCAATCATGACAGTGCTCTGTGCCCTGATTGGCTGAAGCTTTCACTGCTTCAGCCAATCAGGGCTTGCAATGCACTGTTCAACGCCACAAGGCATTGTGGTCGGTTCGGGGAGGCGACCAAACGGTCGAATGACTGGTTTGTTCTCGTTTGTTCTGCTGTTCGCCAAACTTCCGAACAACGAAAGTTCAGCCCGAACTTATGCTCCGGCCAAACCGTTCGCCCATCCCTGTTTTTGACAACATTTTGCCTATTAGCCTTCCAAATGGGCAGAATTTCTAAGAAATAGCCCCCCTCCTCTCAGCCCTTGGACTTCAATAGCATTCGCTAGTAAGTTCCAGTTTTGTACATTTCAAATAGGAAATAATTTAGGACCCTTGTTCCTTGGAAGTAGTCTGTCCACAACTTGGAAAAAATATCTTAAAGCTGAACTCTGTTTAACTTACAACTGACAATTTTACTGAACAACAGATATTGCTATACTCCAGGTACTCTGACAGGAGGGTAGCTGCTTTATCACACACCAGCAGCTATGCCTATCCCTCCCTTCCACTGTGCATTCATGGTGGAAGGCTTTGTGTTTTGTAAATAGGTTCATATAATATAATTTGCTCTGTGATTGTACAGGAGAAGGGGTAGGGGGAGCAGAGGAGCTACATATGACTGCAGCTGCAGGAACTTAGGTTTAGTGTCTGAGTGAGTGAGTAAAGCAATAGCTAAGCCCCCAGCACTCAGTAAAAAAATGTAATTGTAAATTAAAGAAATATGCCTTAAGGTGGCATGCACCTCATTGGGCTTAACCAATAGTAATCAAGCTCATGCAGTATTAAATAGTGTCTAATTTTCTAGATTTCAGCATTAAAAGTGTATGTTGAGCTAAAACTTTTGTCTGAGCAGAGATTTTGTCTGTTCCTGCTGGTAATGGTAATGTTTTACCATATAATAGTGAAGATAACTCACCAAAAGTAATACAGACAGAAAATAATAAGCTTTTCAAATGTTGTGGGACAGCAAGTCCCAGCATGTCCACCAATTATGCTCCCCTTGACTTTCACTTTCATTGTTCTGTTTTGATTGGCCCAGACTGGGTGCCAAAGAGGACAGTGTGATAAAGAGAAGGATCTTGGGATGTGTAGTTCCATTACTCTCAGGTAAAACCACTCTCTATTGCACATGCATCAAACTGGCATCCCTCCAGATGTTGCTGAACTACAAGTCCCAAGAATCATTGCAAGGCTGGCAGATACAAGCATAACTCCCACAAGCAGAGGCATGATGGGACTTGAAGTTCTGCAACAGCTGGAGGGCCGCTAGTTTGACATCCCTGCTCTATTTCAAAGGAACCTACAGCACTCAAGAGGCTGTGCAACTGGGGAGAGAAAAGAGAACTTTTTGCAGAACTGCCTGGGCAGACCGAGCAATGTGGTGCTAGACCGGGAGAAGAGACAAAGCGAGGACAGAGTGCTGGGCCTATAGCACCTCTTTGTCTGCTCGGCTGATCCTCAGAGGTTCAGGGACACCATATGGAATTGCCAACCTGCCATCAACTGTATGTAAAACACACAGCAAGGGTGCTAGCCCAGCCTCAGCTACACCTGGGATTCAAAGTAGTCACAGATCCATTCCCAGTGTCCCAGAGAGCCAGAGCAAGGTCCCTAGTCTGGGTCACTCTAAGGGGCTTTGATGGTGGCATAGTCTACATGGACTTTGCTACCCCACTTCCTTCTTCTTTCTGCAGTGACATCACTGCAACCTTAATGTCCCTGTTACAGTTTAAGCTGTAAACTAGAGGTTGGTAAAATATGTGCCCGGTCATTTATTCGGTTATTTTTTCTTGTTTGTTCACAGGCATATGCAGGGCTGGACTGGGACAAAAATGTTGCCCTGGACTTCGTCCAGACCGCCGACTTCAATTTAGTGAACGCACACAAAAACAAGCGAACAAGTAAAGTGGGAGGGCTAATGTCACGCAGGAACATTGCTACAGGCTCATTGGCTGGAATTTCAGAAACTGACATTGCTGCACAGCCATCGACTGCCTTTCAGCAATGCAGCATCGCTGAGGCTGAGCAGGGTTGCGCACTATGAAGTGAGGTTATGGGCAGTGCGGATAACAGGTCTCTCCCATACCGGCCGTCCGGACAAATCCCACCCCCGGCAGGCCAGCCAACCCTGATTGCCACCAAAGTCCCCCCCTTCGCTGGCCATTAGCCGTTCTACTTTATTTTCTTATACGCAGTACAGCTCAGGGAGGGTTGGCAACCTAAGGCCCTCACCATTCATCCCCATCTGGTTTTATAATGGGTATTGATGTTATGCAGCAAGACAAATATGGTACAATGTGGTAACACATTTTAATGTTAATAGCAACAAAGAAGGTTTAACAAAAATAATGCATCAATGCAGCCTTATCAGTGCCCATCAGAGCAGCCTGACCAATGGCCATCAATACAGCCTCACCAGTACCCCTCAATGCAGCCTCACCAGTGCCCATCAATGCAGCCTCATCAGTGACCATCAATACAGTCCCACCAGTGCCCATCAATGCAGCCTCACCAGTGCCCATCAACACAGCCTGATCAGTGCCCATCAATGCAGCCTCACCAGTGACCATCAATGCAACCTCACCAGTGACCATCAATGCAACCTCACCAGTGACCATCAATGCAACCTCACCAGTGGCCATCAATACAACCTTACCAGTGACCATAAAAACAGCCTCACTAGTGACCATCAATGCAGTCTGATCAGTGCACATCGGTGCCCATCAGTGCAGCCTCATTAGTGCCCACAAATGCAGCCTGATCAGTGCCTATTCAATGCAGCCTCACAAGTGCCCACAAATGCAACCTGATCAGTGCCCATCCAATGCAGCCTCACCAGTGCCCATCCAATGCAGCCTCACCAGTGCAGTCTGATCAGTGCTCATCAGTGCCCATCAATGCAGCCTCATCAGTTCCCATCCATGCAGCCTGTTCCGTGCCCATCCAATGCAGTCCCACGAGTACCCATCAATGCAGCCTCACCAGTGCCCATCTAATGCAGCCTCATCAGCGCCCATCAGTGCAGCATGATCAGTGCTCATCGGCACAGCTTCATCAGTGCAGCCTGATCAGTGCCCATCAATGCAGCCTGCAATGCAGAGTGAGGAGAGCAGCCGGATTACACAGTGCAGGGATCTTTCGCTTACCTGGTGCGGCCGCTGTCAGTTCCCATCCATGCAGGCTGATTCGTGCCCATCCAATGCAGCCCCACCAGTACCCATCAATGCAGCCTCACCAGTGCCCATCTAATGCAACCTCATCAGTGCCCATCAGTGCAGCATGATCAGTACTCATCGGCACAGCTTCATCAGTGCAGCCTGATCAGTGCCCATCAATGCAGCCTGCAATGCAGAGAGAGGAGAGCCGCCGGATTACACAGTGCAGGGATCTCTCGCTTACCTGGTGCGGCCGCTGTCATATGAAGTCCCACCTCCTGGACCATCTCATTCTGAGTAATCCAAATGGGCAGCCCAATGGGCCCAGTGGAACCCCTCCCTCTGCCCCAGCTTGCGGTGCACCCGCTCAGGATCGGCCCTGCAAAGCGGGGACACACTTGGTCCAGGGACAGTGTCCTCAATTCGCAGACTGTCCCTGGAAACCAGGGATGTCTGGTCACACTAGGCTAGTGGCCAGCAGGCCCCACAGGCCCCACAGACCATGGTCAGCAGACCAGCAGGACCCGCTGACCTGTGGGTCCTACCGGCTACTGACCTGTCGGTCCTGCCAGCCACTGACCTGTGGGCCCTGCCGGCCACTGACTTGTGGGTCCTGCTAAGCACTGACTTGTGGGTCCTTCTGGCCGCTGACCTGTGGGTCCTGCTGGGAGCTTGCCATGGCCTATGGGATTCCAGTAGGACCTACAGGCCAGCTCCCAACAGGACCCACAGTGTTAAGGCCTTTTTTGAGGTACTGGATGGGCACTGGGACAGGGTAAATGTGAGGATAGATGGGATGTGGGGTCAGCTGGCCCTGGGGGTGTCAGGGTCTCTCACCTCAGTGATGACAGCTGTCAGTGCCAGCTCAGCAGGTCCTTGCATGGTCTCCTCCTGTCCTGGGGCTGGGGTCAAGTAAATTTGCAGCCAAAGCCAGTCACATGGCTGCCAAATTCTGTCTCCCTGGCATGCTCTGCCTCCAAGATCTGGGAGTTGTAGTTTCCAGGCTGTGCTGCTTCTCCACCCACTGGGAGTTTGAGAGTGTGCATAGTGGACTACAACTTCCAGAATGCAACATCTTGTGTCAGCTAGCCGATGGCTGTCAGCCCTGGCCATGCCCCCCGGCCTGACTTCCTCCAAGAAAAATTAAATTGCCAGCGGGCAGCAGGCTGCCGCCAGCCGTTTTGAATGTAAGTAAGGCCGGCTTGACAGGCTGTCACTGAAACCGGCCCACCGAGCCATCGGCCCACCAGGAAACTCTGGTAGTCCCGATGGCCAGTACATGCCTGGGCATATGTAGCATTTGTAGCATAGAAGGCCTCTGTATAGTCTTAGGGGGTCATTGCTTTCTTTTTGACTGTGTTGTTTTATTCTTGTATAAGCTGTTTGTGTTAATAGAACTACATCTTCATTCAATTTGGTTACTCATTACTCATCAGGGGTATACCAAAGCAGTTTACGTGGTAACATTGATGGTCCATGCTCCAGATTTTACTTATAGAGCTGTTTTATTCAGCAGCTCTTTCAGGGGTGTGCTACATTAATGAGATAGAAACATCTCTAAGGCCGCGTACACACGAGCAGACTTTCCCGCAGGAATTTTCTTTTTTTCCTCCCAAAAGTCCGGCGGACTAAGTTTTAAGTTCAGACTTAAAATTGTCCGTTGGACTCGGCAGTCCGGCGGACAATCCCGTGGGCTGTGTGCTAGTCCACGGGACTTTTCAAATGAATGGACTTGCCTCGCACACGGAGGAAAGTTCATTAATTTAGAACGTGAGTCCAGGTAGATGGGACTAGCGAAGGCAGTGAATGCCGCCGCGCTAGCCCCGTCACCTGGTATGGATTTAAAGGGGAATCCCTACGCCCAAAACAATGGCGTGGGGGTCCCCCCAAATCCATCTCAGACCCTTATCTGAGCACGCAGCAAGGCCGGTCAGGAAAGGGGGTGGGGACGAGCGAGCGCCCCCCCCCCCCTCCTGAGCCGTACCAGGCCGCGTGCCCTCAACATGGGGGGTGCCCTGGGGAAAGGGGGGCCCTGCGCCCCCCCACCCCAAAGCACCTTGTCCCCATGTTGATGAGGACAAGGGCCTCTTCCCGACAACCCTGGCCGTTGGTTGTCGGGGTCTGCGGGCGGGGGGCTTATCGGAATCCGGGAGCCCCCTTTAATAAGGGGGCCCCCAGATACCGGCCCCCCACCCTATGTGAATGAGTATGGGGTACGATGTACCCCTACCCATTCACCTAAGGAAAAAAGTGTAAATAAAAAAAGACACAATTTTTTAAAATATTTTATTGCACAGCTCCGGGGGTCTTCTTCCGTCTTGGCGGGTCTGCTCGCCGGACTCCTCCGCTATCTTCTGCTCTTTTACCTAGCTCTTTCACTCTTCTTTGCCGCCGTCGTCGTCTGGGGGTCTCGTTCCGCCTTCGGGGTCTTGTCCCGCTCTTCGGTTCTTCTTGCCACTGTCGCCGCCGCCATCTGCGTCGACTACTTCTTCTTCTTCCGATGTTGACTCGTCGCTCTCTCTGGCCGGAATGGCAGAGACACGCGGTGTTGTGACTTATATAGGGACAAGGGGTGGGGCAACCGTCTCATGTCACATGGTGACCCCGCCCCCATATGATGTCACAGTCCCAGCATCCTCCGGGACTGTGACATCATATGGGGGAGGGGTCACCATGTGACATGAGACGGTGGCCCCGCCCCTTGTCCCTATATAAGTCACAACACCGCGTGTCTCTGCCATTATGGCCAGAGAGAGCGACGAGTCAACATCGGAGGAAGAAGAAGAAGAAGACAACGATGCAGAAGGCGGCAGCGGGGACAGCGGCAAGAAGAACTGAAGAGCGGGACAAGACCCCCGAAGGCATAACGAGACCTCAGACGACGACGGCGGCGACGAAGGAGAAAGCCGGGCTCCTCCGCTCGTGAAAGAGCTAGGTAAAAGAGCAGAAGATAGCGGAGGAGTCCGGCGAGAAGGCCCCCGAAGACGGAAGAAGATTGTGTCGTTTTTTTATTTACACTTTTTTCCTTAGGTGAATGGGTAGGGGTACATCGTACCCCATACTCATTCACATAGGGTGGGGGGCCCGGTATCTGGGGGCCCCTTATTAAAGGGGGCTCCCGGATTCCGATAAGCCCCCCGCCCGCAGACCCCGACAACCAACGGCCAGGGTTGTCAGGAAGAGGCCCTTGTCCTCATCAACAACATGGGGACAAGGTGCTTTGGGGTGGGGGGCCGCAGGGCTCCCCTTTCCCCAGGGCACCCCCCATGTCTAGGGCACGTGGCCTGGTACAGCTCAGGAGGGGGGGGCTCGCTCGTCCCCACCCCCTTTCCTGACCGGCCGGGCTGCGTGCTCGGATAAGGGTCTGAGATGGATTTGGGGGGACCCCCACGCCGTTTTTTCAGTGCAGTGATTCCCCTTTAAATCCATACCAGGTGACGGGGGTAGCGCGGCGGCATTCACTGCCTTCGCTAGTCCCGTCTACCTGGAGTCACGTTCTAAATGAACGTGTGTCAGCAAGTCCGTTCATTTCAAAAGTCCTGCAGACTTTTTCACAAAAGCCGGCGGATTGGAAAAGTCCGGGCGTGTGTGAGCAAGTCCACATGGTCGGAAGTCCGGCGGAACTCCGCTGGAAAGTCGGCGGTTTGTCTGCTGGACTAGGTCCGGCGGACAATCCCACCGGAAAATCCGAGCGTGTGTACGCCGCATAACAGAGCCTCAAATATCAGTAAAAATCCAGCAAGGGATGTTCAACACATCTAAAACAAAAAGTTTTGGGCTTGATGTTTTTCTACATAAAGGATGTAGTTTAAGGTTTAGCCAAAAAACATGACTGTATTCCCCAAACATTAACTTTATTTATTTATTTTTTCTTGAAAGTTACACCATTTTTTGAAACATGTTGTTATTGAAAATGAAGGTAAGGAAAAAAAAATATTTAATGAACTTGGAGAAATGAACAGTGAATACCTCTTCTGTAACCTGGTGTGTGATTCAAATGATAGAGTATTAAGATTTGTAGGCCACTTCAAACCATATAGGAAGCCTACATTCCATGGAAGTTCAATAATCTGGAAAACTGGAAGCAAGGTGAATCAAACTTATTATTGTATCTGTGCAGAATATAGTTTTATTTATTACTTTTCAGTTCAGTTTTTACTGTTCAAGCTAACAAAAGACTTATTGTACCGTATATATTCTTCTCCATCTGTATCAATGAGATTGGAACTAGTCAATGAAGTTGTTGGTGAACCTTTCTAGCTCTTCTCTTTTTCTAGATTTGTTCTTTTTTATCCCCAATCTGCATTCACTATATATTCAATTGTTCACCTCTTTGCCTAGTCTACCTGTTTTGATATATTTCTTTTTTTTATTTGCATATAACTGCCTCAAAAAAATGTCTAAAGGGGAAATTAGAGCTCTGTGATATTCAGTGCAAAGTGTGAAAAAACAGCCAAACAATTATAATTACCGTATTTATCGGCGTATAACATGCGCCAGGGTATAACACGCACCCCAAGTTTAGGAGGGAATTTTAAGGAAAAAAACTTTTAGGATGGAAGTTTAAGGAAAAAAAAAACTTACATTTAAATGCCCATCAATGCAGGCTTGCCAGTGCAGCCTTGTCCCAGTGCAGCCTTGTCAGTGCAACCTTGCCAGTGCAGCCTTGTCCCAGTGCAGTCTTGTCCCAGTGCAGCCTTTCACCAGTGCAGCCTTTCCCCTCAGTGTCCATCGCCATTTAAATTAAATTTAGGGAAGGGATTTTTTTGTTAGCTTAGTGGGTGTGGTGAAGCTTTTGAAATCCATCATCCCATCATGTGCAAGCCAAAATAAGTGACTGGGTGTTCTTTGCAAAGTTCATTTTTACTGCATTTACTAATCTAAAGAAAATGTATTTGCATAGTGAAAGGCCTATTTGTCTTTTAAAATCATCCCTAGAAATTACTTCTGAGACGAACATTCTAACTCATATATTTCCAATTTAAACCATGGTCAGAGATTTGTGTCACCAATTTGAGGTATGTTGTTATTGATCATGTTTTGTTTTAAAAGGTTCCAAGATCCAGATGTACAGACAATTGCTTACCGGGAAGCAGAAAAATCTTTAATAATACACTGGAAATTTGTTGTTATGGCTGTGTCCCATGTTCTGAAGGAGAAATCTCAAATAAAACCGGTACTATTTCTTTTACTTCAATGCCCAGCTATCACTTAAAGTGTTTGTTAGCCCATATATATATATATATAAATCACTGGCAGACCCTCTATTATAGGCAGACATAGCACATTGTAGTTGTCTTTTATAAAAACAAGGCATGTAAATACCATTTTAGAACAATCTTCAGGCCAGTCACATGACTCTCGGCTGCTCCGATGGATGGCTTCTACAGGAGGGGCTGAGCTCTCCCTCTGATGTCAGTTGGGGAGATCACATGGCCGCTCAGCCCCTCCTGCAGTAGCCCTGGAAACTGTCCGAGAGTCACGTGACCGGCCTGAAGATCGCACTAAATCTGTATTTACAAGCCAATTTTTTTTTAAAAGACTAATACAGTGTGCTATGCCAAAATATAATAGAGGGGCTGGCAGTGACCTTTTCTAACTTATTTGTACTAATAGCGGTGGGGAAGAGGGGGGCGAGACAGAAACTCACAACACGGAGCTGACAGGCAAGGAGGAGGGTGAGGGGGAGAGAGGAGAGCAGAGAGGACAGCTGTGGATGAGGAAGGGACGTACACTGACCACGGTGGTCAGGGCTCAGCAGCCCTGATTATCGTGGTCAGTGTAGAGAGGGGAATACAGGAAATGGCAGGTTCAGGGAGGTTTTTAACAGTTTAGAGAGGGGCAGATTACACAGCAAAAGCAATGTGATATTTAATCTGCTTTAAGGGACCAGGGTCTGTATTTTTTTTTTTTGGGGGGGGGGGGGGTTAACAAACACTTTAAATACTTGGAACTAATCTCTGAATGACCTTTCTCTTCTATTTGTATTAGATCATATTGGGGGTTGGGGGGATCAGGTGACTCATTCCTTGACCTGTTCTTTAAAAAAAAAAATTAAACAGTATGCCTGGTGAAATCTTGACAGGGAGATATCAAACTATCTGCCCTTTGTAGATCACAAAGAAAGTGCAACAAAAGGGGAATAATATGTATGGACCCAACATATCTCCTCCAGTATTTTCAAAGCTCACTAGACTGGAGTGTTCTCCCAAGATTTTACATAAATAATGTACTATCATCCCAGATTAATATGCAGTAAAAAAGTTATTGGAGATTTGGGACTGTCTATGGTACATACACAAAAAAGAGTAGTTTCATGAAGATATAATAAAATTGCTTGTTTTATTAACATAAAAAAATATAAAGAAAAAGAAAAATACATACAATGTTAGACTCCATGTACATCAGTATATGAATCATAGGGTTCAAAGATATTACATACAATTCCTAATGGAACACCTATATTGTCATACATTCAAAGTACACAGGTCATAATACTTGTCCAATCGCTCGACATGTTTCGCCTATAGAGGCTTCATCAGGAGACAAGGATAAGATATATTTGCAGATGGACGAGGGTTTTTTAGAAATTTTCCGTGTTCTATGGTATGTATACAAAACAATATATTGGTTAGTATAAATAACACAGTTGATAATCATTAAAACGTTATATATGCTGCATAGAGTGTGCAATGACAGGGATGTCTGGTGAAGTCAATTTACACATGCATGGTTCCCTACCTCCAATGTTATAGGGGTCATACGCATGGTCAGGCTTCTGAATAGAGATGCCAATGGTTGCACTGGAGCACCCCCCAAAAGAGGAACCCGCACAGGGACGTACCCAGCGAGCACCACCAATCGTGGCTAGGGAATTGTAGGGGGAGAGAGAAGTCCTATTTCTTCATCCAATAAAGAGTTTATAGGGCCTGTGGAGTACAAATGTACTTATTAACCACAATTGTTTTCACATAAGTCATAATCATTCGTACGGTAGCAAAGTGGTGTGACCATGCCCAATGTCAGTTGTCAGGCTTTACCTACCTCAACGAAAACTTGTAAAGATCTATACTTGTAAGAGGCTCGGGTCGATCAGCCCCCCAAACGAAGAGAACCGAATGGGGGGAGGCGAATGGGAACTGCTGGGTCTTTGTTTTGAGTATTTATCCACTGGATCAGGACAATTTCTGAAAAGTAGCAAAGCAAAAGAAAAGAAAAGAGACCCCAGTAAAAATGCATAGGAACCATATCCAATACATTTCATGGATCCCCAAAAGATAGAGGAGTTATAATCCCCTACCTTATCATAGAGTATATATGGCGTCAGAGCGTGTCATGTTTGATGGTTGGTCAACCCATATACTGCCCCTCAGACGGGGCTAGGTAAAGCATCCAAAGCCTATGAAAAAGACATTAAAGATAATTGCAGTGGTTTCATATAGTCAAGTTTGCGGTGGGCAAAAAGTCCACCAGTCAAAGGAGTTTAGTTGAATCAATTTACCTGTTTTAGATCGTTCCCAGAGCGTCCCGAGCCTCACCTCCACCTCAGTCTGACACAGCGTCAGACTGGGTTTAAGTAGTCTCCCCCCGTGGCGCCAAATGCGCACGGCGTGTGACATCACGCCGTGCTGACGTCACGCGGACGTAGTGCGGAGATCAGACGGCGCCTATCCAGGACCAGGTGACCGGAGTGTTCCTATAGGGAACCACTTCCGGTGCACAGTTCAGCTGGGACTGTCCTGACATGCCCTGCTGACAGCAGCCAAGCTGTACTGTCAGTTAATAGGGCATGATAGGGTCCCTGTAGATGGAAACCTCAAACTTAGTGGCCGGGTCAGGACTAGCAGCCGATCCCCGACCCGGAAGCGTGGCGGGCAGGAGACCACCCTAGGGTGGACATAACTAACCACGCTTGTAAAAAAAAAAAAAAAGGGAGAGAAATAAAGAGGGCACCCTGCATATACACATTCACTGCAGCATATGATTCTTTTTTATTATGAAATTTTTGTTGTACATGTGGTTTTTTAACACAAAAATGAACATATTTACAAAACAGTAACCATATTAATTAGCACTTTCACCCCCACATAAAGGGGGGGGCGAAATATTACATGAGCAAGCACGTCTCGGCACACACAGATTAAGGCCAGATCCGGGCCCTATATGGCCCACGTATAAGGCCTGGCGGTAGGGATGAGCCGAACACCCCCGGGTTCGGTTCGCACCAGAACCTTCGAACCGACCGAAAGTTCGCGCGAATTTTCGAACCCTATACGTTATAATGGACGCGAACGTTCGAAATCAAAAGTGCTAATTACAACGGCCAATATGCATGTTAATGTCATAAAACAGGTTTGGGGACCCGGGTCCTGCCCCAGGGGACATATATCAATGCAAAAAGAACTTTTAAAAACTAACGTTTTTTCGGGAGCAGTCATTTTAATGATGCATAAAGTGAAAAAAAAAAAAGTGACATTTTCCTTTAAATATGGTACCTGGGGGGTGTCCAAAGTATGCCTGTGAAGTGGCATGTGTTTCCGTGTTTAGAACTGTCCTTGCACAAAATGACATTTGTAAAGGAAAAAAAGAAGCCATTTAAAACCACTTGCGGCTTTAGGTTTGATCTTAAGTAGAATCTGAACAGGTACATTATGAAGTGTAGCTCCATCCCAAAAAAATCTATTTTTAAGCTTTTTGGAGAACATAGGGAGGGGTTATCACCCCTGTAACATTTGCTGTCTTTGCACATCTGTTCAGAACATGTCACCTCACTTTCCGTCCCAATGATAAATGTTTTTGGAAAAGTGGGGTTTTAATTGAAACAAGGATTGGTGATAAAGTATCAGTAGAGAGGAGATACCTTTTTCCCAAATTAAATCTAACAGGATAGAATTTCCCTTCCTAGGGGTAGATTTCCTCTCACTTCCTGTTTTCTCTTTCCATTTGCAAGTAGGAGTCGTTTGTAAGTTGGATGTTTGAAAGTAGGGGCCTGGCGTATATACTCTGCAGAAATTTGCCCTATTAGATGTTGGTGTAGCCACAAGACTGGTGGGCACAGGAATGGGCCCTGCTGTGAGTTAATAGATCAAGATTTGTAATTGCATGCACCTGTTGAACAGGGCAGAAAAATTGGGGGTGGTGGTGGTGGACGGTTTTGCCACAAGACTGTAAGCTCTCACAGTTACTCTTGGTGGGCGCAGGAATGGGCCCTGCTGTGAGTTATTAGATCAAGATTTGTAATTGCAAGCACCTGATGAACAGGGCAGAAAAATTGGGCCTTTGGCGGTGGTGGTGGACGGTGTTGCCACAAGACTGTAGGCCCTCATAGTTACTCTTGGTGGGCGCAGGAATGGGCCCTGCTGTGAACTATTAGATCAAGATTTGTAATTACCCGCCCCTGTTAAACAGGGGCTGAAAAATTGTGCCTTAGGCACTGGTGCTGGTGCCACAACACTGCAACCCCTCACAGAGACTGTACTTGGAGCACAGCAGTCACACGTGTTGCGAAGCATTTTTTTAAAAAATTGTAAGTACACGCCCCTGTTAAACAGGGGCTGAAAAATTGTGCCTTAGGCACTGGTGCTGGTGCCACAACACTGCAACACGGCCCTCACAGAGACTGTACTTGGAGCACAGCAGTCACACGTGTTGCGAAGCATTTTTTTAAAAAATTGTAAGTACACGCCCCTGTTAAACAGGGGCTGAAAAATTGTGCCTTAGGCACTGGTGCTGGTGCCACAACACTGCAACACGGCCCTCACAGAGACTGTACTTGGAGCACAGCAGTCACACGTGTTGCGAAGCATTTTTTTAAAAAAATTGTAAGTACACGCCCCTGTTAAACAGGGGCTGAAAAATTGTGCCTTAGGCACTGGTGCTGGTGCCACAACACTGCAACACGGCCCTCACAGAGACTGTACTTGGAGCACAGCAGTCACACGTGTTGCGAAGCATTTTTTTAAAAAAATTGTAAGTACACGCCCCTGTTAAACAGGGGCTGAAAAATTGTGCCTTAGGCACTGGTGCTGGTGCCACAACACTGCAACACGGCCCTCACAGAGACTGTACTTGGAGCACAGCAGTCACACGTGTTGCGAAGCATTTTTTTAAAAAATTGTAAGTACACGCCCCTGTTAAACAGGGGCTGAAAAATTGTGCCTTAGGCACTGGTGCTGTGGCATGGATCATTGAGGAGGAGGAAGAGGATAGTCAGTGAACATAAGAGGACAGTCACTCAGCATCAGCATAGGCAGTCTTGAAGGGATGTGACATTAAAAATTATTCGGTTATATCCGCCTCAGGTGCCTGGTAGCTGGTGGTGATCCAAGACTGATTCATTTTGATGAATGTCAGTCGATCAACCGAGGCGGTGGACAGGCGCACCCTATGATCAGTCACAAATCCTCCAGCAGCACTGAATGTGCGTTCGGAAAGAACGCTGGAGGCAGGACAGGCCAGTAGCTCAATTGCATACTGTGCAAGCTCTGGCCAGTGATCCATCCTCAGGACCCAGTAAGCCAGAGGATTTTCGGTGGGAAAGGTGTCCAAGTCTGACCTTGCCCCAAGGTATTCCTGCACCATGTATATCAGACGCTGGCGATGGTTGCTGGAACCGATCATACCTTGGGGCTGCGGACTAAAAAATTGTCTGAACGCATCGCTCAGACGTCCACCTTCCCCACCGCTCCTTCTGCCACTGACCGAAGCCTCAGCAACTCGTCGCCCAGGACCAGGAGTTTGTAGCCTCCCAGTTTCTGGGAACGCGTTGCACAGACCTTTCTGCAAGGCCTCCCTGAGATGTCTCATCCTCTGCTCCCTCTGCGACGGCAAGATAAGGTCCGCAACCTTACCCTTGTACCGCGGATCAAGGAGAGTGGCCAGCCAGTAATGGTCCCTCTCCTTGATCCGAAGAACACGAGGATCCTTCCGCAGGCTTTGCAGGATCAGGGAGGCCATGCAGCGTAGGTTAGCTGAGGCATTCGGTCCGGAGTCTTCTGGGTCACTGAGGATGACATGATCGCCAGCCACCTCCTCCCAGCCACGTACAAGTCCACTGGCTTGTTGGGACTGTACATCATCCCTAAAAGACTGCTGCTGCTGATGCTGAGTGCCAGGCTCCACCTCCATGCTCACACAATCCTCCTCCTCCTCATCCTCTTCCTGTGTGATGGGTGGGACAGAAGGAACACTGTCCGGATAAAGGGGGCCTTGAGAGGCAAGGAAGTCCTCCTCTTCCTGCCTCTGTTCTGCCTCAAGTGCCCTGTCCATTATCCCACGCAGCGTATGCTCCAACAGGTGGACAAGAGGGACAGTGTCACTGATGCATGCACTGTCACTGCTCACCATCCTCGTGGCCTCCTCAAATGGTGAGAGGACAGTGCATGCATCCCTGATCATGCTCCACTGACGTGGGGAAAAAAACCCAAGCTCCCCTGACCCTGTCCTGGTGCCGTAGTCGCAAAGGTACTCATTGATGGCCCTCTGCTGCGTGTGCAGTCGCTGCAGCATGGCCAACGTTGAGTTCCACCTGGTGGGCATGTCAGATATTAGGCGGTTCTTGGGCAGGTTCAGCTCCTTTTGCAGCTCAGTCAGCCGAGCACTGGCATTATAAGATCGGCGGAAATGCACACAGACTTTCCTGGCCTGCCTCAGGACATCCTGTAAGCCTGGGAACCTGCCCAAGAACCGCTGCACCACCAGGTTGAGGACGTGAGCCATGCAGGGCACATGGGTGAGCTGCCCCTGTCGCAGGGCGGAGAGGAGGTTGGTGCCATTGTCAGAAACGACCATTCCTGGCTTAAGCTGACGTGGCGTCAACCACCTCTCGGCCTGCCCCTGCAGAGCTGCCAGAACCTCTGGCCCAGTGTGGCTCCTGTCCCCCAAACACACCAGCGCAAGCACGGCATGGCATCTTTTTGCCTGCGTACTTGCGTAGCCCCTTGTACGCCTACGGAGCACCGCTGGTTCCAAGGACAGAGCACTGGAGGAAGAAGAAGAGGAGGGGGTGGAGGAGAGAGGTGTGTCACAACCAGTAGCAGTAGTCGCGTTTTGGAGGCGTGGTGGCGGAACAACCTCCAACACTACTGCACCTTGTCCTGCATCCCTCCCAGCTGCCAATAGAGTGACCCAATGGGCCGTGAAAGAAAGGTACCGTCCCTGTCCATGCCTGCTGGACCATGAGTCAGCGGTAATATGCACCTTACCGCTGACCGCCCTGTCCAGCGAGGCATGGACATTGCCCTCCACATGCCGGTAGAGAGACGGAATCGCCTTCCGCGAGAAAAAGTGGCGTTTGGGAACCTGCCACTGAGGAACCGCACATTGAACAAACTCACGGAAGGGGGCCGAGTCTACCAACTGAAAAGGCAGCAGTTGAAGTGCTAGCAATTTAGCAAGGCTAGCATTCAACCGCTGGGCATGTGGATGGCTGGGAGTGTACTTCTTTCTACGGTCCAGCAGCTGGGGCAGGGAAATTTGCCTGCTGCATTCGGACGTCGGTGTACTGCAAGTACTTGGTTGTGACACACCGAATTCTACACCTTCAGTCCTCTCAGAGCAGCTTTCAGAGAGGACTGAAGGTGTAGTGGGGATGGAGATCCCAGCTGAGGAGGAGCAAGGAGAGGTCCGCTTAGTTCTTTGGTGTGGGTCTTTTATGTGTGCCTGCCAACGAGCTGCATGGCAGGTCGCCATATGTCTGGTCATGCTTGTCGTGCCCAAGCGGCTGATGTTTTGGCCACGCGAGATACGCTTGAGACAAATATTGCAAATAGCAGTGGTGCGATCTGCTGCACTCGTCTCAAAAAAGGCCCACACCAAAGAACTTTTCTGATAACGTGCAGAGGCAGCGCCCTGCACAGGCGGAGCTCTGCGGTGTTGTACAGTTGCTGTGCTGGCCTCTACCTGGCCTCCAGGGGGCATCCTGCCTCGTTGGACATGTGACGCCGCATCCTCCTCCTCCTCGTCCTCCTCCTCATCCTCTCTCCCTTGAGGCACCCACGTGGAGTCAGTGACCTCATCATCCCCTCCCTCTTCACCACTAGAGCAAACCTGGCAGTAAGCTGCAGCTGGTGGAACTGTACTGCCAGATTCCTCAAGCTGGGTATCGTCATCCGAGCCTTCGAATCGTTGGGCATCCTCCTGGAGCATGTACCCAACACTGTGCTCAAAGAGTTCGGGGGACTCCTCAGGAGGACATGGTGGGTCTAGGGAAGGGGTGGCTGATGATGCTCTGTCAGTACCCTGAGCCTGGGTGAGAGAGGATGAGGAGGATGAGGAGGGCTTGGTCATCCATTCTACCAAGCCTTCAGCATGATGCGGCTCCACATGTCCAGCTGCCGAAAACAAAGACGCGCGTGTCCCATGGCCACGTGCTGATGACGATGCACGACCACGTCCACGTCCACGGCCACGTCCACTAGAAACAGAGACTGTCTGCCCTGTGTTCTTGGCTCTGCACGCTCTGCCTCCCCTTGGCGGTCTTCCAGCCATTGTAGTCGGTAGTCCTGTGGGTGCTGCTGAGAAGAAAATATAGGAGCTCTGTGTGATGCCACTAACACACTAGAAGTCCTATAGGTGCTTCTGCAAAGAAAATATAGGAGCTCTGTGTGATGCCACTAACACACTAGAAGTCCTGTGGGTGCTGCTGAGAAGAAAATATAGGAGCTCTGTGTGATGCCACTAACACACTAGAAGTCCTATGGGTGCTTCTGCAAAGAAAATATAGGAGCTCTGTGTGATGCCACTAACACACTAGAAGTCCTGTGGGTGCTGCTGCTGAGAAGAATATATAGGAGCTCTGTGTGATGCCACTAACACACTAGAAGTCCTGTGGGTGCTGCTGAGAAGAAAATATAGGAGCTCTGTGTGATGCCACTAACACACTAGAAGTCCTATGGGTGCTTCTGCAAAGAAAATATAGGAGCTCTGTGTGATGCCACTAACACACTAGAAGTCCTGTGGGTGCTGCTGAGAAGAAAATATAGGAGCTCTGTGTGATGCCACTAACACACTAGAAGTCCTATAGGTGCTTCTGCAAAGAAAATATAGGCGCTCTGTGTGATGCCACTAACACACTAGAAGTCCTGTGGGTGCTGCTGAGAAGAAAATATAGGAGCTCTGTGTGATGCCACTAACACACTAGAAGTCCTGTGGGTGCTTCTGCAAAGAAAATAGAGGAGCTCTGTGTGATGCCACTAACACACTAGAAGTCCTATAGGTGCTTCTGCAAAGAAAATATAGGAGCTCTGTGTGATGCCACTAACACACTAGAAGTCCTGTGGGTGCTGCTGAGAAGAATATATAGGAGCTCTGTGTGATGCCACTAACACACTAGAAGTCCTATGGGTGCTTCTGCAAAGAAAATAGAGGAGCTCTGTGTGATGCCACTAACACACTAGAAGTCCTGTGGGTGCTTCTGCAAAGAAAATAGAGGAGCTCTGTGTGATGCCACTAACACACTAGAAGTCCTATAGGTGCTTCTGCAAAGAAAATATAGGAGCTCTGTGTGATGCCACTAACACACTAGAAGTCCTGTGGGTGCTGCTGAGAAGAATATATAGGAGCTCTGTGTGATGCCACTAACACACTAGAAGTCCTATGGGTGCTTCTGCAAAGAAAATAGAGGAGCTCTGTGTGATGCCACTAACACACTAGAAGTCCTGTGGGTGCTTCTGCAAAGAAAATAGAGGAGCTCTGTGTGATGCCACTAACACACTAGAAGTCCTGTGGGTGCTGCTGAGAAGAATATATAGGAGCTCTGTGTGATGCCACTAACACACTAGAAGTCCTATGGGTGCTTCTGCAAAGAAAATAGAGGAGCTCTGTGTGATGCCACTAACACACTAGAAGTCCTGTGGGTGCTTCTGCAAAGAAAATAGAGGAGCTCTGTGTGATGCCACTAACACACTAGAAGTCCTGTGGGTGCTTCTGCAAAGAAAATAGAGGAGCTCTGTGTGATGCCACTAACACACTAGAAGTCCTATGGGTGCTTCTGCAAAGAAAATAGAGGAGCTCTGTGTGATGCCACTAACACACTAGAAGTCCTGTGGGTGCTTCTGCAAAGAAAATAGAGGAGCTCTGTGTGATGCCACTAACACACTAGAAGTCCTGTGGGTGCTTCTGCAAAGAAAATAGAGGAGCTCTGTGTGATGCCACTAACACACTAGAAGTCCTATAGGTGCTTCTGCAAAGAAAATATAGGAGCTCTGTGTGATGCCACTAACACACTAGAAGTCCTGTGGGTGCTGCTGAGAAGAATATATAGGAGCTCTGTGTGATGCCACTAACACACTAGAAGTCCTATGGGTGCTTCTGCAAAGAAAATAGAGGAGCTCTGTGTGATGCCACTAACACACTAGAAGTCCTGTGGGTGCTTCTGCAAAGAAAATAGAGGAGCTCTGTGTGATGCCACTAACACACTAGAAGTCCTGTGGGTGCTGCTGAGAAGAATATATAGGAGCTCTGTGTGATGCCACTAACACACTAGAAGTCCTATGGGTGCTTCTGCAAAGAAAATAGAGGAGCTCTGTGTGATGCCACTAACACACTAGAAGTCCTGTGGGTGCTTCTGCAAAGAAAATAGAGGAGCTCTGTGTGATGCCACTAACACACTAGAAGTCCTGTGGGTGCTTCTGCAAAGAAAATAGAGGAGCTCTGTGTGATGCCACTAACACACTAGAAGTCCTATGGGTGCTTCTGCAAAGAAAATAGAGGAGCTCTGTGTGATGCCACTAACACACTAGAAGTCCTGTGGGTGCTTCTGCAAAGAAAATAGAGGAGCTCTGTGTGATGCCACTAACACACTAGAAGTCCTGTGGGTGCTTCTGCAAAGAAAATAGAGGAGCTCTGTGTGATGCCACTAACACACTAGAAGTCCTGTGGGTGCTTCTGCAAAGAAAATAGAGGAGCTCTGTGTGATGCCACTAACACACTAGAAGTCCTGTGGGTGCTGCTGAGAAGAATATATAGGAGCTCTGTGTGATGCCACTAACACACTAGAAGTCCTGTGGGTGCTTATGCAAAGAAAATAGAGGAGCTCTGTGTGATGGGACTAACACACTTCAAGTCCTATAGGTGCTTCTGGGAAGAAAATATTGCTCTGTGTGTGTAATGGGACTAACACACTTCAAGTCCTATAGGTGCTTCTGGGAAGAAAATATAGCTCTGTGTGTGTAATGGGACTAACACACTTCAAGTCCTATAGGTGCCTCTGGGAACAAAATATAGGAGCTCTGCCTGCCTGCCACGAACACACTACAAGTCCTATAGGTGCTTCTGGTAACAAAATATAGGAGCTCTGCCTGCCTGCCACTAACACACTACAAGTCCTATAGGTGCTTCTGGGAAGAAAATATAGCTCTGTGTGTGTAATGGGACTAACACACTTCAAGTCCTATAAGTGCTTCTGGGAACAAAATATAGGAGCTCTGCCTGCCTGCCACGAACACACTACAAGTCCTATAGGTGCTTCTGGGAACAAAATATAGCTCTGTGTGTGTAATGGGACTAACACACTTCAAGTCCTATAGGTGCTTCTGGGAACAAAATATAGCTCTGTGTGTGTGATGGGACTAACACACTTCAAGTCCTATAGGTGCTTCTGGGAAGAAAATATAGCTCTGTGTGTGTAATGGGACTAACACACTACAAGTCCTATAGGTGCTTCTGGGAAGAAAATATAGCTCTGTGTGTGTAATGGGACTAACACACTTCAAGTCCTATAGGTGCTTCTGGGAAGAAAATATAGCTCTGTGTGTGTGATGGGACTAACACACTTCAAGTCCTATAGGTGCTTCTGGGAAGAAAATATAGCTCTGTGTGTGTAATGGGACTAACACACTTCAAGTCCTATAGGTGCTTCTGGGAAGAAAATATAGCTCTGTGTGTGTAATGGGACTAACACACTTCAAGTCCTATAGGTGCTTCTGGGAACAAAATATAGCTCTGTGTGTGTAATGGGACTAACACACTTCAAGTCCTATAGGTGCTTCTGGGAAGAAAATATAGCTCTGTGTGTGTAATGGGACTAACACACTTCAAGTCCTATAGGTGCTTCTGGGAACAAAGTATAGCTCTTTGTGTGTAATGGGACTAACACACTTCAAGTCCTATAGGTGCTTCTGGGAAGAAAATATAGCTCTGTGTGTGTGATGGGACTAACACACTTCAAGTCCTATAGGTGCTTCTGGGAACAAAATATATAGCTCTGTGTGTGTAATGGGACTAACACACTTCAAGTCCTATAGGTGCTTCTGGGAACAAAATATAGCTCTGTGTGTGTGATGGGACTAACACACTTCAAGTCCTATAGGTGCTTCTGGGAAGAAAATATAGCTCTGTGTGTGTAATGGGACTAACACACTTCAAGTCCTATAGGTGCTTCTGGGAAGAAAATATAGCTCTGTGTGTGTAATGGGACTAACACACTTCAAGTCCTATAGGTGCTTCTGGGAAGAAAATATAGCTCTGTGTGTGTAATGGGACTAACACACTTCAAGTCCTATAGGTGCTTCTGGGAAGAAAATATAGCTCTGTGTGTGTAATGGGACTAACACACTTCAAGTCCTATAGGTGCTTCTGGGAAGAAAATATAGCTCTGTGTGTGTGATGGGACTAACACACTTCAAGTCCTATAGGTGCTTCTGGGAACAAATATAGCTCTGTGTGTGTAATGGGACTAACACACTTCAAGTCCTATAGGTGCTTCTGGGAAGAAAATATAGCTCTGTGTGTGTAATGGGACTAACACACTTCAAGTCCTATAGGTGCTTCTGGGAAGAAAATATAGCTCTGTGTGTGTAATGGGACTAACACACTTCAAGTCCTATAGGTGCTTCTGGGAACAAAATATAGCTCTGTGTGTGTGATGGGACTAACACACTTCAAGTCCTATAGGTGCTTCTGGGAAGAAAATATAGCTCTGTGTGTGTAATGGGACTAACACACTACAAGTCCTATAGGTGCTTCTGGGAAGAAAAATATAGCTCTGTGTGTGTAATGGGACTAACACACTTCAAGTCCTATAGGTGCTTCTGGGAAGAAAATATAGCTCTGTGTGTGTGATGGGACTAACACACTTCAAGTCCTATAGGTGCTTCTGGGAACAAAATATAGCTCTGTGTGTGTAATGGGACTAACACACTTCAAGTCCTATAGGTGCTTCTGGGAACAAAATATAGCTCTGTGTGTGTGATGGGACTAACACACTTCAAGTCCTATAGGTGCTTCTGGGAACAAAATATAGCTCTGTGTGTGTAATGGGACTAACACACTTCAAGTCCTATAGGTGCTTCTGGGAACAAAATATAGCTCTGTGTGTGTGATGGGACTAACACACTTCAAGTCCTATAGGTGCTTCTGGGAAGAAAATATAGCTCTGTGTGTGTAATGGGACTAACACACTTCAAGTCCTATAGGTGCTTCTGGGAAGAAAATATAGCTCTGTGTGTGTAATGGGACTAACACACTTCAAGTCCTATAGGTGCTTCTGGGAAGAAAATATAGCTCTGTGTGTGTAATGGGACTAACACACTTCAAGTCCTATAGGTGCTTCTGGGAAGAAAATATAGCTCTGTGTGTGTAATGGGACTAACACACTTCAAGTCCTATAGGTGCTTCTGGGAAGAAAATATAGCTCTGTGTGTGTAATGGGACTAACACACTTCAAGTCCTATAGGTGCTTCTGGGAACAAAGTATAGCTCTTTGTGTGTAATGGGACTAACACACTTCAAGTCCTATAGGTGCTTCTGGGAAGAAAATATAGCTCTGTGTGTGTGATGGGACTAACACACTTCAAGTCCTATAGGTGCTTCTGGGAACAAAATATAGGAGCTCTGCCTGCCTGCCACGAACACACTACAAGTCCTATAGGTGCTTCTGGTAACAAAATATAGGAGCTCTGCCTGCCTGCCACTAACACACTACAAGTCCTATAGGTGCTTCTGGTAACAAAATATAGGAGCTCTGCCTGCCTGTCACTAACACACTACAAGTCCTATAGGTGCTTCTGGTAACAAAATATAGGAGCTCTGCCTGCCTGCCACTAACACACTACAAGTCCTATAGGTGCTTCTGGTAACAAAATATAGGAGCTCTGCCTGCCTGTCACTAACACACTACAAGTCCTATAGGTGCTTCTGGTAACAAAATATAGGAGCTCTGCCTGCCTGTCACTAACACACTACAAGTCCTATAGGTGCTTCTGGTAACAAAATATAGGAGCTCTGCCTGCCTGCCACTAACACACTACAAGTCCTATAGGTGCTTCTGGTAACAAAATATAGGAGCTCTGCCTGCCTGTCACTAACACACTACAAGTCCTATAGGTGCTTCTGGTAACAAAATATAGGAGCTCTGCCTGCCTGCCACTAACACACTACAAGTCCTATAGGTGCTTCTGGTAACAAAATATAGGAGCTCTGCCTGCCTGCCACGAACACACTACAAGTCCTATAGGTGCTTCTGGTAACAAAATATAGGAGCTCTGCCTGCCTGCCACGAGCACACTACAAGCCCTCTTTGTCAATCAATCTTTGTAACTGAATCTATCTAACTCAATCTCTGCAAGTGAATCTCTCTCTCTATCTATCTAAATGCAGCAGAGTGTCACAGGAACAGCCTGCTCAATCTGCGCCGGAACAGCATGTGACCGGCGCAGACGGCGTGGCGGCGTTTTATAGGGGGGGGCGTGTACTACAGCCCCTGAGCTGTAATTGGCTACAGGCGTCCTGCCTGTAGCCAATTATGGCTCTTCGAGTTTCCGGGGCTGTGATTGGCCAAGCATGCGGGGTCACAGTGCATGCTTGGCCAATCATCAGCCAGCAATGCACTGCGTCGGCCGCGCCGGCCGCAATGCATTGCGGGGCCGCTCGCATCACACGAACGTGATGCGAGCGGCCAAAATAGTTCTGGGCTCGCCGAGCGAGCGAACGCCCGGTGCTCGATGCGAACGTGGGTTCGCATCGAGCACCGGGCCCATCCTTACCTGGCGGTACTCAACTACTCGTGCTAGCAAGGAGAGGGAGGGGAAGTGGGAAGGGAAGGGAAAGGGAAAGGAACGGGAAGGAGGGGGATAAGGGAAAGGAGGGGGAGGGGAAGGGAAAACACAGGGGAGAATCCAGCTGGCGAGAGAGTAAAAAGCAGAAGGCGAGGCATAAGGGACCACACATTAAAGGAAGGGTTTAAAGCTGATTCCTTCGTTGAGGCCCGGATATTGGGTAGCCCCCAACAAATAAATCCATCTAGTTTCGATCTGTAAAAGTTTCTTGTCTAGATCACCCCCTCGTTCCTGTTGGGGGAGGTGCTCAAGGCTATAGAAACCAATAAATTTAAGATCAAAATTGTGATATAAGCCTACATGACGGCTAATTGGTGTCTCCATTTTGCGTTTACATATTAGTGATACATGATCCCTCATACGACAGAATAGTGGGCGTTTTGTTTTTCCCACATAGAATGCTCCACATAGGCATTTCATCAAATATACTGATCCTACTGATTGGCAATTAGTGCGATATTTTGGAGTCCATGTTCTACCATCTGGCAGATCTATGTTTTTTCCCTCCAAGATAAAGCGACAAAATTTACATTTACCACATTTGTATGTGCCTGGAACTTGTTTCTTATTGTTCTGATCGCTCGAATAATGGCTACTTACCAAAGTGTCACGTAATGAACGTGACCTTTTGTATGTAATTTCTGGATAAGGTTTAATGTACTTGGATATTTTTTCATCAGTGGACAATAAATACCAAAATTTTTTGTATATGTTGCGTACCTTCTTATGTTGTCGGTTGTATTTAGTAACAACTCGTGTACTCTCCTGAGTCTTGGCCCGTCTAGGTTTGTATAGTAAGAGTTGTCTGTTCATATTCACTACCTGATTGTAGGCTTTCCTGAGACATGTTTTACTGTACCCTCGCAGTAGGAGGCGTTCGCGCAGAAGATTCGCCTCTCGTTGAAAGTCATCGAGGTGCGTGCAGTTTCGCTTTATCCTTAGAAATTGGCTGTAGGGGATGCTTTTAATTAATTTCTCAGGGTGGGAGCTACTCGCGTGCAACATACTGTTGCCTGCTGAGGCTTTTCTATAGAGGGTAGAACACAATGTCCCTTTCTCATCAACAAAAAGTTTGACGTCCAAGAAGGTAATCCTTTTCTGGTCGTAATTGAAAGTAAATTTTAAATTGTATTCATTATTTTGTAATTCGTCCAAAAATACAATAAGGTCCTCCTTCGATCCCGACCATATCATGAGGACGTCATCAATGTAACGACTCCATGATAAGATTTGACCAATCGACAGGCTTTTGTTCTCATCAGAGAATAAGTCTCGCTCCCATCCCCCCAGATACAGGTTCGCATATGAGGGTGCGCATTTTGCCCCCATAGCGACCCCCTGTACCTGGAGGTAATGGGAGCGTTTGAATACAAATATGTTATGCATTAACACGAAGCTAAGTAGCTCCAATACAAACTCATTGTATTTCCATGAATCGATGTCTCTTTCTGTCAAGAATTCCCCTATCACCTCGATACCCTTTTTGTGTGGGATCGAGTTGTAGAGGGCCTCTATGTCAATGGCTACAAGCCATGCGTTTGTAGGGATCTGTAATCCGTCTGTACTTTTCAAAAGTTCTATAGTGTCTTTGACATATGAGAATAAACATTTTACATGCGGATACAGATACTCATCAACCAATTGGCTGGCTTTTTCCGTCAGAGACCCACATCCTGAGATTATGGGGCGGCCTGGTGGCGATGTCAGACTCTTATGTACCTTGGGCAAGGCATAAAACGTGGGAGTGGTGAATGAGGTCATATCTAGAAAATCATAGGTTTTAGCATCTATGGTGCCATTTATACGGGCCTTAGTTATTATATTTTTATATTTATTCATGTAGTAATTTACATGTGAGGCTGGTACCGATCTGTACCAAGTTTTGTTTTATATTATATCTAAGCACATTTTTTCATAATTCTCTACGTCTAGAATAACCAAGTTCCCTCCTTTGTCTGATGGTTTAATTACAATATTGCTATTTGTTTTAAGGGTTTTCAGTGCTTCTTTTAGTTCCTTCGGCAGGTTGGTTTGAGGTCCAGTCTGCCAATTAGTAGATTCTATTTCCTTTGTGACGCAAAATGGAGACACCAATTAGCCGTCATGTAGGCTTATATCACAATTTTGATCTTAAATTTATTGGTTTCTATAGCCTTGAGCACCTCCCCCAACAGGAACGAGGGGGTGATCTAGACAAGAAACTTTTACAGATCGAAACTAGATGGATTTATTTGTTGGGGGCTACCCGATATCCGGGCCTCAACGAAGGAACCAGCTTTAAACCCTTCCTTTAATGTGTGGTCCCTTATGCCTCGCCTTCTGCTTTTTACTCTCTCGCCAGCTGGATTCTCCCCTGTGTTTTCCCTTCCCCTCCCCCTCCTTTCCCTTATCCCCCTCCTTCCCGTTCCTTTCCCTTTCCCTTCCCTTCCCACTTCCCCTCCCTCTCCTTGCTAGCACGAGTAGTTGAGTACCGCCAGGCCTTATACGTGGGCCATATAGGGCCCGGATCTGGCCTTAATCTGTGTGTGCCGAGACGTGCTTGCTCATGTAATATTTCGCCCCCCCCTTTATGTGGGGGTGAAAGTGCTAATTAATATGGTTACTGTTTTGTAAATATGTTCATTTTTGTGTTAAAAAACCACATGTAACAACACTTCCCACTTCCCCTCCCTCTCCTTGCTAGCACGAGTAGTTGAGTACCGCCAGGCCTTATACGTGGGCCATATAGGGCCCGGATCTGGCCTTAATCTGTGTGTGCCGAGACGTGCTTGCTCATGTAATATTTCGCCCCCCCCTTTATGTGGGGGTGAAAGTGCTAATTAATATGGTTACTGTTTTGTAAATATGTTCATTTTTGTGTTAAAAAACCACATGTACAACAAAAATTTCATAATAAAAAAGAATCATATGCTGCAGTGAATGTGTATATGCAGGGTGCCCTCTTTATTTCTCTCCCTTTTTTTTTTTTTTTTTTTTTTTTTTTTTACAAGTTCATATTGATCCCGGTGGATTTTGCGCTGGCGCAGGCCCCAGGGGACAATGCATGGGGAGTGCCCCATTTGGCGATCGCCCCAGGGTTTTGGGGAATTGTATGGACCGATCCGGTTGCGTGGCGTGGTTAGTTATGTCCACCCTAGGGTGGTCTCCTGCCCGCCACGCTTCCGGGTCGGGGATCGGCTGCTAGTCCTGACCCGGCCACTAAGTTTGAGGTTTCCATCTACAGGGACCCTATCATGCCCTATTAACTGACAGTACAGCTTGGCTGCTGTCAGCAGGGCATGTCAGGACAGTCCCAGCTGAACTGTGCACCGGAAGTGGTTCCCTATAGGAACACTCCGGTCACCTGGTCCGGGATAGGCGCCGTCTGATCTCCGCACTACGTCCGCGTGACGTCAGCACGGCGTGATGTCACACGCCGTGCGCATTTGGCGCCACGGGGGGAGACTACTTAAACCCAGTCTGACGCTGTGTCAGACTGAGGTGGACGTGAGGCTCGGGACGCTCTGGGAACGATCTAAAATAGGTAAATTGATTCAACTAAACTCCTTTGACTGGTGGACTTTTTGCCCACCGCAAACTTGACTATATGAAACCACTGCAATTATCTTTAATGTCTTTTTCATAGGCTTTGGATGCTTTACCTAGCCCCGTCTGAGGGGCAGTATATGGGTTGACCAACCATCAAATATGACACGCTCTGACGCCATATATACTCTATGATAAGGTAGGGGATTATAACTCCTCTATCTTTTGGGGATCCATGAAATGTATTGGATATGGTTCCTATGCATTTTTACTGGGGTCTCTTTTCTTTTCTTTTGCTTTGCCACCTTTCAGAAATTGTCCTGATCCAGTGGATAAATACTCAAAACAAAGACCCAGCAGTTCCCATTCGCTTCCCCCCATTCGGTTCTCTTCGTTTGGGGGGCTGATCGACCCGAGCCTCTTACAAGTATAGATCTTTACAAGTTTTCGTTGAGGTAGGTAAAGCCTGACAACTGACATTGGGCATGGTCACACCACTTTGCTACCGTACGAATGATAATGACTTATGTGAAAACAATTGTGGTTAATAAGTACATTTGTACTCCACAGGCCCTATAAACTCTTTATTGGATGAAGAAATAGGACTTCTCTCTCCCCCTACAATTTCCTAGCCACGATTGGTGGTGCTCGCTGGGTACGTCCCTGTGCGGGTTCCTCTTTTGGGGGGTGCTCCAGTGCAACCATTGGCATCTCTATTCAGAAGCCTGACCATGCATATGACCCCTATAACATTGGAGGTAGGGAACCATGCATGTGTAAATTGACTTCACCAGACATCCCTGTCATTGCACACTCTATGCAGCATATATAACGTTTTAATGATTATCAACTGTGTTATTTATACTAACCAATATATTGTTTTGTATACATACCATAGAACACGGAAAATTTCTAAAAAACCCTCGTCCATCTGCAAATATATCTTATCCTTGTCTCCTGATGAAGCCTCTATAGGCGAAACATGTCGAGCGATTGGACAAGTATTATGACCTGTGTACTTTGAATGTATGACAATATAGGTGTTCCATTAGGAATTGTATGTAATATCTTTGAACCCTATGATTCATATACTGATGTACATGGAGTCTAACATTGTATGTATTTTTCTTTTTCTTTATATTTTTTTATGTTAATAAAACAAGCAATTTTATTATATCTTCATGAAACTACTCTTTTTTGTGTATGTACCATAGACAGTCCCAAATCTCCAATAACTTTTTTACTTCTTAAGAGAAGGGATTTACAAATCCCAACACCTTTTGAGAAGGAGGGAAGGGCTCCACTCTGTCAGTTGTCATCTCCTATCTCCCCTTTCTCCCACAGGAGACCTTGAAGGAATGAGTAACAATCTTTCAGTAGACTTGGGTACCCGTTTCGGAGATTAAGTCAAGGTATATTGGGAGAGCAGGTATAGGCCGACCATAGCATCCATGTGTCCCCACATTTATCCTCTCTATTATACAATGTAGCTGTTAAGCTTTCCAGGTTTCTGATTTCATTCAGTCTATTGTCTGCTCCAGGCAAAAATTAAGAATATAGAAAAACTGGATGGAGAAGAATAGGGGACAACCTTTTTTGGGAAAATGTTTGGTGGATGACTGCGATAGTGACACCAATCATGGGATCCATTCTTTAATGGATCAATAGTGTTTAAGTGATTAACTGATACCCAAGGAAGAGAGGATAGGGAGATAAATGCAGTTCAATGCATGCCCACAATTTAGACTGTGGCATTGAGCACTAGATGTGCAATTAGTTTTGTTCTGATTTCTTTTTTTGACTAAATTCGACAAATTTGTTAATTCAGAAATATTCAAGTTAATGAAAACCTGTTTAATAAATTTTTCCATAAATGCGTAAATTCGTAATTTAGAAATTCCGAAAAATTTGAAAGTTTGAAAGTCTGATATAATGACAAACTAACTAATAATAATAACTATTACTAACTATTAAATTATAGGTGTTGGAATTTCCTTTAAAATTTGGCTGTTAGTGAACTTAAAATATATGAATTATCCGAAAAAACAAATGCTGCATCTAAATGAATGAAACGTAACAAATTAATAATAATAAATAATAATAATAATTTTAAAATAATAATAATTTTAAAAAATTTATAAAAAAATGTTTTATTATTATTTATTACTATTAATTTGTTACGTTGCATTAATTTAGATGTGGCATTCGTTATTTTGGATAATTCATAACTTCGGATAAATTTGTATTCGTTATGTTCATAAACATCAAAATTTGAAAGGAAATTCCAATACCTATAATTATAATAATATAATATAATAATAATAGTTATTATTTCGGATTTTCGAATTTTTAGATTTACGATTTTACGAATTTACGAATACTGCATTTAAATGAATGGAACATAACGAATTCAAATTTTTCAGAAGTTACACACTTATTCAAAATAATGGATTTCGATCATAACTAATGTGGATAGGGAATATTACTGCGCCAACTCAATTAGTGAAGAAAAATTAACAGCTGCTACATAAGAAAGTGACACAAATTCAATGCAAAAGGTCAGTGAAAAATGTAGCACTAACAATATAAAACAATAAACAAGTATTGTGTGTAAATATTAAAAACGTTGTGATGAAAATCAATCTCAAATATAATGAATATAAAACAGAACACGTTTCACCTTTGGAACTTTCTCACCTATGTTTCTACTCATTATATACATGTTCTGTTTTTATATTCATTATATTTGAGATTGATTTTTATCACAAAGTTGTTATTATTTACACACAATACTTGTTTATTGTTTCATATTTTTAGTGCTACATTTTTCACTGATTTTTTGCATTGAATTTTTGATCAAAACGAATGACTCCAAAAACTAAAGAAAAAAAACGAATGAAACGAAAATGAACACATTTTTTGGCAGTGTACGTGTCTATTGAGCACCATATTACTACTCTGGAATAGAGATGGCCTTGCGGTTCACCCCGCGGTCGGTTCGCGGCGAACTTTGCTCGTTCGCGATTCGCCAAACCGGCAGACATATGGCGCTGTTCGTGGCCGCCATATTATTTTACATTGTGAAGAACTTTGACCCATGACACATCCATCATGTGGTACAGAACAGCCAATTGAGACATTTCAGTATATGGATAAACCCCCTACCTTATAAATAGACCTGATCTGGATGCCATTTTACATTCTGTCTTTTGTCAGTGTAGGGAGAGTTTGCTTTGTGGAGCAGGGACAGTCAGTAATCACTAGCTATTAGGTCCACAAAAGTCCTTTTAAGGGCTGGCATAGGTGTACAGTACATAGGGGTGTAATACACTTATAATATACTTTCAAATATAGAAAGCATATTATAGTTCATTTCTATTGTGCAGAATTGTGACTGCAGTGCTGAGCAATTCTGCAGCTGTCTTTTGTCAGTGTAGGGAGAGGTTGCTGTGTGGAGCAGGGACAGATTGTAATCAATAGCTATTAGGTCCACAAAAGTAATTTTAAGGACTGGTATAGGTGTACAGTATATAGGGGTGTAATACACTTATAATATACTTTCAAATATAGAAAGCATATTATAGTGCATTTCTACTGTGCAGCATTGTGACTGCTGAGCGGTTCTGCAGCTCTTTTGTCAGTGTAGGGAGAGGTTGCTGTGTGTCGCAGGGACAGATTTTAGCGACACAAATCCCTAACGAATATAGGTCCACAAAAGTCCTTTTAAGGACTGGTATAGGTGTACTATTTGGTGTGCAGTATATAGGGGTGTAATACACATATAAAATACTTTCAAATATAGAAAGCATATTGTAGGGCATTTTTACTGTGCAGCATTGTGACTGCTGAGTGGTTCTGCAGCTCTTTTGTCAGTGTAGGGAGAGGTTGCTGTGTGTCGCAGGGACAGATTGTAGCGACACAAATCACTAACGAATATAGGTCCACAAAAGTCCTTTTATGGACTGGTATAGGTGTACTATTTGGTGTGCAGTATATAGGGGTGCAATACACGTATAAAATACTTTCAAATATAGAAAGCATAGTCTATATACTGCAAAGGCAGTCTGCGGCAGTCTGCGGAGCAAGGAATCCTTCCCTCCGACAGGTCACCAGGCCTCTCCCGAGACAGCAATCTTTATCACTCGCCTCCTGTTATGGGACCGATCCTCCCCTGGCTTCCTCTTAGTCAGAGCGGTCTCCCTCACCTGGGATCCCTGGGTTTCCTTTCTGGCTTTGTAGACCCAGTTAAAGGTACTGGGCCTACCTGGAACTCCGTAGCCTCGGGCTGAAAGTGCCCGGGACCCCACAGTCAATGCTCATATCCCCCCTCGAGGGGATACACTCCTCCGGTTACAGATCCCCCGGTATTCGCGCCCAGAACAATGGCGTCTGAAGCTTTTTTAACCTCTTCCAGCATGTGCAGCGGGTAGACCACACCCACTGCACGGCTGCAGAGAGAGGACACCCAATAGCCACTCCATCACCTGTGGTTCAGCCCCGGGTACAAGTGTCAGCACCACCTATACACCTAAGGGGAACTGCACGCCAGGTGAAACAGCAGCAAGGCAGAATCCAAACAATTAGAAGACCCAAGCCAACTATTGCTCAGGTCACCCCTAAATTTGGGATACCCGCTACAATTACTGATAAATGATGGCAACTTTTCCTAAAGCAGGATCATCTCCTGCACTCCCTTCATAGCCTGGCCTGGCCTTGCCTCTCCTCCATGGCCTTCATGCACTCCTGAATTGATGAAATTTCACAGATAAAAAAAGAATGTTTGTCGTTGTCGATCCCAGATTCGCTTAATACTTCTCTTATGTCAGTGTCCATGTTGTGGGACTATGTGTGCACAGCTAGTAAGTATTTTGTGGCTGCAAATATGACCTGGAGGTTTTTAATGTTCGCCTGCCATTAAAATGAATGGGGCCCGCCGCCGACCTGAGGTTCGCGAACATTTGTGCGCGTTGGCGCAATCGCATTCGCTAACCGTCCCATTAGATGTTCATCCATCACTACTCTGGAAAGGTGCAGGGTCTTTTAATATTCTGAGCTATGACTAAGCAACAATGATGTTGTGAAGCGCGCCAGCTGTTTGTCCTGCTTCTTTTGTCACGTGAACTTTGACTATTCATTCGAATAAAGGCTTTTATCGGAGTGCGGCTGTCCAGAATCCATTTCTTCAATATTGCTCGTGGCTTCCACTTTGAGGAGGGAGTTTTCTTCAGTACACCACCTGGATCGGTTCACCCTTTTGTTCTCTTTTAATATTCTGCCAGGTCAGGGAGGGCAAATTCCTTGCTTCTTTTCAGGATGGTGAGCAAGGAGAGTCTTGTCCAGCCAACCTTGCCACTCCAGATGAGATTGGTTAGCATGGTGTGCAAGGATCCAAAAAAAGATTGGGGGCTTTTGATATGTAGCATTTGAATTATACATATAGTCCGTGGCAATATTGTTATTTTGAAAGCATTACACCTGCCAAACCACGTAAGGGTTAATGTGTGCCACTTTCAAAATTCTGTGTGGATTTTCACGAACAGTGGGGCAAAATTGACCTTGAAAAGTGTGCCTGGATTTGAAGCAATTTTGGTACCCAAGAACTTCAGACTTGTTCCTCTTTATTATATTAATCAGACAGGTTTACAATTAGTAACACTGCTAATTAAAAAATGTAAGACTGTCAAAAAGAAAGGATAATAAAAAAATATATATATATTTTTGATTTCACAGACAGTGACAACTGCATAAAGTGTTTGGATACTGAGTGGTCAAATGATGAGAAGACTGAGTGCATTCCCAAAACTGAAGAATATTTGTCGTACACCGAAGGACTTGCTATAGCTCTCTCTTCTGCCTCAATTCTCTTTTTAATTATCACTGTTCTCATAATATTGGTTTTCATATCAAATCATAGCACACCGATTGTAAAAGCCAATAACAGGAATCTAAGTTTTATTCTTCTTGTGTCCATTCTAATGTCATTCCTATGTGTGTTTTTGTTTATTGGTCGTCCTACCGACACAACCTGTATGTATCGGCAAGTCTTGTTTGGAATTGTCTTCTCAACTGCTGTTTCTTCTGTTTTAGCCAAAACTATTACAGTCTATGTCGCTTTCAAAGCTTCCAAACCTGGAAGTCAGTGGAAAAAAATTATTGGGAACAAAGTGACTGTTTTTATAGTCTTGTTTTGCTCCTGTGTACAAATTGTAATCAGCATAGCTTGGCTGTCCATTAACCCTCCTTTCCAGGAAATGGACATTCACTCCAGCAATAGAAAAATCATTGTTCAATGTAATGAAGGTTCAGTTATTGGCTTCTATTCTGTTTTAGGGTATATGGGGTTTCTGGCATCTGTCAGCTTTGTTATAGCATATATGTCCAAAATGTTACCAGATAGTTTTAATGAAGCCAAATACATCACCTTCAGCATGCTGTTGTTCTGCAGTGTCTGGATTACCATGATTCCAGCTTATCTGAGCACCAAAGGGAAATATATGGTGGCTGTAGAAATTTTTGCCATATTATCTTCAAATACTGGACTTTTAGGTTGTATATTTTTACCTAAATGTCATCTTATTTTATTCAAACCATTATTTAATACAAAAGGTTACATTCTTAGTCATGGTAAAAAATAAACATGTAAATACATTGTAGGCCCATTCCACAAAACTGGCATTTTAATTCTACATAGCAGCTTGTAGTCCAATCAGAAGGATCAACAATTCACATATTTTTGATTCCCCTAAATATTTTCATGCAAATCCCCCTTGACGCCAACAAAGTGAAAATATACATCACCCTGGTACCATTTTTTATTACAAGCAGCAGGAGGGAATGCCCCCCCCCCTTTAGCCGCTTTCAGCAGCTTTCCCAGGCTTTCCCGTCCCACCAGGA
The DNA here is from genome assembly GCA_028564925.1 of Lithobates sylvaticus. NCBI lineage: Eukaryota > Metazoa > Chordata > Amphibia > Anura > Ranidae > Lithobates > Lithobates sylvaticus. Next base: position 749,748,213 of record CM053026.1, on the reverse strand, counting down.
GGCTTGAGCGACCAGCTGGCACATCTGCCGGCTGGATGGAGACCCGAACAAAGTCTGATTCGGCTTTAATTGGGTCTCAAATCTAGTAACCCAAAAGCGATGTCAATGCATCACTTCCGGTTTGCAAGCTTCAAAGGCGCCGAATTAAAAAAAATTACAGTATTTAAAACAGCTAAAGTTGGCAGATCCCTCCATAAAGAGTACCTGCCATTGCCTATTACTGTCACAAGGGATGTTTATATTCCTTGTGACAGCAATAAAAGTTATCAGATTTTTTTTTAACCACTTGTCACTTAAACCCCCCTCATGACCAGACCAATTTTCAGCTTTCGGTGCGCTCACACTTTGATTGATAATTACTCAGTCATTTAATACTGTACCCAAATTAACTTTTTGTCCTTTTTTTCATACAAATAGAGATTTCTTTTGGTGGTATTTGATTATCTCTGGGTTTTTCTATTTTTGTGCGCTATAAATGAAAAAAAACGAAAATTTTGAGAAAAAAAGCATTTTTCTTTGTTTCTGTGATAAAATTTTGCAAATTATTAATTTTTCTTCATAAATTTTGTCCACAATTTATACTGCTACATATCTTTGGTAAAAATAACCCAAATTAGTGGATATTATTTGGTCTTTGTGAAAGTTAGAGAGTCTACAAGCTGTGGTGCAAATCATAACAAATTGATCACACCTAATGTACTGGTGGCATATCTCATTTCTCGTGACCCGAACAAGCCAGGAAAGTACAAATACCCCCCAAATGACCCCTTTTTTGAATGTAGACATTCCAAGGTATTTAGTAAGATGCATGGTGAGGTTTTTGATGTTGTCATTTTTTTCCACAATTCTTTGCAATATTAAGATTTTTTTCCCCACAAAATTGTCATTGTAATAGGTTATTTCTCTCACATGGCATGTGTATACCACAAATGACACCCCAAAATACATTCTGCTACTCCTCCTGAGTATTATGATACCACATGTGTGTGATTTTTCCACAGCCTAGCCACATAGAGAGGCCCAACATGCAGGGAGCACCATCAGGTGTTCTAGGAGCATAAATTACACATCTAACTTGTTGACTACCTATTACACTTTTGAAGACCCTGGAGCACCAGGACAATAACACGTGACACTGATGTGGCACTGATGACAGATTTCACTGATACGTGGCACTGATGGCACGAGACACTGATGTGGCACTAATGACAGATGGCACTAATACGTGGCACTGATGACACGTGACACTGATGACAGATGGTACTAATACGTGGCACTGATGACAGGTGGCACTAATATGTGGCACTGATGACACATGACACTCATGACAGATGGCACTGATATGTGGCACTTATGACACGTGACACCGATAACAGATGGCACGTGGCACTGGGGGGAAGGTGGCACTGGAGGCAGGTGGCACTGGGGACATAGGGCACTGATAGTTGGCACTGGGGACAGATGGCACTGAAAGGTGGCACTGAGGACAGATGGCACTGATAGGTGACACTGGGGACAGATGGCACTGACAGTTGGCACTGGGGACAGATGGCACTGATAGGTGGCACTGGGGACAGATGGCACTGTGGGCACTGTGTTGTGTGTTTTTTTTCACTCACGCTGCAGCAGGAAGCTATCCCTCCTTACACGCGGTCTCTGTGTGAGGAGGGAGAGCCGGCAATGAGAGATGATCTCATATGTTTACACTTGAGATCATCTCTCATTGGAAGCTCCGATCGAGTGCTAAATGGCCGCTGTGATTGGCCATTTAGCACTATCTGTGATTGGCTGTGTCCACAGCCAGCACAGATTTTCCCTGATGCAGGCCAGCGGCGGCGTGCAGAGGGGAAGTAAACTGGAGGATGTCCAGGGACGCCCTCCCGGCAATTGAGCGCTGCACTGTAGCCGTCTTTCGGCTATAGCGTGGGCGCAAAGTGGTTAAGGAAACAGTGTAAAAAAATAAATAAATAAGAAAAAAACTAAATGAAAGAGTCCAATACCTCCATTCTCACACGCAGAAGCAAACTCAAACATAAGTCGACTCGCACCCGCAATTGTAAATCGTGTTCAAACCACACATGTGTGGTATCGCCTCGATCGTTAGAGGAAGAGCAATAATTATTATATTATTATATTATTATAACTCTAAACTTGTAACCTGTAGAAATTTTTATAACGTTGCCTATGGAGATTTTTAAGTGCCGCAGTCTGTGGCCATTCCACGAGTGTGCACCATTTTAAAGCATGACATGTTAGCATGTTAGGTATCTATTTACTCTGCGTAACATCATCGTTTACATTATACAAAATAATTGGGCTCACTTCACTGTTTTTTTTTTTTTTTTTCTTTATTCATGAAAGTGTATTTCTTAAAAGAAATTGCAGTTGAAAGACTGCTACACAAACACAGTGTGACATAAAATATTGCAATGATTGCCATTTTATTCTCTACGGTCTCTGCTAATATATATATATATATATATATATATATATATATATATATATATATATATATATACACAGGGCCTTTTTCTGCCTGAACTTGCCGGAATGGAGTTCCGCCACCTCTGGAAGCCCTGTCCTCTCCCTCTTGTCACGTAACACAGAGAAGTAAAAGAATCACTTCCTCCACCAGCTTCTGTGTGCTAGTGTCGGCACTTCATCCAGGACACATGATGCTGGATGTTTACAGATGGATGTCCCAGCAGGTCTCAACGCTGCAATCGCCCACATTGTTTGTAAATATGGGGCTTGGGGAGGCAGCTTCTTTCTCCACCTGCAGCCTGTTACAACTGTGTGTAGCACAAAGCGGAGCGAAGTGCTGTGAAACTCCTCCTCGGCTCCGTGCTACATTCCTAATAGGCAGAACTGCAGGAACGTCACTGTGTTGAAAAAAAAAAAAAAAGGCCGGGTACAGCTATCAGAGCCGTGATGGCTGAATTCTGCATATGGTGACAGAGAGCTGTGGGGGAGGACGACAATCTGTGAACAGGTGAGAGAGCTTTTTGTGTGGGGGTGGGAGGATTTGTGAGAAAGCTGGAAGGAGGGATCTGTGAAAAGGTGAGCGAGCTGGGGGAGGGGGATCTGTGAAAAGGTGAGCGAGCTGGGGGAGGGGCATCTGTAAAAAGGTGAGAGAGCTGGGGAGGGGGATCTGTAAAAAGGTGAGAGATTTGTGATTTGTGCAAAGGGGAGAGCTGCAAAAGGGTAGATTTATGTAGGGGTTATAGCAGGGAAGGGGGTTTTCAGAGTGTGCAGAGGTGAAAGCTGTGAGGATAAGTTGTAGATGGGGGTGCTGAGGTGAGTTGTGGACTGGGGGTGTAATCTGTGGATGGAGGGGTGCAGAGATGAGATGTTAATGGGGTACAAACTACAAAGGTGAGTTGTGGATGGGGTGCTAAGGTGAACTGTGGAAAAAGTGCGGAGTTGAACTGTGGATGGGACAGAAGAGGTGGGTTGTAGATGGGGAGGTGTGTAGGTGGGCTGTGGATGTTGGGCACAGAGCTGAGCTGGGGATGGGGGGGGGGGCACAGAGAAAAGCAAAGAGGTGTGCAGAGGCGAGTAATTGATGGTTACTTTGAGGGGCAGGGGATTTTTGCTTGGAGAGGACAAGGGAACTTTGCTGGGGGGCAGCAAAGTATACAGAGTTCAGTAACCAAAAGTATGTCATGTATGGTAGGGTATGCAGGGTGCAACAGTGAGGATTTAGTAAAATACCTTGTACATTACCTAGTCATAACTGTATGATGTGCTATACATTACATACCTCTTACAGGTGTATGATACATTAATGGCCCCTGGACAATACTAATGACATCTGCACTCTGTAAATGGTTTTTACGTTACGTACTACAGCCTAGTATAAAGAGAATGGGGGTCATGATTATATAAAGTATAGCACAGTATACAGGGGTAGTGGTTAGGAGTGTGTATCATTTGCCTCAGATTATGTATGTACAGTGTACATTATATATATATATATATATATATATATTCAGTGCCTTGCAAAAGTATTCACCCCCTTGGCTTTTTACCTATTTTGTTACATAACAGCCTTTAGTTCAATGTTATTTTTTTAATCTGACTTATATGTGATGGATCAAAACACAAATAGTCTAAAGTTGGTGAAGTAAAATAAGAAAACAATAGTCTAAGTTGGTGAAGTAAAACTAGAAACGTATATACTTAAAACTATTGATAATTGGCATGTGCGTATATATTCACCCCCTTTGTTATGAAGCCCATAAAAAGCTCTGGTGCAACCAATTACCTTCAGAAGTCACATAATTAGTGAAATTATGCCCACCTGTGTGCAATCTAAGTGTCACATGATCTGTCATTACATATACACACCTTTTTTGAAAGGCCCCAGAGGCTGCAACACCTAAGCAAGAGGCACCACTAACCAAACACTGCCATGAAGACCAAGGAACTCCAAACAAGTAAGGGACAATGTTGTTGAGAAGTACAAGTCAGGGTTAGGTTATAAAAAAAATACAAACCTTTGATGATCCCTAGGAGCACCATCAAATCTATCATAACCAAATGGAAAGAACATAGCACAACAGCAAACCTGCCAAGAGACGGCCGCACACCAAAACTCATAGACCGGACAAGGAGGGCATTAATCAGAAAGGCAGCACAGAGACCTAAGGTAACCCTGGAGGAGCTGCAGAGTTCCACAGCAGAGACTGGAGTATCTGTACATAGGACGACAATAAGCCGTACACTCCATAAAGTTGGGCTTTATGGCAGAGCAGACAGAAGAAAGCCATTACTTTCAGCAAAAAACAAAAATGGCACATTTTGAGTTTGCGAAAAGGCATGTGGGAGACTCCCAAAATGTATGGAGGAAGGTGCTCTGGTCTGATGAGACTAAAATATTACTTTTTGGCCATCAAAGAAAACGCTATGTCTGGTGAAAACCCAACACATCACCCAAAGAACACCAACCCCACAGTGAAACATGGTGGTGGCAGCATCATGCTGTGGGGATGTTTTTCAGCAGTCGGTACTGGGAAACTGGTCAGAGTTGAGGAAAAGATGGATGGTGCTAAATACAGGGATATTCTTGAGCAAAACCTGTACCACTCTGTGTGTGATTTGAGGCTAGGACGGAGGTTTACCTTCCAGCAGGACAATGACCCCAAACACACTGCTAAAGCAACACTTGAGTGGTTTAAGGTGAAACATGTAAATGTGTTGGAATGGCCTAGTCAAAGCCCAGACCTCAATCCAATAGAAAATCTGTGGTCAGACTTAAAGATTGCTGTTCACAAGCGCAAAGCATCTAACCTGAAGGAGCTGGAGCAGTTTTGCAAGGAGGAATGGGCAAAAATCCCAGTGGTAAGATGTGGCAAGTTCATAGAGACTTATCCAAAGTGACTTGGAGCTGTGATAGCCACAAAAGGTGGCTTTAAAAAGTATTGACTTTAGGGGGGTGAATAGTTATGCACATTTACTTCTTCTGTTATTATGTCCTATTTGTTGTTTGCTTCACAATAAAAAAAAAAACATCTTCATAGTTGTGGGCATGTTCTGTAAATTAAATGCTGCAAACCCTCAAACAATCCATGTTAATTCCAGGTCAAGAGGCAACAAAACATGAAAAATGCCAAGGGGGGTGAATACTTTTGCAAGGCACTATATATATATCTCTCATACTGGTCACTGGAAGTTCCAAATGGCCTCCATGGCAAAGAACTCTCTGAGGATCTGAAAAAAAGAATTGTTACTCTACATAAAGATGGCCTAGGCTATTGTCAAGACCCTGAAACTGAGCTTTAGCACAGTGGCCAAGACCATACAGCAGTTTAACAGGACAGGTTCCACTCAGAACAGGCCTCGCCGTGGTCGACCAAAGAAGATGAGTGAACGTGCTCAGTGTCATATCCAGAGGTTGTCTTAGACATATGAGTGCTGCCAGCATTGCTGCAGAGGTTGAAGGGGAGGGGGACAGACTGTCAGTGTTCAGACCATACGCTGCACACTGCATTTAAAGTGGAGGTTCACACAAAAATTTAACCTCCGCTTTTCGTAAGCCTCCCCCCTCCGGTGTCACATTTGGCACCTTTCAGGGGGGAGGGGGTGCAGATACCTGTCTAAGACAGGTATTTGCACCTACTTCTGGGCAAAGACTCCCATGGGAGTCTATGCCTCTTCACATCCCGCTGCGGGGGACACACACAGTCCCAGAGACAGCACAGAGCATTCTGATTGCGCTGCGCAACTTGCGCATGCGCAGTAGGGAACCGGGAAGTGAAGCCGCAAGGCTTCATTTCCTGATTCCCATACCGAAGATGGCGGCGGCAGCATCTGAGGACCGAGGGACGGTTTGGCCTCAGGTGTTGACACCGCTGGACCATGGGACAGGTGAGTGTCCTTATTTTAAAAGTCAGCAGCTGCAGTATTTGTAGCTGCTGACTTTTAAAAAAAATAAAATTTGCAGGACTCCCTCTTTAATTGGTCTGCATGGCTGTTGTCCCAGAAGGAAGCTTCTTCTAAAGATGATACACAAGAAAGCCCGCAAACAGTTTGCTGAAGACAAGCAGACTAAGGACATGGATTACTGGAACCATGTCCTGTGGTCTGATGAGATCAAGATAAACTTATTTGGTTCAGATGGTGTCAAGCGTGTGCGGCAGCAACCAGGTAAGGAGTACAAAGACATGTGTGTCTTGCCTACAGTCAAGCATGGTGGTGGGAGTGTCATGGTCTGGGGCTGTATGAGTGCTGCCGACACTGTGGAGCTACAGTTCATTGAGGAAACCATTAATGCCAATATGTACTGTGTTGTGAGTGTGGTACGGAATCTTAATTAATCTCAGTGGTTTTTTTTCAGTGCCTCCAACCTTACGGTAAATTTGTGAACTTATCAGTACATACCACAATTCTTTCCTGAGTTTGTTAATTTATGGGGTTTCCTTATCACTGTATAAATATCTCCCAACAAAATTAATAAGTAAATAATTTGACTTTATTAATTAGCAAGTATTCTGGTGATTAATATCTCACACACACATAACCAAAACATCAACACGGCAATGAACAAAATTTCTAAATAAGACCATTAACTCAGGGGAGCCCAAATTAGTCTAATAGAAAAATATGTGCTGTAATCGCGCTTTACATTCAAGAACACAATATCCCTTGTCGCTCTGGGAAACAGTCCTCTGAATTTCTCCAGCCGGAGGGAATCCAAAGTATGACTCACGGAGTCGCCAGAAAAATATTGCCAATTTGAAAGAAATATTAAACTAACAAAGTTTATTAAAATTTAATGGGACAATTGTACTCTCCCTGGGACCACAGAAATTAAAATAGATATAAACAAGTTTGTCTGAATTCCCCCAAACACGGCTTCAATAATACACAACATAGACAATCAATATGGGCAGATGACCATGATAAATTTCCCTACACACTGTATTTGATAATATCAACACATAAATAGTATAATATAACCTCTACAATTATGAGAGAAAAAGATAATTAAGATTTAATGGTCTGTATCTTACCAACAGCTTAAAATGGGAAGATGTTTGCCAATATCTAAGTACATCTAGTGGTTCCAGTCACAAGGTCCATCAAGATGGGGGGTGGTCAAATATCAGCAGACTTCTTGATTGTCTAGGGGTGCATCTGGTGTGTGGGTCTGTGATCCTCTCTCTAAGGCCCTCACAGCCTTTATACCGTCTGGGACAAAAAGCTCATAAAATTATCATAAGCTCAGCCCAGAAGGTTTGGTTTATTCTCCATTGGTTGGAGAATTCTAATGACTTACCTGGTAAGCTTAGGTAATATCATCTTCAGCCACTAGGTGTGTCTGAGGAATAAATAAACTTATTTGTTAAAAGGAAAAAATATATATGTTTTCTATTATAATGCAAACTTATCTATATATTGGGGCTTATGAATATATGTTCATATTGTTCAGGGACCCCGGCAATTGGTACAAAATATAATACATTTAGTCTAAATCTGATTAATTAATATTACACACAATGGATGTTTATATGAATAAATGCATGACTCCTGCATATCCTATGAAAACCTATGTGTCTTGGGACAACACATGTTATATGAGTATTTTCATGTGGATGCAGTCACAGTTTTTATATCTTTACAACAATGATGATATCTAAAACACAGTTCTTCATTTGTTCTAAATCAAAATTTATCTTTCTATCTTTTGGCAGATTATTTATCGGGTCAGTGGATATTAACATTATAGGCGTATCTGTGACCTAGAATCCAATCTAGCATTTTTGTTTCTAATGATCACATATATTTATCATATCACATGTATATAGGTTTTAAATGTTCAAACCATTTCTCCTGTCAGACAATTTAGTCACATACTGTTCAGAGATTTGTGTTTGTCATTTGTTGTAACATTAACTTCGCATTTTAGTCATTGTCTCAGGGAAAGCTTGAGTCAACATCTGGGTTTGACTAGGGTTGCAATTTCATCCTTTGAAACAATGGGGCTTATTTACCCAAGCTTTCCTTTAATTAAAAGTTTTGTTACTTCGGTCTGAACACACATTTTGACCATTGTCAACTGGTTTCATATCAGATTTATGTTTACTCGGCTTCAACATGAGTTCTGTTTCTTGACTTCAGCCTTTCCATGGATCATATAACTCAATCAGCCATTTCTATTGGGAGGGGGAGTGCTTTCCTGGAGCGATGACTCAGTTAAAGTCTAAAATTAAAAATTATTACATTTCGATGTGAATCGGCCATGACAAAATCCCCCTTTTGCATTCCAGGCATGTCAGGGAGACGTGCATGGAATTCACTCCATAACATGGCGAGAGTCAGATGTTTGTTGGTAGTCTTTCCTGATGGGTGGTAACTTGGTGTGCAGTGTATTTAAGATTAATGTTGCTGGTACCCTCCGCTGATGAGTCTCAGGACCGTCAACATGAGTCCAGGGGCTTCCTGGATCAGTATCCCAGAGGAAGGTCTCAGTTGAATGATGAGGCTGGCCCGACCTGGCATGGCCATCCATAGTAGAATACCAAGAATTTTCCATATGGTAGTTTCCTGGGGTGGTCTCAGGATCGGGTCTCTGTTTCGGAACCCTGGGAAATCGATGGGCCTTTCTTTTGATCATTCGGTCACTATTACCTCTGATCGGGAGTTTGGATGGCGGCAGGGATATAATTTTATGTATACACTGTTAAAGAAAAATAGACAGTTTGAGTATCACGTAGATATATATAAAAAAATGTATGTTCAGGTGAGTTAACCCTTTTAATTGACCTTGAAAGTATATGTTGCTGAGTTTTATTCCTCCAGCAACTGTAATTGGGACTTGGAGTGGCAAGCACGTAATTGATTGATGTCCACCTATCTCTCAACCTCTCCAGGACGGCAGAAATTTCTGTTCCTTTAACTGGTTTCTCGTGAAATTGTAGAGATATACCTTGTCCCCAATTTCATACTCCTTATTTGTGGTTTTAAGATCATAGTAGGTTTTAGCGCTAGTTGCGGTTCTTTCAATATTTCTCTGGGCGAATGAGAACGCATATTGTAAATGCTTCCGTAAATCTTCAATATATTGGTGAGTTGTGGTTGCATTGATCAAGTTATGATTAGTGGTGCAGTACAGGAGGTGTTGGGGCAGGACTATCCGCCTTTTGGTTATGAGTTCGAAGGGTGACATTTTTGTGACGGTTTCCGGGGTTGCCCTTAATGCCATCAGGACTAAAGGAAGCTTTACATCCCAGTCCTTGCCTGTTTCCTTTACAAATTTCTTAAGTATGTTTACAATAGTTCCACTAGTATGTGTAATTTTCTTTTTACGCCCAATAGCTTCAACAGTTTAGTCATTACTTCGCTAGTGAAATGAGTACCCCTATCAGATTCTATTCGCTGGGGAAGACCGAAGCGTGAAAATATGTTATTTATCAAAAGCGTGGCACATGTGTCGGAGCTGTTATTTGGTGCGGGAATGCATTCAACATATTTGGTAAATAAAAATGTCACGGTTAACGTATATTCATTACAGGCCCAATGAAATCCATTTGAAGGTCTGACCAAGGAATGCATATTCCCCTTTTCTGGAGGGGTGCCCTATGGGTGGGTGACGCCGGTTGAAATTGAGGACATATTAAGCATCCTTGACAGTTTGCCTTCACGTCACGCAGCATATGAGGCCAGTAGACGTAATCCCGGAGGATCTCATAGGTGATTTTTTCTCCGCAGTGCCCAGACGTGGGGGCGTCATGGGCATGTTGTAGCATTAAACATCTGGATTTAAGGGCGACTACCCATTGTTGGCTACCCCCCTTGGAGGTGCGGATCAACAATCCCCGATGCAGCGTGAACTGGGATTTGGATTTCATTAATATATGTAAGTCTTCCTTGCCAGGATAATTTTCTTGAACAAGGGTATTCTGGCTCGGGCGTTCCAAATGGTTATAAAACAAGCCAATTATTGGGTCTTCCTTTTGGGCTGTGATTAAATCTTCACTGGGGTTTTCATGACAACATTGCAATACATTTGAATAATCAGTCATCCTAGCTTGTTGTCTAGTGACAGCTTCTGACTGTACTGAACCTAAGAGCTAATCTATATCTAGCAACTCACCTGTTAGGGCCCCTTCTTTGGCTAGGGTATCGGCCTGATCATTCCCTTACTTCTCTTCACCCAGGACTTTGGAGTGGCCCTTGGTTTTCTTAAAATATAGAGTGATCTTGTGTTCCCTTACCAATTGGTCGATTTGACAAAACAACTTACCGTGTTTGACAGGTTTATGGTTACTTTTTACCATGTTGTTCCGTTTCCATCCGGGAAGATACTCCACAAAACTATCCTAACATAATTTGAATCAGTGATGATGGCAAATTATTTAAGGCAGTAATGTATGTCCATCTCAAAGGCTTTCAGGATTACAGTGAGTTCAGCAACTTGGCTGCTTTCTGGCCCAAGCTTGTATCCCACAGATATTGGGGCCACAATTTGGGTCCATATGATCCTGATGCCAGCCACTAGTTGCAGCTGGTCTTTGTCCTTATGATGATAGGCATTCATCAACCTTGTAGGGAGACAACGGTTGTTCTTCTAAAAAGTCAGTGTCCAGGGTCCCCACGCAGGTATCAGGGGTGGAACAATCATGTAACTCAGCAAGGCCCTGGGCCACTGGACTTTTCTTGTTCTGTTTGTATAGAATTTCCAGGGGCCACCCTTGCAAGGACAAAGTCCAAGCAGTGATAGACACATTTCAGCCGCCAAGGGCTCCTCTAGACCAGACTGATCCATTGGGGACTGTTGCAAAGGGCTGTAGCACACATTTTCCTCCTCCTCCTCAGCAGGTGCTTCGACAGCATCCTCCTCCCCCCAACTTGATTCGGTGCAGTAAAATATAACATTTTTGTAATAAATCATTGTGTCAATAGATGGTAATTTATATGTTAGACACATTAAACAAAAAAGGAAATCAGGTAGATTGATGAGTTTATAGGGAAGGAAGGAGTGAGGGTGAGAAGGGGGAGAGTTAGGACACTTAAGAAATGCTTACTTCCGCAGTTCCAGGACTGGTTTAAGAAAAGCAAGGTAGCCAGCAAAAGCATATGGTTTTTTCCTTGAGGCAGCTGAGCCACCCTTGGTCTCCCGCAGAGTCCTCTCATACTTTGTATATGTGTCACGTAGACTCCGCCATCTCGTCTTGAGAGCGAAAACTGTGAAAAAAGTAGGAACAATATTAATTATGCTTCTCTTTCCTTTCAGGTACCTAGCTACGGGAAATTCATCTTCTAGTTTACAATTTAAATACAAGCTTGGAAAATCTACAGTGCGTTTGATAGTACATGAAACTTGTGCAGCTATCTGGCAAGTGCTAAAAGAGTTGGTGATTAAGAAGCCGACTAGGGAAGACTGGGCTAAAATAGCCAAAGTTTTTTGGCACTAACCCTAATCCTAACCCTAACACTAACCCTAATCCTAACACTAACCCTAATCCTAACCCTAATCCTAACACTAACCTTAATCCTAACACTAACACTACCCCTAATCCTAACCCTAACACTGACCCTAATCCTAACACTAACCCTAATCCTAACCCTAATCCTAACACTAACCCTAATCCTAACACTAAACCTAATCCTAACCCTAATCCTAACACTAATCCTAACACTAACCCTAATCCTAGCCCTAATCCTAACACTAACCCTAATCCTAACCCTAATCCTAACACTAACCCTAATCCTAGCCCTAATCCTAACACTAACCCTAATCCTAACACTAACCCTAATCCTAACCCTAACACTAACCCTAATCCGAATCTGAAACCTAACCCTAACAAGCTCAGAGTGCATGGGGGCAGTTGTACTTACGCAGGTCTTTCTGGACATTAGGTGTCAGGCTGTCCCACTCCGGAAACAGGAGAAAAAACAGGAAGTGAGTTAGTGAGGGGAAGGGTGGGGCTGTGAGGGGAAATGGATGGGAGGAGTTGGAGAGGGAAGCAAAAAAAAAAAATATCGCAGTGATGTGAATGTCCTATTGCGTTTTCATCGCAAATTCAATTGAAGTCTATGGGGCTGAATTCGCATCGCACACGGATGAAACTCGCACAGGACCTTTTTTCCCACAGGTTAAATTTGCAATGCATTGATGTGAACGGCACTCATGGAAAACAATGTTATTAAAATGACTTGCGAATTTGAGCGATCACAACAGCTCAAATTCACAATAGAATTTGCAGCAGTGTGAAACTAGCCTGAAACTCAATTGGACAGTCTTTGAACAATTTTGTCTCTGTACCACTACAGGATTTGCAGAATCAAGTACATTTGGGCTCTGACCCTTACATGTAATACTTTGTTTCTGCTTCCTGTCAAATGTTTAATTATTTCTAACATACATAACCAACCTTCATGCAAGATTTCCTATTGTTTTGTTACCATAGCCTTCACTATGTATGTGTACAAGATCTGTCTTAATTTAACTTTTTGTGATGTTCCTTCATGTATGTATTTTTGTTATGTTTGACTGTAAAAAATTTTGGGGGAAAAAAACTAAAATAGAAAGTAAAAAAAAAAGAAAGACTACAGTTAGTGGAGGATAAGCTAACACTTGAACCCTACTAATTTAAAAGTAAACCTGACCTAATTTTTGAGGCCCCAGATTCAGTAAAATCTTGTGAAAAATATGTTTATTGAATACTATATTTGCTATTAGATGTCACACAAAAGTCAAAGCTTGATTAAAAAAGCAATTACTAAAATCACAAGAATTTATTCTTCATATTTAATTAAAGATCTACAGAAGAAAACTATCTGAACACTTTTGGTTTGACGCAGCTGGTCAGTGCAGAAATAGTGTGACTATACCAGGTTAACTAAGACATTTTTCACTCTGGACTGTATAAAAGAATCACAATGCATAGAAAGACTGTTGAATGTAACAACCGATCGATGTAGTGCAGACTATGTGATGCTCTGAGTTGTCTTACTTTGCACTGTTTTTCAGAAATGCTTATAGCTACAATTGCTCGCTGTTATTTTCAAGTCCTGTTCTGTGATATCATCCTGTGTGTGACACCTTGCAGATCTTTTACCAACTCATCACCTGCCTGTAAGCTGAACATAAAGACTGCATATGAAAATTATAAGTATTTTAAAAATGGTGACATTGTTATTGGTGGAATAATCACAGTGAATTGCCAAGTGATAGAGCTGCCACTCGAAAATTACTTGTCTCTTCAAAGCTACAAATCACTCACAATGTGTTATGAGTAAGTAAAGCAAAGCTTACTTTGCAACTTAATATAAAAATTAAGAAATAAGCTGGAGGCTTGTTTTTATTTTTATTTACCCTATAACTAGATAAAACAAATGTTTTTTGATCTAGCAGGGATAATGTGAAATTTTGCAAAGACCAGCAACTTCCTCCAATAAACACTGCACACAACTTTTTCTAGTGGACTATATTTAAATTCTTTACAAGAAAGCTGGTTATAGGAACTTTGTTTTCCTATATTTTCCTATACATATGTGTTATTTACTTAATTTACTTTCAGCGAGATTAATTTTTATTTTTCATTGTAACATACTGTATATTTTAGTTAGAAATATTAAAAAGATATGCTGGTTCTGCTTGTCTTGGCTGTCTTTTACTGCATTTTCTTGGCTCTTCAGCCTAACAAGTGCTGTAAATATTTCTCTGCAAAACAGCTAAAAACCTGAAATAACATATATCCTTAAATGAGCATCAAAAGAAAGGGAAAATGCCCTTTTCTTAAAGACATTTTACTTATTGTTTAGGGGTTTTTTCACTCATTTTTTAATCATATCATACATAATCAGTATCATATTGTTTGCTGTTTTCATATTTGACATTGTTTTCTGTTATATATATATATATATTTATATATATATGAGAAGAAAAATAAATAAAAAACACCTTATAAGAAATCATACACAATATTTTTTTATTCTGCATTTTCATGTTATATGTATAACCATTAGCTAACAATAATGTGCAAAAAAAAAAAAAGGAAAATGTGCAATGTTTCTTTAAAATGGTAAGGTTGCTATCTTCAAGCTATTTTTTCTCCACTTAAAACACACACAAAAAAAAATCTACCCAGAAACGATATACATTCTTAAAACAAAACAACACCTAAACAGAAATAAAAAAAACATATTAACCATCTTAATTTCATCTTTTCCAATGCAATGTGGAGGAAATGTTGCATTTTTGCTGAAAACAAAGGAAATTTGGCCAAAGTGAAGACTAATGCCCTGTACACATGGTCAGACTTTCCGATGGAAAATGTGCGATCGGATCGTGTCGTTGGAAAATCTGATCGTGTGTAGGCTCCATTGGACTTTTTCCATCTGAATTTTCCGACAACAAAATCCGATCGTTTAAATTCCGATCGTGTGTAGACAATTCCAACGGACAAATTGCCCGCATGCTCAGAATAAATTATGATACGAAAGCTATTGGCTACTGCCCTCTTTATAGTCCCGTCGTACGTGGTTTACGTCACCTCATTCTGAACGATCGGATTTTCCGACAACTTTATGCGACCGTGTGTATGCAAGACAAGTTTGGGCCAAAATCCGTCTGAAAAAATCAGACGTATTTTGTTGTCGGAATGTCCGACCGTGTGTACAGGGCATACCTCCAAACTACTCCAAATCAGTTTCAATCAAAATAAATGTTAAACACATCAAAAATGAATCAAAAACACACTTCGGTTACATTTTTGGTGTGCTTTTTGGGTCACATGTCCATGTCTCACAGGTACATGATTGGAGTTAGGTAACCAGAAAATGCACCTAAAAAGCATCAAAAATACAAATGCATTGGTGAATCATCTTTTCAATGGAGCAGATTGAAAGCACCTTAAAGGAAGTCTCGCTAATGTTGTATTGTCTCTTTGGTTAAATCTTAGTACTCTGATGCTGACTATATCAGTTTGAAAACATATCAAAAAAATCTAAGAATCTAAGAAATTTTAAACCAAAAATCAACTAAAACACTTTTTTTTATTTTGAATAGCAGGGAAGGGTAGAAACCTTCTAAACTTAAACCTGGAATGTAACCTTAGTTTTGGACTTTAATGTCCTAAGCTCTAGCCCTGCTACATATCAAGTCCTATTTTCTTCAGTTATTTTCCTTTAGGAGATAATCAATGATTTTGTAGTGTGTGTATGATTATTATGAAATTGCATTTCTGCAGCATTGTATAATTAATTGCATTCTTAAATACATATCATGTACATTTGGAATTTACGAGGGAAACATATGTCATTGCCTTCACAGCCCTTACCCAGGAAGTTACAAAGATCTTGTTAATTTTCTTTTTGCTGTAGAACAAATAAATAATGATCCTGAAATTCTTCCTAATATTACCCTGGGCTATCACTTGTATGATTCTTGTGGGGATATCAAAAAAGCTATAAATAACACAATAGAAATTTTATCTGGTCCGGAAATGACAGTTCCTAACTACTCTTGCTGGGGACAAGGAGAAATTGCTGGACTGATTGGAGATTTTGTCTCTGGAACATCGATTTCTATAGCCCAACTACTAAGTATGTATGGATACTCACAGGTAACAGACATCATATTCTTCTATGAGCCAATATAATCCAATTCTTCATGTCACCTAATCCTGATAGATAGATAGATAGATAGATAGATAGATAGATAGATAGATAGATAGATAGATAGATAGATAGATAGATAGATAGAGACTGAGTCATAAACAGATTAATGCATGGTTACATCGGGGTAATTTTGTATATATGTGTGCAAAGGACCAGCCAAATCTATTGCAACATGAAACATTTTTTAGCTTTAGAGAATAAAATAGGGTTGAATATCTGGGGAGGTAAGTATGAAGTATTAAGTCAACTGACCTTCATGGCCCTGATAAAATGTTCATTTTGCAAGTTGCTGGGAAAGTGTTGCAGTGTGTCAAATCATTTTGCTTCTACACAGAGATTTTGAAGCTTCATTTTATAAAGTAAATGATGTAAAGTAGGGGTCCCAAACTGGCGGCCCTCCAGCTGTGGGGAAACTACAAGTCCCATCATGCCTCTGCCTGTGGGAGTCATGCTTGTAACTGTCAGCCTTGCAATGCCTCATGGGACTTGTAGTTTCGCAACAGCTGGAGGGCCGCCAGTTTGAGACTCCTGATGTAAATGATGTTTCATTGCTACATTTGTGTTTCAAAGTGCACGAGCAGACATTAAAAAAATCTATTCATTCAAAATACTGTACTGTATGTACTGAAGGGTTCTCTGCACTGTGCAGGTGGGGCAACAGGTTATTTATAAAAAAAAAAAATTGTAATTATGTTTTTATTAAAGATTATTCAGCATACAAGAACATTTCCATACAATTTTTTTTCTTTTTCTTCATACTTAGTGAATTGCCATACAAAAAAAAGATGCGTATACTCAAAATAAAAGTAAAATAAAGAAACACAAAGTCAAACAGAGTGTGACAAACATTGACAGGCCAAACAGTATTCGTAAATCATCTATAATTAACACAGAACATATTCTAAGATCGGAGAGATTGGGTTTATGAAATTGGTAACAAAATCAGTTATGAATGGATATCATCCAGGAGTGATGTAAACGAGTATCACTCAAGGAGGTGGGGGGGGGGGGTGAAAAGAAGTTTAAATTTCAGGATGTAGAGGGAGCAACTCCATATTTAGAGGTATCCCATAGTTCCCAAATTTTATCAAACTTCTGAATGGTTTCGATAGCAGATGCTGTGAGAAATTCCTTTCTGCAAATTTCTATTATAGTGTTTAGGAACATGGACAAAGTTTGTAGAACTCTTGATAACCAAGACATTGGGATAACCCTCTGTCTAGGGGATGGGTAGAGCACTTTCATTTACCCTATCCTCTGCTTCCCTGACAGATGGCACTTCCATACGTTTTGATAGTGAACTATCTACTTTCCTCAGACCCAAAAAACTATGGTGTCATAATGTCTTAGGCTACCAGGCTACCAGAGCATAGGCCAGAAATGGTTGTTGAGACTAGTCTAACAGTATGATGGAGCCTATGGGAGCAGAAGATCAGAGTAAAGGTAGGTAAAACTGCTGTACTTGCTTCCCCTAGAAATATATGAGCGGTTAACCATGCAAGGGAAAACTTTTAGTTTTTCCGGTAGTTCATCTTTAAAGTGGAAATCCCGGATAAAATCATGTAACGCTAAAACTGCTTAACCCTTTTAACATGTAGGCTAACTACCCAGTGGAAGAAAGATGCATAAACTTACTTAGGGTCTTTTCATGCGGGCTTGTCCGTAATATGGATTCCGCTTGCTCAGCGGGGGATCAATCCATTGATCCCCGCTGAGCAAGTGGATGAAAGGTCCATCTTCGTTCACTGTGCAGAGATGGACCTGTCAGAGCTGCGCTCTCCTCTATGGGAGATTAGATGAAAACGGACTGCCTATCCGATCCTCCAGACAGATGGAAAAAAGCATTTACATCCGCCTGGATTTCACGGACAGGATCGGATATCGGCGGATGTCAACGGACATGTCATCCGCGCTCCATAGAGGTGAATGGAGCGTCCAATCAGGTTTGCTTGAAAAATTGACAGGGGACCAGATCAGAAAGCTTGTGTTAAAGGGGCCGTAATCTCAGGGCACTTCAGTCATGTCATGCAATCAGCTCTTCTCTATCATCTAGCAGTGGCTTCAGGGGAGAAGAAGAGGGAGTGCTGACAATAGATGGCCCATATAAAGCCTATGATGGTCTCGCTGCTCAGGCAATCCAGCTATTCTTTTGAATGCTGCTGTGATCTGTGAGGTGGGACTTAAGAGGTTTGGACTCTTCATGTAGGTGTGACTTGGTAGGCATAAATGCTAATTAGGATGTATTCCATCCCACCCACCAACAGAGCTATGTAGGAAGTTATATCATTTGCAGATTTGAACGACTACAGAGGGGTGTGTTGTATGATAATGGATGGTATGGACCCTTGAGAAGGAGGAAAAGGGTGCATTAACAGGCCCGATATACAAGACTAATGTTTGCCCTTAAGCAGAAGAAATGGGGCAGAACTTTCTACTAGATTATTATTTTTATTTTTTTCCAAACAAGATTTAATGACATTTTTTTTTTTAACCTACAGTACAGAAATATATCAAGCACAGTTGTATACATTCAATGTGTTGCAACAATCCGTTGGATAAATGTCTACTAGATTATTTGGGAAGGGTTGCAGTGCAAAGAAATTTAACAAAATGATATTGTAAATGCATATACTATACATATTTTTGGGAGAAATCCCCTCCTAATCTTCATTCATTTTAAATTTTTAATTTTCCCGACCGGCAGAATGGCACGGACAGGCATATGGGCGTACATGTACGTCCATTTACATTTTCCACTGTGCTGTCGTGCGCGCACCAGTGGGGACCTCCGTGAATCCGTTTGCGGGTCCCGCGGACCGATCACTGAGGGGATACCCGTGATCGTCTCACGGGGAGATGCTAAAGTAAACAAGCATAGAGAGCAGAGATCAGTGATGTGTACAACACAGCCACGCCCCCCCACAGTTAGCAACATACCCCTAGGACACACTTAAACCCTACACTGCCACCTAGTGGTTAACCCCTTCACTGCCAGTGTCATTTACACAGGAATCAGTGCATTTTTATAGCTTAAAAATCGCTGATCCCCGTCATTACTAAATAATAATATTAATAAAACTTCCATAAAACTATACCCTATTTTGTAAACGCTATAACTTTTGTGCAAACCAATTAATAATCGCTTATTGTGATTTTTTTTTAACAAAAATATGTAAAAGAATACGTATCTGCTTAAACTGAGGAAAAAAAATATTTTTTATACATTTTTGGGGGATATTTATTATAGCAAAAAGTAAAAAATAATGCGTATTTTTCAAAATTGTCGCTCTTTTTTTGTTTATAGCGCAAAAAAAAAAAACGTAGGGGTGATCAAATATCACCAAAAGAAAGCTCTATTTGTGGGAAAAAAGGACGTAAATTTTGTTTGGGAGCTACATCGCACGACCGCGCAATTGTCAGTTAAAGCAACGCAGTGCCGAATCGCAAAAAGTGGTCTGGTCTTAAGCCAGCAAAATGGTCCGGTCTGAAAGTGGTTAATTTAAATTTTAAATTATTAATCTTTAGTTCTCAGGGTACTATGGGCTTGCCATCCCAAATAACATAGTAAGATAGATAACACCTAATTGTATACATACACAGCCCTCAAAGTTTCCACTCGCCTACTCGCATTTTGCGAGTGGAAAATGATGGGTGACGAGTGTGGGCTGCCTTCGAGGAGGGGGGCGAGCACCGCCGGCAGGCGGGGTTGAACGGGAGCCGTTCTCCCAGTCAGGGAAAGAGGGAAAAGGAAGAGTCTAGCTGGCTGATCATCAGAGAGTGGGGTTTGCCCGCTGTAAAAGCTTTCATTTGAAATGCTGGGTTCCCAGCACTGCTCAGCGTCACATTCAGCCCTGCCTCCTCACCCGGCGCATTTGATAGACAGGACACAGGTCCAATGCCAGGAGGCATCCGGCAAGGAGGTGGGACTGTGTGATGTGAGTGACACCGGGCGAGGAGGCAGAGCTGTATGTGACGATGAGTGGCAATCCCCACTCTCTGATGATCAGCCAGTTTGACTCTTCCTCTGCACCGGTGAGGCTGTATTGATGGGCACAAGTGAGACTGTACTGATGGGCACAGGTGAGACTGTATTGATGGGCACAGGTGAGACTGTACTGACAGGTACAGGTGAGACTGTACTGACAGGCACAGATGAGACTGTACTGATGGGCACAGGTGAGACTGTATTGATGGGTACAGGTGAGACTGTATTGACAGGCACAGGTGAGACTGTATTGATGGGCACAAGTGAGACTGTATTGATGGGCACAGGTGAGACTTTGTGGGGGGGATATCTGAATGATGCCTGTAGCTACATTCTTTTTAGCCGCCAATTCTGTGCATGATAAGAACGATCATAACAGCAGTTCTGCCACTTGTTCTTATAGGCGATGGGATGGGACGCCCACCGCCATCCAGTGCTTCTCCGGGCTCTCCCATGCCATCGGGAGCCCGGAGAAAGAATCGGCCCATGCCGGATGACGACGATAGAGATTTCCGGTGACCAGATGGTCACCAGTCATCTCTATGACAGTTGGAGGCCCGGGCGCGACGTTGTGACTCCATGACCGGGTTCACGGATGTAAACAAAGCTGCGATCGCAGCTGTCAGCATGAAGATTGGTGAATTTTTTTTCACGATCTCATGCTTTCCAGCCTGGAGGAGGGATGTGGGGTCTTATTGAGCCCACATCTCTCCATAAAGAGGACCTGTCAAATAGATTCCTAAATGGATGTTTACATTCCTTGGAATAGGAATAAAAGTGATCAAAAAAGTTAAATTGTTAAAAAAAGTGTAAAAATAAAAAAAATTAAGTAAAATAATAAAAAAACATGTTTTAAAAAGCCCCTTGCGCTCAGAAGCAAATGTACACGCAAGTCCCGCCCACATATGAAAACGCCATTCAAACTACACATGTGAGGTATCACCGTGTGCGTTAGAGCGTGTGCAACAATTCTAGCACTAGACCCCCTCTGTAACTCTAACCTGGTAACCGGTAAAAATTTTCAAAGCGTCACCTATGGAGATTTTTAAATACCGAAGTTTGGCGCCATTCCATGAGTGTGTGTAATTTTAAAGCGTGACATTTTAGGTATCTATTTACTCAGCTTAACATCATCTTTCACATTATACAAAAAAATTGGGCTAACTTTACTGTTTTGTTATTTTTTAATTAAAATAATTTCCCAAAAAAAAGGCGTTGGAAAAATTATTGCGAAAATACTGTGCAAGATAAAAAGTTGCAATGACTGCCATTTTATTTCCTACGGTGTCTGCTAAAAAAAAAAAATATATAATGTTTGGGGGTTCTGAGTAATTTTCTAGCAAAAAATGTATGATTTTTACATGTAGGAGAGAAGTACCAGAATAAGCAGGTATTGAAGTGGTTATACTACACTTTTGTAAGTGCATTGATTGTATTACTCGTTTTAACTGTATTAACTCTGTTTCCTCGTACATCTTTAAATATATAAATAAGGCCTGCCCAATCCCCCAGCCATAAAATTCCCCTCCTCCTCTTTATGCTGTCTGCTTTTTCACCTCTGCTGTAGAAGGGTAGGTGGCCTTTTTTTATTTTGGCTACACTCCTTTTCCAGAACCACATCACTCTCCCTGACTGTTATCACCCCAACGTTCTTCTTCCTATAGTGGGATAAGAAGAAGAGGAGGAAGCGGAACAGGGTGTATTAGCAGTCCATCTAAAAAATAGCAGCTATGTCCCCTTAAAGAGGAGGTCCACCTGAAAAAAAATATTAAAAGCCAGCAGATACAAATACTTCAGCTGCTGACTTTTAATAAATGGACACTTACCTGTCCCAGGGTCCAGTGATGTTGGCAGCTGATCAATCGCTCACCTCTCGGCAGCTGCCACCGCCATCCTCGGTGAGGGAATCAGGAAGTGAAGCATTGAGGCTTCACTTCACTGTTCCCTACTGCGCATGCGCGAGTCGTGCTGCACATCCTAACTGGTCCCCGCTATCTCCTTGGACCCGTGTGTGTCCCAGCAGACAGCGCAGGGGGACGGGAAGAGGCGTAGACTCCCGTGGGAGTCTATGCCCGGAAGTGGGTGCAAATACCTGACAGGTATATGCACCCCCTCCCCCCTGAAAGGTGCCAAATGTGACACCGGAGGGGGGGAGGGTTCCCAAAAAGCGGAGGTTCAATTTTTGTGTGAACCTCCGCATTAAGGAACAAGGGGATACAAATGGTGCATTAGCAGCACTTTTAAAGACAGTGGCTGCTTGCACCCTTAAGGAACATGGAGGAACACAATGGTGCATGAACAGCACTAAAAGAAAGTGGATGTTATGTGCCCTTGTAGAACAAGGAGGGCATGCCATTTGCTTCCAACTTGTCTGATTAAGATGCTACTCTCCCTAAGCTCTGTGGTGCAGAGTTATGTGTTTCCTAATACATTTGTCTTATATGCTCCCTGCAAAGGCTGCAGACCAAAACGGCGCTGTTGGCAGCAAATGTGTTAGAAAAAAGGCCTAAACTGAAGAACACTCTCTATTTGCAACCTACTCAAGTGCTTGTGTACTGTCTGTATGTTAGCCAATATCTATCAAACACATAGCAGAAGAATGTTTTTTTAATATTTGAGGAATAATTGGGAATATGGGGTGCTGGGTACGTTGGGAAATGTGAGGGTGAGGTTTTGAAGTGTTTTTTAACATTCTGCTTTATTAAACATTTGAGACAATGAAGTGAGAGAGAGTCAAAGAAGCTCACATGTTGTGTTTAAACCAAGTTAAGGTAAAAGTTAAAAAAACATTACACATATAGCCAAGCGTCACCTCCCAAATATGTAATTGAAAGTCTCTCTGCCTCACTCACAAATGTACAAAGGAAAAGCCCCGCAATACCTCTGCGACAATATAAAGCACTACACCCCAGGTCGCCCTAACCAGAACCTCCTCCACATCCCCAAGACCCATTATAAATTAAAAGGCGAACAAAGGTTTGAGTCCAAGGACCATGGCTATGGAATGCTCTACCCACGGACATTCGCTCGGAAGAAAACCATCTGGCCTTCAGGAAGAAGCTCAAGAAGACCCAGACGGACACTGACGGCAAAAGCGCCCTGAGGCGATTTAGTTCACATATGTAGCGCTATACAAGTTATTCATTCATTCATTCGAAAGGGTTGCATAAAAATGAAGACCCTCTCCTTGCTATATGCCCATTGCCTATTCAGAATTATTTTTTTAATTTTCAAGATTTATGTGAGATTAAGTGGGGTTCAGATTTAGGTTTGTAATTTTTGGACTTTATAATGGGTTCATCTAATGGCTTGCAAACTCAGTCTGCTTGGGGTTTATTTTATAATGTTTTTTTACAGCTGTACAAGTAATACTTTAATTAATTTCTACTTTCATTTAATTAATTTCTACTTATTTATTTTTCAAAGATAAGCTATGGTGCAACTGATTATAAATTATGTGACAAACTTTCCTACCCATTCTTTTTTCGGACAGTCCATAATTTTCATGTCTATGTTAACATAGTTGGAGCTTTATTAAAACGTTTTTCCTGGAACTGGGTTGAAATTATCACCAGTGATGATGAGAATGGATTCAGAGAATATCAATTTCTTACTGCAAATCTTAAAAGTTTGGGCATCTGTGTTGGGTACACACACTGGATAGTCACCTCTTCAAATGTAGTTTATGTGAAAAGAACCGAAGCTAAACCAATGAAATCAATAAATCAAGCCAAGAAATCATCTTCACATATTGTTATATTTTGTGGAACAATAACTTATGTCTATATTCATGGTATAATATTACAAGAAGAGCATTTTAGAGAGAAGACATTTATTTTTCCTCCATACCTAATAGAAAGTGTGGACCTATTTCACAATTTATGTAAAATAGTTAACTGTAGTTTGGGACTATTGCCAACATTATTTACTAACTATGTAAACCACATGAGTGATATTAATGAACAACAACTAAACCATTTCCTCTTGAGGATCCATCCTTCCACATACCCAGAAGACAAGTTACTTGAAGATCTCTGGATAAACCACCACCATTGTTTATCACCACACCCTCTAAAAAACAATCTGATGGAATGGTTATTTGACTTTAAGCTACATAATTGCACCGGGAAGGAAAGTATAAAGGGTATCCCACATGTTGTGTCAAGCGTTGGATCTAATAATATCTTCTATGCTGTAAATGTCATGATCACGGCAATATCAGACATGCATTCATATTTAAAAACAAAATCACCTGAAAATAGCCTAAAAGTTAAATATAGACACAAGGTAAACAAACAAGAGATGTTCTAAATGTGCCCTAATGAACACCACTCAGCGCCACTTGGACCAATCACCTTATGGTTATAAATATACTGGTAATGATATACCTTTTTAAAAAACAATGTGAAAAAGACAATATTAAAAAGTTCCAAATAAATGTCCTTTTAAAATATTGTAGCAGCGCTTTTTGTCCACATTAAAGTGCAAACACAGAATCTCATATAAAGTCAATAAATGAGGAAAGAATCTATAGTGGCAAAGAAAAAAGTCTTTGCTGTTCCACCAGCCAAACAAGGATTGAGGCCAAACAACCAGGAAGCTATCCGCTGCTGTACACAGTGGATGCTCTGACCTTTTTCTGGCGGCCAGAACCATCAATAAGACACAGTGCACTTTACTTTATGCTTCTGATTTTAGTTATTTGGTACGCATAACTTGTACTTGGGGGGTTTTGCCTGAAGTTTACTATATTTAAAGGCTCAATATTGCTGGTTTTCTGGTGATTGCATCCCCATAGGGGAGATTTTGCCGCATGTGGTGACGTTTTGGTGGAAGCTTTCTACAGATCACAGCAAAGACTTTTTTCCTTGCCTCTATAGATTCTTTCCTCATTTATTTACTTTATATGAGATTCTGTGTTTGCACTTTAATGTGGACAAAAAGCGCTGCTACAATATTTTAAAAGGACATTTATTTGGAACTTTTTAATATTGTCTTTTTCACATAGACACAAGGTAATTGTATATATATATATGACCTCCAAGAACTGCACTCTTGTGATCGAGCTGTGATTGGACAAAGCGGATCACAGACAAAAAGTACAGAGCCCGTAAAAATGGCTCTGTACCAAGTGATTGCTTTGACCAATCACAGCATTACAAAATATCAACTAAGGTTGCTTTAAGCCAGCTG
The DNA here is from genome assembly GCA_028564925.1 of Lithobates sylvaticus. Taxonomy (NCBI): domain Eukaryota; kingdom Metazoa; phylum Chordata; class Amphibia; order Anura; family Ranidae; genus Lithobates; species Lithobates sylvaticus. Next base: position 749,722,907 of record CM053026.1, on the reverse strand, counting down.
TGCCTCACTTACTGGCTGGTGATCAAGAAGAGGACATTACACCTCCACTACCAGCCAGGGCCATTACAGTAACAGTGCCAACAATATCAAATTCACACATTTCCATTATTTGTTAGCCCCATGCTGTTTCTGATCTCACTTGTATTTTAACCACTTCAATACCAAGGACTTCATATGACATCCTTGACATTGAGTGGGGATATCTGAATGATGCGTGCAGCTATAGGCATCATTCAGATATCATTCTTTCCGGCCAGCGATTCTGTGCACCATAAGAACGATCATAGCGGCAGTTCCGCTGCCTGATTGTTCTTATAGGCAGTGGGAGGGGACGTTCCCCCCTCCCACCACCATCCGGTGCTTCTCCGGGCTCTCCCGTGCCATCGGGGGCCCGGAGAAAGAATCGCTTGCCGCCGGATGACGAGCATAGAGATTTCCGGGGACCAGATGGTCACCAGTCATCTCTATGACCATCGGAGGCCGTTATGACGTCACGCCCGGTACCCGGAAGTAAACAAAGCCTCGATCGCGGCTGTCAGCATGAGATCGGTAAAAATGTTTTTACCGATCTCATGCTTTCCAGCCTGGAGGAGAGATTGACCCCACATCTCTCCATAAAGAGGACCTGTCACATACATTCCTATTACAAGGGATGTTTATATTCCTTGTAATAGGAATACAAGTGATCCACACGCAAGTCCCGCCCACATATGTAAACGCCGCTCAAACCACACATGTGAGGTATCGCCGCGTGCGTTAGAGCGCGTGCAAAAATTCTAGCACTAGACCTCCTCTGTAACTCTAAACTGGTAACCTGTAAAAAAATTAAAACATCGCCTATGGAGATTATTAAGTAACAAAGTTTGGCAACATTCCATGATTGTGCGCAATTTTAAAGCGTGACATGTTCGGTATCTATTTACTCGGCGTAACATCATCTTTCATATTATATAAAAAAATTGGGCTAACTTTACTGTTTTGTTATTTTTAAATTCATGAAACCTTTTTTTTTCCCAAAAAAAAGGTGTTTGAAAAATGATTGCGCAAATACCGTGTGAGATAAAAAGTTGCAATGACCGCCATTTTATTCCCTAGGGTGTCTGCTAAAAAAAAATGTATATAATGTTTGGGGGTTCTGAGTAATTTTCTAGCAAAAAAATTATGATGTTTACATGAAGGAAAATAGGCCAAAATAGGCCCGGTATTGAAGTGGTTAAACCCTCACCTCTCTTATCCAGCAAAACCTCTTCACCTCCTTCCTGCCATTTGTGATCCGTACATTAACCCCTTCTCCTAATCTTTATACATTTAATTTATTTAGTGCTCCATTACAGAGGTAATCACTGATCTTTATTTCCTTTATATATATATTTATTCTAGTCCTCTTTCCTTAAAGGGGTACTTTCAGGAGTTTTTTTTACTGTCCTGGGACTTTAATTTGCTATGTTTTCCAAGAGAATGTTAGAGAAACAGTTTTTTTTTATTCTTTCTGTTAAATAAAAAATAGTTATTAAATACAATAAAACATTTCAAAAATAGTAAATATTAATATTAAACATATAATAAAATAATTCATGTGGGTACAGTGTCATGTTACAAAATAGTTCTCAGTCAAAGTATTACAGCTCTAAAAAATTAAAAAAGGACTTGTATTGAAGGAGTTTCAACATACTTGTATTGAGGTGGTTAAAGAATACAAATTGTGTCAAGAGAATCGATGCATAAAAAACTATGAATCCTAACTGTCAACTCACCTTATAAATTCACCTTTACGCTGCTTAAACACTGAGGCACTTTACAGGTGCTATAGCTATAAAAATAGCGCCTGCTTGGCGCCTGTAAAGAGCCTCTACTCTCACTCCAGTGTGAAAGCCTGAGTGCTTTCACAATGGAGTGGTGTGCTTGCAGGACGGTAAAAAAAGTCCTGCAAGCATCATCTTTGCAGCGCTGTAGGAGCGGTGTATATCAGTGGGCAGCGCCGCTAAACTGATTTTCACCATTTTTTGGCTGCTAGCGGGAGTTAAAAGCACCTGCTAGCAGCTGAATAGCGCAGGTAAAACAATGGTAAAGCACCGCTAAAAATAGAGGCGCTTTACCGCTGATGCCCCCAACGTCCCAATGTTAAAGTAGCCTTACTAACAGTCCAGATGGTCAATTTATCCACAACCACAATCCAGTAGGGACACCTATAACAAGATGTTGATAACAGAATTGCTGATTTGTGTCAATTGGCAGCCTGTTCCTATACAGTGTTTGACTCAAAAAGTGGCTTGCTTTGGGGGCACTCATCAGGGGGGAGGAGTGAACAGCACCAGCGGGGGTCCCAAGAAGAGAAAAGAGGCTGCTCTGTGAAAAACCATTACACACAGAAGGTAAGTATAACATGTTTATTATTTAAAGAAAAAAAAATTAAGTTTTGCAATCACTTCCAGTTTGTAGGAGATTTAACAAACCCAGCAGGAAGTCCACGAGCCCTAAACATATTGCTGAAGTCTATGGAATCTTGATGTTCTTTTCTGAGCTTTATCAAGAGCAGTTTTTTGAGCAATTGTTAAAAAGTATACAGTATGGGTAGTGAGACACTGCATAGGGGACATGTACCATGCAACAAAAAAAAATAACCTTGCTGTTTAGTGGAAAGAGGGTATTTTCATGCAGCTGAAAGGGCACTGTTGAAAAATTACAAATCCTTCAAAGAAAATGCTAAGTATGCCTTAAAGCTGAACATAAATTTGGGGAGGTGTGTGATTAACTCTTTTAAACATTTTTGCTGCTGCTCACATATGGAATGCAGTTTTTTTCTAACACCCTAGAGAATAAAATGGTGGTCATTGCAATACTTTCTCTCACACCATATTTGCACTGCGGTCTTACAAGCACAGTTTTTTTTTTTAAATAATACAACAGTAAAGTTAGCCCATTTTTTTTATATTGTGAAAGATAATGTTATGCCGAGTAAATTGATACCCAACATGTCACGCTTAAAAATTGTGCCCGCTCATGGAATGGCGACAAACTTTTATCCTTAAAAATCTCCATAGGCGACGTTTAAAATATTCTGTAGGTTGCATGCTTTGAGTTACAGAGGAGGTATAGGGCTCAAATTATTGCTCTCCCTCTATCGATCACGGCGATACCTCACATGTGTAGTTTGAACACTGTTTTCATATGCGGGCGCTACTTGCGTATGCGTTCGTTTCTGCACGTGAGGTTGGCGGAACAGGGCACGTTAAAAATAAAAAATGTCTTATTTATTTTCATTTTTTTTTTTTACACTGTGCTTTTTTTTTTTTTATTGTGTCACTTTTATTCCTATTACAAGGAATGTAAACATCCCTTGTAATAGAAAAAAAGCATGACAGGTCCTCTTAAATATGAGATCTGGGGGGTCATAAAGGCCTCAAATCTCATATTTACACTAAAATGCAATAAAAAAAATCATAATACTACCATTTGTTAAAAAAAAAAAAAAAAATCATAATACTTTTGTCATTTAAAGTCGCTTCCGCCCTGCAATGGTATGGAGACGGGTGGGGGCCATCTTCCCCTCACTTGTCTCCATACCTAACATCAGGAAGGATCCGATCGCCTCCGCTGCTGCCAGCGGCTCTGGTAAGTGTCGTAGGGCACCAGAGAGCGGCGGGCCCTCTCCCGCCACCAATAAAAGTGATCTCACTGCGAATCCGCTGCAGAGACCACTTTTATCAGAAACCGGATCACTCACTGAAGAAGAGTATACCGGGGTTATGGTAGCTAGCTGCTGCAATAACAACGATATCTCTCTTCAAAGTGCCAACGTATATTGGCATGAGCCAGTCCGGAAGTGGTTAAAATTACATTCACTCAACATTATGTGCAGAAGTTTGTTGAAAAGCATTACATATACACATAAAACAGGTGCACTGCCAGATAGATAATTTAATGAGTTCTAAAAAACAAATTAATGTAAACAATCCGAAGGTTTAAAATGGATTACAAATAAAGTGCACTGCCAACTGAATGATTTTGTAGGTGCTAAAAATCGAATATATGTGACCAATCAAAAGTCCAAAATAAATTACAAGTGGAAACAGTCAAGAAATGTATAAAAAAATACAAGCCCATCTACCAAATTTTTCATGAAATTTGCAGGTTCCTGGATTCACCCACAGCAGTGTGAATGATGGTGTAGGAAACACTCCTAACAATCTCATGCCCTCCCCTACAAATGAGCCTCTTACCTGATGCTATGGGTCTCCAGTGACAGAGATCAATCAAGCATGTGCCGTAACAGGCCCCTCTAGATACCCCATGGTGGTCCTCATCCAACAATCAAGCTGAGCAGCTCCAAGTTGACAAACCCAGGCAGGCCATTTTTTTAAGTTCAAGCCCCTCCCAACACAATTTGCATCAGTGCGCATCATCAGGGAAACGGGAGCATGTTGTAAAGACTTGCCTTTTGTGCAACTTGTTGCGTTACTGTAAAATGTATGCCTGGATCATTTTATCACAACACACACCAATGCAGTCAAGTCAGTGCTGGAGTCCATACATAATTTGTAGAGTTTATTCAGAGTTTAAAAAACAAGTGATTGTCTATACAACACAAAGCTAATGCATTTTAGTTTGCAAAGTCTTACCAATAGCTATGAGTAATGCCCCGTACACACGGTTGGATATTCCGACCACAAAATCCGTCTGATTTTTTCAGATGGATTTTGGCCGAAACTTGTGTTGCATATACACGGTCGGACAAAGTTGTCAGAAAATCCAATCATTCCGAACGAGGTGACGTACAAAACATACAACGGACTACGTACAGGCCAGTAGCCAATAGCTTTCGTCCCCAAATTTATTCTGAGCATGCTTGGCACATTGTGTGTCGGAATTCTATACACACGATCAGAAAAGGTCTTGTTCTCAAATGTGTAAAAATGGTAAAAAAAAAGGACAATACACACCTTGGGACAAGTCCTTTATTAAAAAAATAAAACTGTCCCACAAAGTCTTCTTCTTCTTCTTCTTCTTCTTCTTCTTCTCCTATTATATATATTTTTTACTGTCATTAAGGTGTATGTATACTCGTATGCAATATTAAACATACATTATTTACCTATTGGTTCATTCATTTAGTTATGTGCTTCATATAAAGTCCCACTAATCCCCCTTCCTTCTTTATATACTGTATTGGTTATTTCAAGATAAAACCTACCTCATCTCTCCCTTTTATATTGGGCCTAACCAAGCTTCCTACATTCTGACAAGCCACTGCACAATATCTGTGGCTATTTTCTCTCAGATAATGCACTCTAATTCTGCGTACACATGATCAGACTTTCCAGCGGACTAATGCCCCGTACACACGGTCGGATTTTCTGACGGAAAATGTCCTATCGGACAATGTTGTCGAAAATTCCGACCATGTGTAGGCTTCATCGGACTTTTTCCGTCGGATTTTCCGACAACAAAGTCCTATCGGACAAAGTGCCACGCATGCTCAGATCACATTACAAGACCAAAGCTATTGGCTACTAGCCTCTACGTAGTCCCGTCGTAGGCAACAAACGTCACCACTTTCAGAATGATCGGATTTTCCGACAACTTTGTCCGACTGTGTGTATGCAACACCAGTGTCGGACAAAATCCGTCGGAAAAAATCTGATGGATTTTGTAGGCGGATTTTCCGACCGTGTGTACGGGGCATTAGTCCGGCGGACCAGAGTCCGTCAGACTATTCGATCGTGTGTGGGCTCCAGCAGACTTTTTCTTCCCAAAAGTCCAGCGGACCTAGAAATAAGACTGGCTTCAAATTTGTCAACCGGTCGAAAAATCCGATCGTCTGTGTGCTAGTCCGACGGACTAAAACAGATGGTAGGGCAGCTATTGGCTACTGGCTATGAACTTCCTTATTCTACGTCACCGCGTTTGAAACCGCCAGACTTTTGGAGTGATCGTGTGTGGCCAAGTCCATTCGCTTGAAAGTCCAGCGGACCTCAGCTGCAAAGTCTTAGCTGCAAAGTCCGTCCTGTGTACGCGGCATAACTTTTATTGAAATATAAATGTGATGTGGTGCTGTCAAAAGAAGAAGGCTCTTACCTTTACCAGTTGATTCTGGTTTACTACTGCTAAATTAAAAATCAGGTATCACAGCTGAAACCTAAAAGCTTTTCCTTTCGATTGGGAATTTGTGTTTATTCAAAGCTAATATAACAGTAAAAAAAAGTACATGTCCAAAACAGAATTACTTATGCTGTCCAGGAAAAAACATACTGCTCTGTAACAACACTTACTACTTAAAGGCATTTCTCCAGCATGCAATTGAAAGGGTTGGTGTTCTTCCTAGGTCACCCTCGAAGTCACATTACAGCATACCGCTGTGCAGTATTTTTAAACATTTGCATTGGTATATGTCCCCATGGCAGTGTCCAGTTCCAAGTGCCCTTTTTTTACAAGCACATGCCTATTAGCCTTAAAAATGACCCAAATTTATTTTCAAGATGAGTCCGCCATAAACTTCAGTGGAGTTCACTTTTACATTTTGGACTACTCACAGGATTCAATGAGCCCTCGCAAACTAAACCCATTCACACAACCTTAATTCTGGCATATTTCCACGTCATGAGAAAAATCAGGTGTTGCAGCCAAAAACCAAAAAGCTTCTTTTTTTTCAAATTGAAATAAATCATAATGGGGTGCTGTTGCTGCATTTAGGCCAAGCTAAATGTAAAAGTTTAAAAACTCAATTACACATGCAAAATATGTGATGCCAGAATATAGTGCCACTGACACTGTTATGCAAATTGTAGTGTTCCATAGCAGCTACAAACACCTAAAAAGAATATCCCAAGCATGTAATATAATTTATTGAATTTTTCATTTTTACCAATTAAATCACTCCCCACTGCATGGCATTTTAAAATATTAAATGTTTTGCTTTGTTAAATGTCCTTTAAGACAATGTCCAGCTTCTTATGCCCCTTTTGACAACATTTTGCCTATTATGCCTTGTATACACGGTCGGACAAAGAAACTGGTGTTGCATACACACGGTCGGACAAAGTTGTCGGAAAATCTGATTGTTCGGAATGTGGTGACGTTTGTTTTGTAGGACTAGGTAGAGGCTAGTAGCCAATAGCTTTGGTCTCATAATTTGATCTGAGCATGCGTGGCACTTTGTCCGTCGGAATTCTCTACACACGATCAGAAAAAGTCAGATCGGATTGTGCTGTCGAAAAATTTTAGATCCTGCTCTCAAATTTATTCCGTCGGAATTTCCGACGGAAAAAGTCCGATAGAGCCCACACACGATCGGATTTTCCGACAACATAATGCGATCAGATCTTTTCCCTCGGAATTTCCGACCGTGTGCACGGGGCATTAGCCTTTCAAATGGAAGAATTTAGTAGCAAGATCCCCCCTCCTCTCAGCCTGTAGACTTTAATAGCATTTTCTACATTTCAAACAGGAAATACAGTTGCAAAAAAAAGTATGTGAACCCTTTTGGAATGATATGGATTTCTGTACAAATTGGTCATAAAATGTGATCTGATGTTCATCTAAGTCACAACAATAGACAATCGCAGTCTGCTTAAACTAATAACACACAAATAATTAAATGTTAACATGTTTTTATTGAACACACCAAGTAAACATTCACAGTGCAGGTGGAAAAAGTATGTGAACCCTTGGATTTAATAACTGGTTGAACCTCCTTTGGCAGCAATAACTTCAACCAAACGTTTCCTGTAGTTGCAGATCAGACATGCACAACGGTCAGGAGTAATTATTGACCATTCCTCTTTACAGAACTGTTTCAGTTCAGCAATATTCTTGGGATGTCTGGTGTGAATTTTCTTGAGGTCATGCCACAGTATCTCATTCGGGTTGAGGTCAGGACTCTGACTGGGTCACTCCAGAAGGCGTATTTTCTTCTGTTTAAGCCATTCTGTTGTTGATTTACTTCTATGCTTTGGGTCGTTCTCCTGTTGCGACACACATCTTCTGTTGAGCTTCACCTGGTGGACAGATGGCCTTAAGTTCTCCTGCAAAATGTCTTGATAAACTTGGGAATTCATTTTTCCTTCGATGAAAGCAATCCGTCCAGGCCCTGAGGCAGCAAAGCAGCCCAAACCATGATGCCCCCACCACCATACTTCACAGTTGGGATGAGGTTTTGATGTTGGTGTGCTGTGCCTCTTTTTCTCCACACAGTGTTGTGTTTCTTCCAAACAACTCAACTTTGGTTTCATCTGTCCACAGAATATTTGGTCAGTACTGCTGTGGAACATCCAGGTGCTCTTGTGCAAACTGTAAACATGCAGCAATGTTTTTTTTGGACAGCAGTGGCTTCCTCTGTGGTATACTCCCATGAAATTCATTCTTGTTTAGTGTTTTACGTATCATAGATTTGCTAACAGGGATGTTAGCATATGCCAGAGACTTTTATAATTCTTTAGCTGACACTCTAGGATTCTTCTTCACCTCATCTAGCAGTCTGCGCTGTGCTCTTGTAGTCATCTTTACAGGACGCCCACTCCTAGGGAGAGTAGCAGCAGTGCTGAACTTTCTCCATTTATAGACAATTTGTCTTACCATGGACTGATGAACAGCATGGCTTTTGGAGATACTTTTACAACCCGTTCCAGCTTTATGCAAGTCAACAATTCTTAATCGTAGGTCTTCTGAAGCTCTTTTGTGCGAGGCATCATTCACATCAGGCAATGCTTCTTGTGAAAAGCAAACCCAGAACTGGTGTGTGTTTTTTATAGGGCAGGGCAGCTGTAACCAACACCTCCAATCTCATCTCATTGATTGGACTCCAGTTGGCTGACACCTCACTCCAATTAGCTCTTGGAGATCGCATTAGTCTAGGGGTTCACATACTTTTTTCACCTGCACTGTGAATGTTTACATGGTGTGTTCAATAAAAACATGGTAACATTTAATTATTTGTGTGTTATTTGTTTAAGCAGACTGTGAGTGTCTATTGTTGTGACTTAGATGAAGATCAGATCACATTTTATGACCAATTTGTGCAGAAATCCATATCATTCCAAAAGGGTTCACATACTTTTTTTTTGCAACTGTAATTTAGGACCCATGTTCCTTGGAAGTAGTTTGTCCACAACTTGGAAAAATATCTTAAAGCTGAACTCCTGCAATTTATCCACTTTCTAAAATATGCTATGGATTAAGTCCAATTAGGTGCATGCCACCCCGTGGACTTATCTGTTTTACTTACAACTGACAATTTTACTAAATGACAGGAGTACAGATATTGCTATACTCCAGGTACTCTGACAGGATTAAAAGTGTATCGAGCTAAAACATGTTTTAGCATTAAACAGAGTGGAGATTGATTATAGCCCTTGCTAGGTTTCTAAAGATGTCTGAGTAGAGATTTTGTCTGTCCTGCTGACAATGTTTTACCATATAATAAATGAAGATAACTCACCAAAAGTAAGACAGACAGAAATAAATATGCTTTTCAAAGTAGAGCAGTTATCAGTGTTGCCAAGTGCTGGCACAAAGCCCTTCTAATGTTGTGGGACAGCAAGTCCCAGCATGTCCACCAATTATGCTCCCCTTGACTTTCAGTTTCATTGTTCTCTTTTGATTGGCCCAGGCTGGGTGCCAGAGAGGACAGTGTGCTAAAGAGAAGGATCTTGGGATGTCTAGTTCCATTAATCTCAGGTGAAACCATTCTCTATTGCACAGGCATCAAACTGGCATCTCTCCAGATGTTGCTGAACTACAAGTCCCAAGAATCATTGCAAGGCTGGCAGGTACAAGCATAACTCTCACAAGCAGAGGCATGAGGGGACTTGTAGTTCTGCAACAGCTGGATGGCCGCTAGTATGACATCCCTGCTCTATTTGAAAGGAACCTCCCTCTCCAAGAGGCTATGCAACTGGGGAGAGAAAAGAAAACTTTTTGCAGAGCTACCTGGGTAGATCGGGCACTGTGGTGCCAGACCGGGAGAAGAGACAATGGGAGGAGAGAGTGCTGGGACACCATATAGAATTGCCAACCTGCCATCAACTGTATCTAAAACACACAGAAAAGGTGCTGGCCCAGCCTCAGCTACACCTAGGACACAAAGTAGAGTCACAGGTCCATTTCCAGTGTCCCAGAGACCCAGAGCCAGGTCCCTAGCCTAGGTCACTCTAAGGGGCTTTGATGGTGGCATAGTCTACACAGACTTTGATACCCCACTTCTTTCTGACATCACTGCACCTTTCATGTCCCTGTTACAGTTTAAGCTGAACTAAAGGTTAGTAAAATATGTGCCCGGTCATTTATTAGGTTATTTTTTCTTGTTAGTTCAAAGGCATTTGCAGGGCTCGACTGGGACAACAATTTTGCCCTGGACTTCATTCAGACCGGCCCACTTTTATTTTGCAACCACAAACAAAAAAAGTGAAAGTAAAGTGGGAGGGCTAATGTCATGCAGGAACATTGCTACAGCCTCATTGGCTGGAATTTCAGAAACCGGCCTTGCTGCACAGCCATTGGCTGCCTTTCAGCAATGTAGAGGTGCTGAGGCTGAGCCGGGTTGCGCACTATGAAGTGAGGTTATGGGTAGTGCAGATGACAGGTCTCTCCCAAACCAGCCGGCTGGACAAATCCTGCCCCCACGGCTGGCCGTCCAACCCCGATTGCCACCAAAGACCCCCCCCCCTTCGATGGCCATTAGCCGTTCTACTTTATTTTTCTTATATGCAGTACAGCGGTGCTCAGGGGAGGGCTGGAAACCTTAGGCTGGGGGGCAAGTCCTGTCAGGTGGCCCATTGAACTGCTGAATCAGCTCACCATTCATCCCCATCTGGTTTCATAACGGGTATTGATGTTATGCAGCAAGACAGATATGATACAATGTGGTAACATAATTTAATGTTAATAGCAACAAAGGAGGTTTAACAAAAATAAGGCATCAATGCAGCCTTATCAGTGCCCATCAGAGAAGCCTTACCAATGCCCATGAATGCAGCCCCAATAATGCCCCTCAATGCAGCCTCACCAGTGCCCATAAATACAGCCTGATGGGTGCTCATCAATGCCCATTAATGCAGCCTCACCAGTGCCCATAAATGCAGCCTTATCAGTGCCCATCAATGCAGCCTCACCAGTGACCATCAATGCAACCTCACCAGTGACCATCAATACAACCTTACCAGTGACATTCAAAGCAGCCTCACCAGTCACCATCAGTGCAGTCTGATCAGTGCCCATCGATGCCCATCAGTGCAGCCTCATTAGTGCCCACAAATGCAGCCTGATCAGTGCCTATCCAATACAGCCTCACCAGTGCCCATCCAATGCAGCCTCACCAGTGCAGCCTGATCAGTGTCCATCAGTGCCCATTAATGCAGTGTCACCAGCGCCCATCAGTACACCATCATCAGTGCCCATCAATGCAGCCTCATCAGTGTCCATCAATGCAGCATCATCAGTTCCCATCCATGCAGCCTGATCCGTGCCCATCCAATGCAGCCCACCAGTGCCCATCAAAGCGGCCTAACCAGTGCCCATCCAATTCAGCCTGATCAGTGCCCATTAGTGTAGCCTGATCAGTGCCCATCAGCACAGCCTCATCAGTGCAGCTTGATCAGTGACCATCAATGGAGCCTGCAATGCAGAGAGAAGAGAGCCGCCGGATTACAGAGTGCAGGGATCTCCCGCTTACGCAATGCAGCCACTGTCATATGAAGTCCTGCCTCCTGGACCCTCTCATTCTGTGTAATCCCAATGGGCCCAGCTGAGCCCCTCCCTCTGCCCCAGCTCATGGTGCACCCACCCAGGATAGGCCCTGCAAAGCGGGGACAAACTTAGTCCAGAGACAGTGTCCTCAGTTTGGGGACTGTCCCTGGAAACCAGGGATGTCTGGTCACACTAGGCCATGGCCAGCAGGACCCGCTGACCTGTGGGTCCAGCCGGTCACTGACCTGTTGGTCCCACCAGCCACTGACTTGTGGGTCCTGCCAGCCACTGACTTGTGGGCCCTGCCAGCCACTGACTTGTGGGTCCTGACGGCCACTAACCTGTGGGTCCTGCCGGCCACTAACCTGTGGGTCCTTCCGGCCACTGACATGTGGGTCCTGGGAGCTGGCAATGGCCTGTGGGCTCCCAGCAGGACCTACAGGCCAGCTCCCAACAGGACCCAGAGTGTTCAGGCCTTTTTTCAGGTACTGGGTGGGCTCTGGGGCAGGGTAAATGGGGGAATAGATTGGATGTGGGGTCAGATGGCCCTGGGGGTGTCAGGGTCTCTCACCTCAGCGATGAGAGCTGCCAGTGCCAGCTCAGCAAGTCCTTGCATGGCCTTCTCCTGTCCTGGGGGCTGGGGTCAAGTAAATTTGCAACCCGAGACAGTCGCGGGGGTCCCAAGTTTCGCCTCCAAGATCTGAGAGTTGTAGATTCCTGGCTGTGCTGCTTCTCCACCCAACAGGATCTTCAGCATGCGCAGAGTGAACTACAACTCCCAGAATGCAACAGCGTGTGTCAGCTAGCCGACGTCTGGCAGCCTCTACCATGCCCCTCGGCCTGACTTCCTCCAATGAAAAAAAGTTGCCAGCGGGCAGCAGGCGGCCGCCAGCTGCTTTGAATGTAAGTTAGGCCGGCCTGACAGGCTGTCACTGAAACCGGCCCACTGAGCCATCTGCCCACCAGGAAACTCCCGGTAGTCCCGATGGCCAGTACATTCCTTGTTCATATGTAGCATATGTAGTATAGAAGGCCTCTGTATAGTGTTAGGGGGTCATTGCTTTCTTTTTGACTGTGTAGCTTTTTTCTTGTATAAGCTGTTTGTGATAATAGAACTACAGCTTTATTCAATTTGGTTACTCATTACTCATCAGGGGTGTGCCAGAGCAGTTTACATGGTAACATTGTTAGTCCTAGGGTTTAGCCAACTTTAAAAAACATGACTGTATTCCCCAAACATTAACTTTATTTATTTTTTTCTTGAAAGTTACACCATTTTTTGAAACATGTTGTTATAGAAAATGAAGGTAAAGAAAAAAAATTCTTTAATGAACTTGGAGAAATGAACAGCGAATACCTCTTCTGTAACCTGGTGTGTGATTCAAATTATACAGATATACATGTTGTTGGCCACATCAAACCACATAGGAAACTTAGATTCTATGGAAGTTCAATAATCTGGAAAACTGGAAGCAAGGTGAATCAAACTTACTATTGTATCTGTGCAGAATATAGTATATTTTTTTACTTTTCAAGCTAACAAAAGACTTATTGTACTTTATATATTCTTCCCCATCTGTATCAATGAGACTGGAACTAGTCTATGAAGTTGTTGGTGAACCTTTCTAGCTCTTCTTTTTTTCTAGATGTGTTCTTTTCTATATTCACTATCTATTAAATCGTTCACCTCTCTCCCTAGTCTACCTGTTTTGATATATTTATTTTATTTGCATATATCTGCCTCAACATTTTTTTCTAAAGGGGAAATTAGAGCTCTGTGATTTTCAGAGTAAAGTGTGAAAAAACAGCCAAACAATTATAATTATACATATAATTATAATATAGGGAAGGGATTTTTTTGTTAGCTTAGTGGGTGTGGTGAAGCTTTTGAAATCCATCATCCCATCATGTGCAAGCCAAAATAAAAAAAAAATGTATGTACCTTGCAAGTGTCTGGTTGTTCTTTACAAAGTTCATTTTTACTGCATTTGCTAATCTAAAGAAAATTAATTTACATAGTGAAAGGCCTATTTGTCTTTCAAAATAATCCCTAGAAACTACTTCTGAGATAACATTCAAATGCCCCATACACACGGTCGGAAATTCCGACCACAAAATCCGTCAGATTTTTTCCGACAGATTTTGTCCGGCACTGGTGTTGCATACACGCGGTCAGACAAAGTTGTCGGAAAATCCGATCATTCTGAACGCGGTGACATTCATTGCGTACGACGGAACTATGTAGAGGCTAGGAGCCAATAGCTTTGGTCTTGTAATTTGATCTGAGCATGCGTGGCACGTTGTCCGTCGGAATTCGCTACACACGATCGGAAAAAGTCCGATCGGACTTTGTTGTCGGAAAATTTGAGAGCAGGAGATAAAACTTTGTCCGTCGGAAAATCCGACAGAAAAAGTCTGATGGAGCCTACACACGGTCGGAATTTCTGACAACATTGTTCGATAGGACATTTTCCGTCGGAAAATCTGACCGTGTGTACAGGGCATTACTCATATATTTCCAATTTAAGCCATGGACAAATATTTGTGTCACCAATTGGAGGTATGTTGTTATTAATCATGTTTTGTTTCAAAAGGTTCCAAGATCCAGATGTACAGACAATTGCCTACCGGGAAGCAGAAAAATCTTTAATAATACACTGGAAATTTGTTGTTATGGCTGTGTCCCGTGTGCTGAAGGAGAAATCTCGAATAAAACCGGTACTAATTATTTTACTTCAATGCCCAGCTATCACTTAAAGTATTTGTTAACCCGTATATATAAATCACTGGCAGCCCCTCTATTATAAGCAGACATAGCACATCATGCTTGTCTTTTATAAGAACAAGGCTTGTAAATACCATTTTAGAAAGATCTTCAGGCCGGTCACATGACTCGTGTCCGCTGTACAGCTTTGATGGAGGGCTTCTGCAGGAGGGGCCGATATCTCCCTCTGATGTCGGATGGGGAGATCACATGGCTGCTCAGGCCCTCCTGCAGTAGCCCTGGAAACCAGCTGAGAGTCACGTGACCGGCCTGAATATCATGCTAAATCTGTATTTACAAGCCTCATTTTAAAAAAAGACTAATACAGTGTGCTATGCCTAACTATATTAGAGGGGCTGGCAGTGACCTCTTCGAATTTATTTGTACTAATAGCGGTGGGGGAGAGGGGGCTGAGACAGAAACTCACAACACGGAGCTGACAGGCAGAGAGGAGGGGGTGAGGGGGAGAGAGGAGGGCAGAGAGGACAGCTGCGGATGACAAATGGACGTACACTAACCAGCCCTGATTATCGTGGTCAGTGTACAGAGGGAGATACAGGAATTGGTAGGTTCAGGGAGGATTTTTACAGTTTAGAGAGAGGCAGATTACACAGCACAAGCACTGGGCCGTTTAATCTGCTTTAAGGGACCAGGATCTGTATTTAAAAAAAATTTGGGGTTAACAAACACTTTAAATACTTGGAACTAATCTCTGAATGACCTTTGTAGATCACAAAGAAAGTGCAACGAAAGGGGAGTAATATGTGTGGACCCAACATATCTCCTCCAGTATTGTAACTATAATGAGTAAATGTCCTAGTCAGTATTAGGTAGAACTTTTTTAACACACAGATAACTACAGTCCCTAAGGGAAGGAAAACTCTTAAGAGAAGGGACTTACAAGTCCCAACACTTTTTGAGAAGGAGGGAAGGGCTCCACTCTGTCAGCTGCCATCTCCCACCTCCCCTTTCTCCAACAGGAGACCTTGAAGGAATGAGTCACAATCTTTCAGTAGACTCAGGTACCCATTTTGATTAAGTCAAGGTATTGGGGGGAGCAGGTATAGGCCAACCATAGCATCCATGTGTCCCTTTGTTTATCCTCTCTATTATACAATGTAGCTGTTAAGCTTTTCAGGTTTCTGATTTTATTCAGTCTATTGTCTACTCCAGGCAGAAATTAAGAATTTAGAAACACAAGCGATGGAGAAGAATAGGGGACAACCTTTTTTGGGAAAATGTTTGGTGGATGACTGCGATAGTGACACCAATCATGCAATGTTCTTTAATGGATCAATAGTGTTTAAGTGATTAACTGATACCCAAGGAAGAGAGGATATGGTGATAAATGCTGATAAATGCATGCCCACAATTTAGATTGTGGCATTAAGTATTGGACATGTGCAATTTGTTTTGTTCTGATTTCTTTTTTTGACTAAATTCATCAAATTCGTTAATACAGAAAATATTCAAAACCTGTTTAATAAATTTTTTCGAAATTTCGTAAATTTGAAAACTCATAAATGCGTAAATTCGTAAATTTGAAAATCCAAAAATTTGAAAATCTGAAAATTTAAAAGTCCGATATAATAACGAACTAACTAATAATAATAACTGTTACTAACTATTAAATTATAGGTATTGGAATTTCCTTTAAAATTTGGCTGTTAGTGAACGTAACAAATAAAAATGTATCCAAAGTCACAAGTTATCCAAAATAACAAATGCTGCATCTAAACTAATGGAACGTAACAAATGAATAATAATAAATAATAATAATAAAACATTCTTATTATTATTTGTATTATTATTTATTATTATTAATTTGTTACATTCCATTAATTTAGATGTGGCATTCGTTATTTCAGATAATTTGTAACCTCGGATAAATTTGTATTTGTTACATTCATAAACAGCTAAATTTGATAGGAAATTACAATACCTATAATTTAATAGTTAGTTATTATTAGTTAGTTAGTTATTATTGTTATTATTATTAGTAGTAGCATTTGAATTATACATATAGTCTGTGGCAACATTGTCATTTTGAAAGCATTACACCTGCCAAACCACATAAGGGTTAATGTGTGCCACTTTCAAAAGTCTGTGTGTATTTTCACTAACAGTGGGGTAAAATTGACCTTGTAAAGTGTAGAGTGTAACAAAGCTAATTCAAATATGTAAAACTGTCAAAAAGAAAGGATAATAAAAAAAAAAAAAATAGTTTTGATTTTTACAGACAGTGACAACTGCATAAAGTGTTTGGATACTGAGTGGTCAAATGATGAGAAGACTGAGTGCATTCCCAAAACTGAAGAATATTTGTCGTACACCGATGGACTTGCTATAGCTCTCTCTTCTGCCTCAATTCTCTTTTTAATTATCACTGTTCTCATAATGATAGTTTTCATATCAAACCATAGCACGCCAATTGTAAAAGCCAATAACAGGAATCTAAGTTTTATTCTTCTTGTGTCCATTCTAATGTCATTCCTATGTGTGTTTTTGTTTATTGGTCGTCCTACCGATACGACCTGTATGTATCGCCAAGTCTTGTTTGGAATTGTCTTCTCAACTGCTGTTTCTTCTGTTTTAGCCAAAACTATTACAGTTTATGTCGCATTCAAAGCTTCCAAACCTGGAAGTCACTGGAAAAAAATAATTGGGAACAAAGTGACTATTTTTATAGTCTTGTTTTGCTCCTGTGTACAAATTTTAATCAGCATAGCTTGGCTGTCCATTAACCATCCTTTCCAGGAAATGGACATTCACTCCAGCAATAGAAATATCATTGTTCAATGTAATGAAGGTTCCGTTATTGGCTTTTATTCAGTTTTAGGGTATATGGGGTTTCTGGCATCTGTCAGCTTTGTTATAGCATATATGTCCAAAATGTTACCAAATAGTTTTAATGAAGCCAAATACATCACCTTC
Organism: Lithobates sylvaticus; assembly: GCA_028564925.1. NCBI lineage: Eukaryota > Metazoa > Chordata > Amphibia > Anura > Ranidae > Lithobates > Lithobates sylvaticus. The sequence continues at coordinate 749,705,530 of CM053026.1, read as the reverse complement.
AGTATGCTGGTGTTCTGCAGTGTCTGGATTACCATGATTCCAGCTTATCTGAGCACCAAAGGGAAATATATGGTGGCTGTAGAAATTTTTGCCATATTATCTTCAAATACTGGACTTTTAGGTTGTATATTTTTACCTAAATGTCACCTTATTTTATTCAAACCATCAGTTAATACAAAAGGTTACATTCTTAGTCATGGTAAAAAATAAACATGTACTGTATATATATTGTAGGCCCGTTCCACAAAACTGGCATTTTAAGAAGAAGAAGAATCAATAATTCAATTATTTTTGATTCCTTTTATCATTTTCATGCAAAGCTGTTTAATCTATGGACATTCACTCAATTCTGTAATCAAATGAACTGTAATAGTTGCACGATTCTCTATTGTTTGGACAGATGTGGTTGACTACATTTCCATGAATAAAAAACTATATACAACAGAATTGTGCCTGTTTGACTTTTTAAAAAAAATACTTTACCTATTAGTGGCTGGCAAGCTGACACATATACTAGCATCCTGAAGTGTATGTACAGTAAATGCAAACTTTTTTTTATGTTTTGGATTTAATGGAGTCAGACCCTTTGATGAGTTTTTGCTGCCCGTTGTGCCTGTTGGGGAAACTCACCCCCTTACTTGTGCTTTTGGCCTATGTTAGAGTGAGAAATAATCCTCAATTTTAGGGTTGTCACCAGAGCAAGGTAAGTAGGAGTAGATACAGGGTAAGAGTAGAACATCATAGGAGTAATGCCCCGTACACACGGTCGGAAATTCCGACCACAAAATCCATCAGATTTTTTCCGACGGATTTTGTCTGGTGTTGCATACACACGGTCGGACAAAGTTGTCGGAAAATCTGATTATTCTGAACGTGGTGACGTTCGTTGCATACGACAGAACTACGTAGAGGCTAGTAGCCAATAGCTTTGGTCTCGTAATTTGATCTGGGCATGCGTGGCACTTTGTCCGTCGGAATTTCCTACACGCGATCGGAAAAAGTCCGATCGGACTTTGTTGTTGGCAAATTTGAGAGCAGGACTCAAAAAGTCAGATGGAGCCCACACACGGCTGGATTTTCCGACAACATGGTCCCATCAGACATTTTCCATCGGAATTTCCGAAGTCTTCTCATGAAGGCATCTGTTCTGGTGACAACATTGTAAGAAGGGAATACCCCCTTCTCTTAACCACTTGACCTTAGGAAGGCTTTACCTCCTTCATGACCAGGGCATTTTTTGTTATTCCATTCGTTTAGATACTGCATTCGTTATTTCGGATAATTTGTAACTTCAAATAAATTCGTATTCATTATGTTCTCTAACAGCCAAATTTGAATGGAAATTCCAATACCTATAATTTAATAGTTAGTAATAGTTAAGTTATTATTAGTTAGTTATTTCAGATTTTCAAATTTTCGGGTTTTCAAATTTTCAGATTTGCGTTCTTTTGACTTCTCTGTCTTATTTTTGGATTTTCAAAATTTTTGGATTTTCAAATTTAGAATGCCATATTGTTGCATTATTTGACCACCGTAAGATTCACCTAAACATTTTACCAGACACTTGATAAACCCTACATGAGTTCTGATCCCCAGACTATGGAGATCTCCCGCTGTTCTTTCCCTAAAGGGCTGGTTAAGAACATCTAGACCATGTTCATGATATGGGATCCATTGTGAACTACAAACTAAGCAGACTAATTCACTTCAATAAAATGTGGCAGACATGGAAAGACCAATCCTTTCAAACGTATAAACCATCTATCAAAGGACTGAATTAAACTTAGGTTAATAAGATACCCTTGATTAATTTCAAAAGGAAACACAATGATTATGTGGCCCCTATTTTCTGGACATCCCGGTGCCTATTCTTCTCTTGAATTCCTCTTCAGTTACCTACCCATTCCCCTTCCTTACCAGTTCCTATTCCTTCCTTTAATTCTTACTAGGTTGCGCCTCTTGGTTCAAACACCAGAAAATTATTTCTTCTACCTGATACACAAGGCAACTAAAGCAGTGGTCTACCCATATTCTCTTGGCAATATTGTGAGACACAAGGAATTAGGAGTTTTGGAGGTTATGAGGTGGATTTACTAAAACTGGAGAGTGCAAAATCTTGTGCAGCACTGCATAGAAACCCATTTAGCTCCCATTTTTTTTCGTCAAAGCTTAACTGAACAAGCTGAAGTTAGAAGCGGATTGGCTACCATGCACAGCTGCACCAGATTTAGCATTCTCTATTTTTAGTAAATCAACCCCTATGTGTTTTTTCCCTCTTTCTCACTATCCTCTCCCCCTATAGTTTCCCTTATTTACTTTTTGTACACTTAAACTCAATTGGACAGTCTTTGAACAATTTTGTCTCTGTGCCAATACAGTATTTGCAGAATCAAGTACATTGGGGCTCTGATCCCTACATGAAATACTTTTTTCTGCTTCCTGTCAAATGTTTAATTATTTATAACATGCATAACCAACCTTCATGCAAGATTTCTTTTTTTTTTGTTTCATAAATTTTTATTGAACGAATATGAAAACATAATACAATGCAATATTGGTAGGAAAACGTAAGCATATTACATGGTATAAAAAGTAAAAGTGGGTCTCAGCCTTTTTCAAAACATTTTAACAATATACTATCATCACTTGTCTGTACAGAAAGATAAAGACATATATTATTCAATATAGAAATAATTCTAAAGTGTTCTTATATATTTTTTCGTGTGTGGGCAAACCACACTACACAGTAAAGGTGGGGGCGGGATAGGAGGGGGAGGGAAGGAAGGGGAAGGGGAAGGGGGAGAAAAAAAAAAAAGGGAAAAGAAAAAAATATATATAAAGATAAGGGGGGGGGGTATGGGGGTGATGAATGGGGGGTAAACATTAAAGTAAAACAAAATTATTGCATTCTTTTCACAGATATATGTGAGATATTACTATCTAGTATATGGAAATTGTTCTCAGTTGAGAGTAGCTTTGTACTCTTGAGAGCTTTTAAATTCTATCCAGTTTTACCAAACAGATGTAAAATTGGGTATTTTCTCATGGGAGATACTTATAAGTTCTTCTATTTTTTCTATATTGTTTATTCTCCTAAACCATTCTTTTTTTGAAGGGACTGCATTTGTGCGCCAGTGACAAGGAATAAAATGTCTTGCTGCGTTTATCATGATCATGGATAGCAATTTCAAATATCGTTTCTTGGGGATAGAGTTGTGGTGTAGCAGATATTGTGCAGGAGAGAAACTCAGGTCCTCTGAGGTGATTGACAGTACGTTTTCATGTACCATTTTCCAGAAGTCCTGAATTGCAGGGCAGGACCACCATATGTGTATCATCGAGCCTTCCCCATCTTTGCATCGCCAACATCTGTCGGATATCTGGGGGTAGAATTTATGCAGAAGAGTAGGGGTTCTGTACCACCTTGTGATTATTTTGAAGCCACACTCTTGGGTGGCTACGTTTAGCGACCCTTTGTGTGCATATGTGTATATTTTTTCCCAGTCCTCTTCTGATATGTTTGTTTCCAAGTCTTTTTCCCATGCTTGACACGACACACTGGAGAACTCTGAATTGTCCCCAAACAAAGAGTAGTAAAGGGAGGATATGATATGTCTTTGAGGGGATTTTTTAGTACATAGGATTTCTAGTGTTGTAAGTGGTCTTGTCCAGTATTGGGAAGTCTCGTTTTTTGTCAGAAAGTGTCTGATTTGCATATAGTTCCATTGTGGTAGTATGTATGGGTCAATTATCGTGTTTATTGCATCTCTGGTTAAAAGATTACCTCTTTTGAAGAAATGTTTGACTTGTATGTCTTCATGAGGCCAGGTGTTAGTCAGGAAGAGGTGTTCCTGACCCGGAGGGAAATCAGGATTACTTCTGAGTGGTGTTAGAGAGCTAAGCCAGGGGTAAGGTAGATTCTGTTTGAAGGTACTTTGAAAGATTTCTAAGGTGGGACCTATGAGGGGGTGTGATTTGCTGGTTTTGGAGTGGTGTTTTGGATTAATCCACGGTAGTGCTTTAATATGTTTGGAGAATTTAAGTTGTTCTAGAGATACCCAGTCTTTAACTGTCTGGTGAATATTCCAGTCCACTATTCTGGCTAGGAGAGCAGCTTGATGGTATTTTTTTAAGTCAGGTAGAGCTAACCCCCCTTTATTGTTGGGCAGGTTTAATTTGGTAAATTTGACTCTGGGTGGTTTACCTCTCCAAATGAATCTCGAGCAAGCTTTGCGGAAGGCTGCAAAGAATGATGTTGGTAGTCGGATAGGGATAGTTTTCATAATGTATAAAAATCTGGGTAGTATCGTCATCTTGATTAGGGGCACTCTACCGAACCAGGACACATTGAGGGCATTCCATCTTTTTAGATCATCATGTGTTTCCTTCAAGACAGGTAGGAAGTTAGTTTGAAAGAGCTCCTTTAAATTTGTGGGGACCTCTATTCCTAGATATGTTATTGTTTGTTTGGCCCATACGAAGGGGAAGTTTTGCTTGCACAATTCTACAGAACTATTGGGTAGAGTGATGTTAAGGGTGTTGGATTTTGAGTGGTTGATCTTCAGGTTGGAAAGCAATTGAAAGTGTTCTAGGTCTTGTATGATATTGGGCAAGGAGATATGGGGTTCTGAGAGGAAGAGGAGCATATCGTCCGCAAAGGCTGCGACTTTATAGGTTCTATTTTGAATTTCTATTCCCTTAATGTCTGGGTTGGATCTTATTTTGTATAGTAGGGGTTCCAGTGTGAGTACAAACAATAATGGAGAAAGGGGACAACCTTGTCTAGTTCTGTTACGTAGGTTGAAGGCTTTCAACAGGTTGCCATTAACTCGGACTCTAGCTGTTGGATTGGAGTATAAAGCTCTGATGTAAGATCTCATTTGTGGTAGAATGCCTATATGTTTTAGTACTTCGTCCATATAGTCCCAGGCCACTCTGTCGAACGCCTTCTCGGCATCTAGGGATAAAAAAAATCCTGTTTTGTTTTTGGATGTTAGCCAATGGTTTATGTTCAGTGCCTTAATTGTATTGTCTCGCCCCTCCTTACCTGGGATAAAACACACTTGGTCTAATGAAATAAGAGAGGTAAGTAAAGGTAGAAGTCTGTTAGCTAGTATTTTAGCATATATCTTTACGTCAACATTTATTAAAGATATCGGTCTGTAGTTTGTGACCTGGGATGTGTCCTTGCCTTCTTTAGGTATAACTGTTATGTGTGCTTCAAGCAATTGTTTTGGGGGGTTTTGTTCAGAATGTAGTGATTGATATGTTTTCAAAAATCTTGGCTTAAGAATATCAGTAAATGACTTATAATATTGTAATGGTAGTCTATCGGGGCCTGGGGCTTTACCTAATTTCATTTCTTTCAGTGCTTTATCGAACTCTGGGCCAGAAATAGGGGCTTCAAGTTCTAAGGCTGTGTCCTCCGCTATATGGAGTGGGCTATATTTCTCAAGAAATGTTTGGATGAGATTTTCCCTCTTGGCTGAATTGAGGGGGCATTTGGGGTTAGACGGAATATTATACAATGTTTGGTAGTATAATTCGAACTGTTTGTCCCTTGGTTATCTCTTATTTGGTGTATTGTTGAGGCAGCTTTCTTGCTCTGGACTGCTCTCGCTAGAAGTCTCCCGCTTTTGTTACCTTGTTCGTAATAAATCTTATGGCGTAATACATACTGCCGTTTGGTTTTCATGTTTAGTTCTTCTGATAACTGTGTCCTTGCTCTAGTCAGTTCCTCAAATGTTGAGATTGCCAAGGTTCTCTTATGTGTTGTCTCTAGATTGTGGATTTGGTCCAATAGAAGTTTTATTTTGGATTGATGGTCTATTTTGATTTTAGCTAAGTTTTTGATGAATTCCCCTCTAATAACACACTTGTGTGCTTCCCACTGTCATTTTCGTCATTTTCGTTTTGTGCAAAGTATTCTTTTAAAGTGTTTTTGAAGTGTGGTACGTCAATGGGGTCTTTCAGGACTGTGGTGTTGAGCCTCCAAGTCTTAGTAGAGGTTTTTTTTTCTGGGAAAGTTAATGTCATGGTAATCGGGTGATGGTCGGAAATAGTCATGTTTTCAATAGAGGTGTTTACTAGAAGTTTAAGGTCTGGTTGGGAAAAAAAGAAATAATCAATTCTGGAATATTTTTGATGTACTGAGAAATATGTGTAGTCTCTAGTTTGCGGGTTAAGAGTTCTCCAGGTGTCGTGCAGCATAAGTTCTTGTAGCTGAATTTTTATTTGTTCCAGTGCTCTATAGGGAAGGCTCGATGTATCAATGAGAGGGGGTGTTGAAGTCCCCTCCTAAAATTAGGATACCAGAGGAGAAGGTTGTCAGGAGATCTTTTATTTTGTGGAAAAAAGTAACCTGCTTAGAGTTGGGGGCGTAAATATTTGCTATTGTGATAGGATGAGGACCTAACTTTCCTTTCAAGAAGAGGTATCTGCCACCTGGATCTATCAATTTGTCATGAATCTGAAAATGTGTCTGTTTTGAGAATAGTATTGAGACACCTTTAGTTTTCCCTTCTGGGTTGGTGGCATGAAACACTGTTGGAAATCTTTTATCTTGTAACTTAGGAATTTTATCTGATTTAAAGTGTGTTTCCTGTATGCATACGATATTTGCCTTTCGTTTATGGGATTCGTTGAGAAATTTAGTTCTCTTTTCAGGGATGTTAAGCCCTTTTGCATTTACTGAGAACAATTTTAGCGAGGTTTGCAGGGTTAGTTGTTTGTAGGAAGACATCTTGAGTATAGTCCGCTAGGTCTATGAGCCGACTGTCTCAGAAATGCTGAGTTTAAGTTTTGGTATTTGGAATGATAGTACAAATGCAAATCAGAAAATATGTTTAGTAACTAGGCAAATATCGTATACCACCAAAGAGATAAAAAAAATAAAAATTAAGGGGGGGTGACTGAGGATAGAGGGGGGGGGTTGTCCGGAGATAGGTTAGGACCGACTGGTCTACCCTATTTTAAAGGTCCGGTATGGTCAAAGAGCAGGTAGATTGCTCTTTTTGTGGGAACGGGGTCTAAGTAGAACCAGATGAAGTTTCAATGAATTTGGTAAAGTGCTGTTAGTTACTTTCTAGTGGGCACTTCGGAGCAGCTAGCTTAAAGTAGTATTTAATGTTTCGGGTTAGAAGGAGAACTAAACTATCCGTGAGGCGCGGATGTGAAAGAATAAATGGAGGAGTCATTATCATGAAATGTTTTTTGGGGTTGGGGAGAACTGAAATTCTATGTGTACCTAATGTAATGTCCCTATTTCGGTTTGTGATGAAATATGCCCCTAATAAAGTATGATGTTTATTTAACCAAATTTGGTTTAAACATAATATTATCCGCAATTTAGTGTTTTGGCCACAAGATGGGGGTGTTGTATCAGAAATATCACATTTCTTATCTGCTATTAGACTGTGAGAGAGAACATAAGGGGCTAAAGGGTATTAAATAGACCTTAACTGAGTCACACAATATTTGTCTAAACTCTTATTAATCACTACCAAAAATGTAAATAAGTACAATCTTCCCAGCAGAACTTTTACAGAGGAGGCTGAACTAAATGGTAAGGCAACATGACGGTTATCTAGTGTTGTGCTCTCCCACTTATTATTGCCCTATTTGCTCAGTGCAAAAAAAAAAGGAGCAACATTTCTAATGGAGGTGTCCTCAAAATGTGGCGCCTCTTGTTATGGGCAGCACTATTGGAATAGGGCTTAACTGAGATAATTTTGTAGCTGTATCCGCCATATTGCCTCACCACCACATTAATTTGTTAAAAGCATCGCATTAAAGATGAACTTTAGTCAAGTAACATTAATCATCCCTTTTCTTTTTTTTCCCTTCTGTTGCTCTGCATTTAACATAACTGTAACCTTCTTAACAATCGACCATGTCCTACATCTAGACATTGGAGTGCAGATGTCAGGTAATCATAAACATAGAGCGAGCAAAATAAATAAATAAATAAAAAAAGCATAAGAGAAAAAAGTGGAAAATAGAAAGGTAGTTGTTCAGCTTCGGGTGTAGATGATTAGAGTTCCAATCATCTCCCCACACGTCGTGCGTCCTTTTCCCTTTTTTCTTTCCTTTTTCCCTCTTGTTCCTTTTTTTTTATTTCCCTTTAATTGCCGCTTATCGGACAGTCTTATGCAACATACAAAGTACAAGGGTAAGTTGGGTTATGCATACCCCCTTGACCCTGTATTGCACGGTGAGTCCGGAATTTTAAATCTGAATTTGAAGAAAAAGTTCCAGAGATTACCTTCCCTGATTGTGTGAAGGGATTTAGTACAATCATGTTACTCACATATAGTCACGACTGGATCAGGCATAACGGTCTTACTCTCATGTTGTTGAGTTTGCTGATTCCGTTCTCGTTCACTGGGCTTGTGCAGATAGACCCGTTGAGTTTGGGTTCGCTGTGGGCCATGTATGCCTTTTTTCATGTGGAGATAAGGGGAAAAGGAAAAAGAGAAAAGAACAAAACAAAAAAAAAGTAAAAAGAAACCGTCAATCAGGGGGGCGGTAAATGTAAACCGATGATTTTTAAAAAGAAGGTTTTTAGCTTGTTAGCTGAGAATCGGGTGTGATCGTAGAAAATGTGTAGGTCAGATGACCTACATTGCCAGGGTGGTAGATGAATGTTGAGTCTTCAATAGATATTTTGTATTTAGACGTCCATCTGATCGAGATGCTCCATGCGGTCTCTGCGTCTTGGTGGTGAGAAACCAGGGCTTCCTTGGTTCATACTTCTCCTGCTGTGTTGAGCCGATGGTGATCGTCGACGGCGATCTGTTTCTTTGGGCTCTGGGAGTGTAGTTATTGGTCACTTCGACCCAGGTTTCGTTCAGCATGTAGGAATTGTACCAATCAGGGACCTCAATTGCTGGAATATTGAGTGTTTCGAAAAACGATCGAAGATCTTCTGGTGTGCGTAGTAATGCCGTTTGACCTCTCCATGTTGCTGAGAGACAGAATGGGAACTTCCCCCTATACGGTATTCCTCTGGTTCACAGTTGGTCTGGGATTGGGTGTAACGCTCTGCGTTGCTGTAATGTGATGTTTCATAGGTCTTGGAACAATTTTACTTCATTCCCATTAAAGAGCACTCTGGCCTTCTCTCTTGCCTTTTTTAAAATGGCTTCTTTGAGATGGAAGTTTACCAAGCAACAAATAATGTCTCTAGGTGGATCTGTGTCTCTCCCTCTCGGTCTGAGTGCACGATTAATTCTTTCAACGTCTATGGGGGAGTCAGGCGGTCTTTCAAGGAGGTCATTAAATATTGCTGCCACTGTTTGTTCTAGTGGGTTTTGGTCTGCTAGTTCTGGGACCCCCCTGACCCTGATGTTATGGCGTCTTCCTCGGTTATCGAGGTCCTCTAAGTGGCGTTGTATTTCAATAATGTGTGAAAGATGCATATATGAGGTTTTCTATACCTGTTTTATAGCATCTGTTTGGCGTGCTGTAGTCTGCTCCACTGCTCCCATTCTGGCTGCTACTCCTTGAATGTCAGCTTTCAGGTCAGTGATAGCTGCAGATAGGGTTGCTTTTATATCAAGAGCCACTGCCTGTAGATTTGAGAGTTACAGGGTCTGTGTGGGCTGTTCATATCTTGGCCTGTGTTGTTAAAAGGGCCGATTGCGCCGTCCGGCGCACCGATGGAGCCGCCGAGCGGGCTGCTGTGCTTAGGCGAGGCCGCGGCTTTTGGGCCTTCTCCATGCGATGTCCGGAACATCGCCGGAATGTTGTTTAAATGGGCCTAGGTTACCTCTTGTGGTTCCCGGAGTGCTGAGGAACTCTTGTCTCCCTTTCCCATCTTTGGATGGGGTTGATATTGGCCCGATTTTGTTGTTAGCTGCTCCTGTGTGCCAGAGCTCCTGGATTAAGCGTCCATCTCGGTCCGGAGTTAGGCCATGCCCCAAGATTTCTTATTGTTTTGTCACCGTAGCCTTCAATATGTATGTGTACAAGATCTGTCTTAATGTAACTTTTAGTGATGTTCCATCATGTATGTAAACAGTATTATTTTTGTTATGTTTCACTGTTTCACTGTAAACTATTTTTTTTGGAAAAAAACTAAAATAAAGAAAGTAAAAAAATAAAATAAAATAAAGACTACAGTTGGTAGAGGATAAGCTAGTCTTGTGTAATTGTTAATTCTTAGGTTTAGATAGACTTGAACCCTACCAATTTAGCAAGTGAACCTGACCTGATTTTTGAGGCCCCAGATTAAGTAAAATCTTGTGAAAAATATGTTTATTGAATATCATATTTGCTATTAGATGTCACACAAAAGTCAAAGCTTGATTAACAAAACAATTACTAAAATAAAATCAGGAATTTATTCGTCATATTTAATTAAAGATCTACAGAAGAAAACTACAGTGGTGTGAAAAAATGTTTGCCCCCTTCCTCATTTCCTGTTCCTTTGCATGTTTGTCACACTTAAGTGTTTCGGAACATCAAACCAATTTAAACAATAGTCAAGGACAACACAAGTAAACACAAAATGCAATTTGTAAATGAAAGTGTTTATTATTAAAGGTGAAAAAAATCCAAACCATCATGGCCCTGTGTGAAAAAGTGATTGCCCCCTAAACCTAATAACTGGTTGGGCCACCCTTAGCAGCAACAACTGCAACCAAGCGTTTGCGATAACGTGCAATGAGGGTTTTACAGCGTCCTGGAGGAATTTTGGCCCACTCATCTTTGCAGAATTGTCCTAATTCAGTTACATTAGAGGGTTTTCGAGCATGAACGGCCTTTTTAAGGTCATACCACAACATCTCAATAGGATTCAGGTCAGGACTTTGGCTAGGCCACTCCAAAGTCTTCATTTTGTTTTTCTTCAGCCATTCGGTGGTAGACTTGCTGGTGTGTTTAGGATCATTGTCCTGCTGCAGAACCCAAGTTCGTTTCAGCTTGAGTACACGAACAGATGGTCGGACATTCTCCTTCAGGATCTCTTGGTAGACAGCAGAATTCATAGTTCCTTTTATCACGGCAAGTCTTCCAGGTCCTGAAGCAGCAAAACAGCCCCAGACCATCACACTACCACCACCATATTTTACTGTTGGTATAATGTTCTTTTTCTGAAATGCAGTGTTCCTTCTACGCCAGATATACTTGGACACACACCTTCCAAAGAGTTCCACTTTTGTCTCATCGGTCCACAGAATGTTGTCCCAAAAGTCTTGGGGATCATCAAGATGTGTTGTGGAGAAATTGAGACGAGCTTTGATGTTCTTTTTGCTCAGCAGTGGTTTTCTCCTTGGAACTCTGCCATGCAGGCCATTTTTGCCCAGTCTTTTCCTGATGGTGGAGGCATGAACGCTGACCTTAACTGAGGCAAGTGAGGCCTGCAGTTCCTTGGACGTTGTTGTGGGGTCTTTTGTGACCTCTTGGATGAGTCGTCGCTGCGCTCTTGGGGTAATTTTGGGTGGCCGGCCACTCCTGGGAAGGTTCACCACTGTTCCATGTCTTCGCCATTTGTGGATAATGGCTCTCACTGTGGTTCGCTGGATTCCCAAAGCTTTGGAAATGGCTTTATAACCCTTTCCAGACTGATAGATCTCAATTACTTTCTTTCTCAATTGTTCCTGAATTTCTTTGGGTCTCGGCATGATGTGTAGCTTTTAAGGATCTTCTGGTGGACCTTACTGTGTCAAGCAGCTCCTATTTAAGTGATGCCTTGATTGTGAACAGGTGTGGCAATAATCAGGCCTGGGTGTGGCTAGAGAAATTGAACTCAGGTGTGGACAACCACAGTTATAGTATGTTTTAACAAGGGGGGCAATCACTTTTTCACACAGGGCCATGATGGTTTGGATTTTTTTTCACCTTTAATAATAAACACCTTCATTTACAAATTGCATTTTGTGTTTACTTGTGTTGTCCTTGACTATTGTTTAAATTGGTTTGATGTTCCGAAACACTTAAGTGTGACAAACATGCAAAGGAACAGGAAATGAGGAAGGGGGCAAACACTTTTTCACACCACTGTATCTGAACACTTTTGGTTGGATGCAGCTGGTCAGTGCAGAAATAGTGTGACTACACTAGGTTAACTAAGAAATGTTTCAACTCTGAACTGTTTAAAAGAATCACAATGCATAGAAAGACTGTTGAATGTAACAACCGATCGATGTAGTGCAGACTATGTGATGCTCTGAGTTGTCTTACGATGCACTGTTTTTCAAAAATGCTTATAGCTACAAATGCTCGCTGTTATTTGCAAGTCCTGTTCTGTGTTATCATCCTGTGTGTGACACCTTGCAGATCTTTTATCAACTCATCACCTGCCTGTAAGCTGAACATGAAGACTGCATTTGAAAATTATAATTTTTTTAAAAATGGTGACATTGTTATTGGTGGAATAATCACAGTGAATTGCCAAGTGATAGAGCTGCCACTCGAAAATGACTTGTCTTTACAAAGCTACAAAACACACACAATGTGTTATGAGTAAGTAAAGAAAAGCTTACTTTGCAACTTAATATAAAAAATAAGAAATGAGCTGAAGGCTTGTTTTTATTTAAATTTACCCTATAACTAGATAAAACAAATGTTTTTTGATCAAGCAGGGATAATGTTAAATTTTGCAAAGAACAGCAACTTCCTCCAATAAACACTGCACACAACTTTTTCTAGTGGACTATATTTAAATTCTTCACAAGAAAGTTGGCTATATGCACTTTGTTTTCCTATGTTTTCCTATACATATGGCAGGGGATGAGAGAGCTGTGGTTTGCAGAACTCTAAGAAATTTACTTTCAGCAAGATTCATTTTGATTTTTCATTGTAACATTCTGCATATTTCAGTTAAAATATTCGAAAGATTTGCTGATTCTGCTTGTCTTGGCTGTCTTTTACTGCATTTTCTCAGCTCTTCAACCTGACACAAGTGCTGTAAAAAATTCTCTGCAAAACAGCTAAAAACCTGAAATAACATATATCATTAAATGAGCACAAAAAGAAAGGGAAAAAAAAGCCCTTTTCTTAAAGACATTTTACTTATTTTTTAGGGGCTTTTTTCACAATTTTTTTTTATCATATGCATAGCCAGTATCATATTGTTGCATATTTATTTTACTTTTTTTTTCTTTTATATATATATATATATATATATATATATATATATATATAACCACATGACTTCAGCATGCCCAATTATGCTGAGGTGTGGAACATCCAATCCTGGCAGAGCAGCAGAAGAAAGGAGTGGGAGGGAATAAAAAAATAATGCATGTCTCTTAGGCTAGTGCACGAGATATGTAAATCACCTGTCACTCACAGGAAGGGGGAGGATTTGACAAAGATTTTCTCTGTTTGTCAAGATTTATCTCACTGAACAATAAAAGAGCATTGCTCATAGCTGGATTAACTCTTTGTAGCAAGACTGGGCTCAAATGATAGGAAATATTATACTCTACATTATGACATCAAAAAGAAATCTAAAAAAATTTGGGTTTACATCCACTTTAAATCAACTCACCTTCATGGCCCTGATAAAATGTTTATTTTGCAAGTTGCTGGGAAAGTTTTGCAGTGTGTCAAATCATTTTGCATCAACATTAGAGGTCGACCTCTCTGGCCAATGCCGATATTTAGAAATTGCGGCGGCCGATGGCCGATATATGATGCCGATTTTTTTTGGGCCGATATGTTAGGCCGATTTTTTTCCCCCTTCATTTCATAAAATCTAAACAAATCTAAAATTTAAAATCTAAATTTCCCACTGTTGCCTTTTTCAGGCGCTTTTGGGCTAAAAATAGTGCCTGTAAAGTGCCTGCAAAACAGCTCCACTGAAGTCTCAGTGTGAAAGCACGAGACACTGAGGCGATGCGTTGGCAGGATGTTAAAAAAAAAGTCCTTTGGAGCGGTGTACACCGCTCCTCGACTACTCCTGCCCGTTGAAATGAATGGGCACCGCTGTCGAAGCGCCTGCATAGCGATTCGGCAGCATCGCCAGACGGGTGCATTTAACCCCTTCCTTGGCCGCTAGCTGGGTTATAAGCGCCCCGCTAGCAGCCGAATAGCGCCGCTAAAATGACAGTAAAGCGCCGCTAAAACTAGCAGCATTTTACCGTCAACGCCTGCCTGCTCCAGTGTGAAAGCCCTCAGCTCCAGTGTGAAAGCAGCCTTAATTAATAAGTGTATTTTTTCCCAAAAAATTGCGTTTGAATGACCGCTGCGCAAATACCATGTGTAATGGAAATTTGTAAGTTCTGTATATAATAGTATTCTATTTTGTATGTATTGCACACTGCCCTCACTGTGCACACGGCGCTAATAATGTTTTCAGTACATGTTTACATTCTTTCGAGTCCTGATTAGAATTAGCCTGCCTATGATACGCCCCTTGTTACCATAAACGTACAATTGTAATATTAATGTGATACCTACGTAATCATGTGTATAAAACCCCTCAATTGCGTCATAATAAAGGAGAACGGTTATTTGGAAAGATGCTGAGCGTATCTTTTGTGTCTGTTCCTTACTGCTGTAGTTATTATTAATTTGGAACCACTAATCAATATGAGGATAGGAGTTGCCTATCTATAAATTTCCAGGACAGGTGGCGAGCTTTGCCTAGGAGGGGTTAAAAGGTGACCCTGAGTATCCGAAACGAGGAGCTTGAGACGATCCGGGAATTTCTGATAATCAGCCGGCTGAGGTAAGCCTTTTGCTTACATTTGAGTTATCAGACTTCCTTGATCGGTAAGGCATTTTCGGGACAAAGGGTACCTATCTTACTCTTCTTAATCGAACTGTATTGATTGGTGGTTATATGTTATGTTGTCACTGTCTACTGTCCATCGGAGTGTTATAGATAAGAAAGGGAAGAATAGTGCTGTTCACAGGTATATGTAGTACATCTGCTAGATAAAGTAGTTTAGAGGCAAGAGGGTATAGGCACACAGAGAAGACTGGCCAGTCATTATGGGCATTAAATTAAGTAAGGGAATGAAGGGTAAGAGACCCTCAAAAATGCCCAGCGCAAGAGGAGCGCTATATATGAACCGAAGGTTCGGTTCCGCCTATACTGAGCCCCGAGATTAATGGTTAAAGTGGACATGGATCCACAATGGGTAACTGGGTTACCACCGAAGTCCACAGGGACTAAGAATCATGCAGAGTACACAGCTAGAGAAACAGCTATCTATGTGAGCAGGATGGATGAAGGGTGACAATTAACACTAGACAGAAAGGGACATTTTCATGTTAAGTTGTGGGATGAATTTGGGGTCAGGCACTACAACTAGTACAGTCAAGAAACAGAGAAATGAGAGTTAAAACAGAATATTTTATATGTTGTCAGAGAGGGAAGATGGGATGAGCACTATGGCTGCCCGTCTGATTATAGAAGGTACAGTATGTGAAGTATGGTATTACAATACATTGGATGCAAAGGATATCAGAACAAAATAAGGAAAGCAGAAATTTAGCAAGGAAGTATTTAAAAGAGTTAAAAGAAAGTGAGAGAATGATATGCATGTGTTGTGTACAAATGGGAAAAATGTAAGCGATTTTAGAGAGATATTTGTGTATGTGTGTGAATGCTGGAACCTTTAGTTCTATCGCTTGTGTGTGTCATGTACGCAGATGTGACCCCCTCCTTTGTGCTCTCCTGAAAGAATGTAGCTGGGATGAGAGGTCGGTGATAAGCTGGAAGGACACCATGCCAATTTCAGTTTTTTAGACAAAACATTTATAACTTTATGTGCCGGGTTAACGAATCTAATGATAAACAATGTGATCACAATTATTTTTGAATCTGTTTTCCAAACATGGTAAAATGAAGGTTACATTTAACCGTGTATTACACAAATTGAATATCCTTTGATAGTGGAAACAGTGCATTTAATAGGCAATTAAGTAAAATTAAGTAATATGTCCCCCTTTAAGGAACGTTATCTGTGGATATATATATTAGGGTGTGATATTGAAATTATCATTTGAGTATTAATTTCTAATTGGAGTTTAACAATTTTATTAATAATATAGATATATTTGAAACTGGTTTAGACAACCTTTGATTGGAAATGAAATCCAGGTTAATGGGGAATTTATAAAAATGATATTAGTTTAGTTTAAGATAACAATTTTGTAATTTTACATTTATTGAGTGGAAAGAAAAAAAGATTAAGATGAGGTTGTTAATTGGAATACAGCTGCCATAATGTTTAACAAAGCCAAGATGGATGGGATACATAATAAGTTTTTCTATAAAAATTAAATCTTAAAGTCTGATAATAAATTGATGTGCGGTCCATGATGTGAGAGTAATAATAAATAAAATTTAAATATGACAGACCCATCACATCAAGTCCACACACCCTGTTAGGATAGATCCCATCTGCAGCCAGTTGTTTTATAGTTTTTGATGTGGCTGAGCGCTTTTTGTTTGTTTTTATTTATTTTTTTATTTTTGAATCCAAAGCAGAATGTGTGGATTGTGAAATGATGTGCCCCTTTTCCTTGTAAGTGCAGTGGGTATAAGCAGAAGAATATTTTGGATTTATGGACATCTCTGCATGACCGCAGGGTATTGTTATCATTTATTATAATATTGCCAGGAAAAAGTTGTCTTTTTGAAACATGAAACTGGAGTTCTTACACAAACAGCGTGATAGAAAACAAGCCATTGTAATATATTTATGCAAGCTGGACCCAGTAATGAAGGGTTCACCCCGATATATCAGAGCTGTACCTTTATGCAAAGGTGCTATTAGACAAAGTTAGACATTATTTTGGTCAAATATTAAATTTTTAATGGTCCGACATTTTGCGCAGCAAATATACAGCTAACTAAATGTTTGTCTAATGAAAGGTTTAAAATATGAGTTTGTTTATGTACAAATCTAACAATGAAAAATGCGTACATTTTAATCCAGCCACCTTATTGCCCCTATTGGAGGAGGCTGTAGACGGGGGAAACCACATGTGTTAAATTGATGACGTAGGAATCAGCTGCTGTGAGCCCAGTGCAGGACACACTCCCTGAAGACCCAGATATTTATTTTTTTGTAGAGTTATTGCCGGTTTTATACTGAGTATGCAGTTTATCACCCAGAAGGATACTCTGTATTTAGAGTCATTGGATCCTTTTTCCCCAGCTCAAGAAGCAGAGCTCCATGTTTTAGCAAAGCCTGTGAGCTATAAAAAGAGTATATTTATATAGATAGTAGAGAATTAGAGAGCTTTTGGTTCCATTTGAAGGGCCAGAAGTTTGTTTTTACTTCGGCAGGTAAACCAATCAAGCATGCTAAGTTAATTTGATCGGCTGTTTTCAGCCTTCCAGGTTCTTGCTGAGGTAGCCATACTAACATTAAAACTCACACATGGAAGTAGACCGACAAAGGATGCTGCATATACAGCCCTGGACACTTGCTGGGTCTGTGCAACTCACAGATTCCACCCTAGTTCTGGCCCAGTATAGCTGGGATTAATAATTCAACTTTAAGGACCCCAGAACGAGAAGAACAAGTGGTCCACAGTGGGCAACTTCTTATGAAACAGGACATTGGAAAAGGTGATCATTTATGTCTGCCAGACACTCTTTTCCCTCCAGCTTGACACATGGACCGTGTCATCAGTCACAAGCAGTTATGGCTGCCTTAGTAAATGAGCGTGGGATAGAGCAAGGGTTCTCCACAGTTGTTTTTATAACACACCACTTCTTGTTTTACCTGTTACCAAAGGTGTTACCAAAAGCTGAACATCCCTTCCAGAGATTACAAAAGGTATTTCCAGTTTCCCAAGTCAGGATCTTATGAGTATGCATGTTGTCTGTATGGACATGTTTTCTGGATGTTCAGTGGCCAATGCTACTGCAAAGGCCACAGTAAAAAGTGTTATCAGAAGTAGTTTGTAAGTACAGAGAGTAACAGAGGAAATCATTTTTTATAGGAGAGTCCTTACTAGAAGGTTTTATTTTTACACTCCCTACTGTCTATAATGTAGCGGACAAAGTAGAGTAAGAAACTTTTGCCTGAGTGTTTTCTTCTAATTTATCAAGCCCCTAAGGGGAAGTTGGACTCTCTCCCTATGGGATTTGGTTTGGGAGTGTGTTACTCACTTGCTTATATTTTGTCTCAGCAGCTGAAGTCCTCCATTCGGATCTCACAGAGAATGTTGCTGATCTTTTAAGGTTTTTGACAAACTCATTTATGTGTTTTCTCCCCAATTCCAGATCCTAAAAGTTTGGAAGGATCTAAAACTAAAGCCAGGTGACTTGTGGATTGTTAAGAGACATTTATATATAAGGAAATGTTTGGAGACTCAATACAAGATCTATTTCATTTACAGTTTTGCAAAACTTGAAGGAAAAGTCACCTGGATCCACACCAGACACTGCAAAAATGACTAAATTAAAGAAATCTTTGTGTTTGATTTGTTTCCCTCTTGCAATCACAGTCTAGTGTACTTTATTGATACAATTACTTTAATTGTAAGGGATATATATTTGAAAAGTAGTTTAGCCATGTTGAAGTCATATTTGTCTTTTGTACCTCTTCCATTTTTTGTAGAATTGTCTGTGTTTACATATGCTGATAAGTCAGCATACCAACAATTAAGCTAGAAGGCCATTCTGGCCACAGGAGTGTACAACCAGTACTCTGTAAATATGTCTTATCAATCATTTGTTTTTCACAATGAAAAGTCATTTTGTAATGAAAAAAGCTGCTCAGCTATTATTTTCTCCACAATGGAGTTTTTGCCTCTTTGGCCAGGACTACCTCCACCTAAGCGTGTGGAGGTTCCAGGTTAAAGGTGATAGCAGGTATGGTTAGTGGTCAAAATATTGATCAAAAGAGAGGAGATGTAATGGAAATGTGTAAGTTCTGTATATAATTGTATTCTATTTTGTATGTATTGCACACTGCCCTCACTGTGCACACGGCACTAATAATGTTGTCAGTACATGTTTACATTCTTTCGAGTCCTGATTAGAATAAGCCTGCCTATGATACGCCCCTTGTTACCATAAACATGCAATTGTAATATTAATATTAATATTAATGTGATACCTACGTAATCATGTGTATAAAACCCCTGAATTGCGTCATAATAAAGGAGAACGGTTATTTGGAAAGATGCTGAGCGTATCTTTTGTGTCTGTTCCCTACTGCAGTAGTTATTATTAATTTGGAACCACTAATCAATATGAGGATAGGAGTTGCCTATCTATAAAGTTTTAAAATCTGCCTTTTTTAGCAGCACAATCGGCCGATGCCGATTAATTAAAAAACGCCAAATATCGGCCGATATATCGGTCGACCTCTAATCTACATTAGAGATTTTGAAGCTTCATTTCATAAAGTAAATGGTGTAAAGTAGGGGTCCCAAACTGGCAGCCCTCCAGCTGTTGGGAAACTACAAGTCCCATCGTGCCTGTGGGAGTTATGCTTGTAACTGTCAGCCTTGTAATGCATTATGGTATTAGTAGTTTCGCAACAGCTGGAGGACCGCCAGTTTGAGACTCCTGATGTAAAATATTACGGAATATAAAAATAAATATAAATATATAAATATATTAAGGAACATGGAGGAACACATGAATAATACATGAACAGCACTAAAAGAAAATGGATGTTATGTGCCCTTGGAGAACAAGGAGGACATGCCATTTGCTTCTAACTTGTCTCATTAAGATGCTGCTCTGCCTGAGCTCTATGGTGCAGAGTTATGTGTTTCCTAATACATTTGTCTGATACGTTACCGGCAGAGGCTGCAGACCAAAAATGTGCTGTTGGAAGCAAATGTGTTAGAAAAAAAGGCCCAAACTGCAGAACTCTCTCTATTTGCAACCTACTCAAGTGCTTGTGTACTGTCTGTTTGCTAGCCAATATCTACAAAACACATAGCAGAAGAATGTATTTTTAATATTTGTGGAATAATTGGGAATATGGGGTGCTAGGTAAGCTGGGAAATGTGAGGGTGAAGTTTTGAAGTGTTTTTGTACATTCTGCCTTATTAAACATTTGAGACAATGAAGTGGGATAGAGTCAAAAAAAGAAGATCACATGTTGTGTTTAACCGCTTCAGCCCCGGAAGATTTTACCCCCTTCCTGACCAGAGCACTTTTTGCTATTTGGCACTGCGTCAATTTAACTGACAATTGCACGGTTGTGCGAAGTTGCACCCAAACAAAATTGTCGTCCTTTTTTTCCCACAAATAAAGCTTTCTTTTGGTGGTATTTGATCACCTTTTTGGTTATTATTTTTTGCGCTATAAACAAAAAGAGTGACAATTTTGAAAAAAAAAAAACGCAATATGTTTTACTTTTTGCTCTAATAAATATCCCCAAAAATATATAAAAAAGCTATTTTTTTCCTCAGTTTAGGCTGATATGTTTTCTTCTACATATTTTTGGTAAATAAAAATCGCTATAAGCATATATTGATTGGTTTGCTATTATATTATTTTTCTTATTAATTATTTTTTTACTAGTAATGTTGGCGAGCTGCGATTTTTATCAGGATTGCGACATTATGGTGGACACATCAGACACTTTTGCCCCTTTTTTGGGACCATTGGCATTTATACAGCAATCAGTGCTATAAAAATGCACTGATTACTGTAAAAATGTCACTGGCAGGGAAGGGGTTAACACTAGGGGCGATCAAGGGGTTAATTGTGTTCCTTCTCTGTGTTCTAACTGAAGGGACTGTCTAGGGGAGATGACAGATCGCTGTTCATATTTTGTATGAACAAATGATCAGTCTCTTCTCCCCTCAGAGAACTGGAAACTGTGTTTACACACACAGATCCTGGTTCTCGGTGTGTCACCAGCGATCGAATATATTGATTGGTTTGCGATTATATTATTTTTATTATTAATTATTTTTTTACTAGTAATGTTGGCGAGCTGCGATTTTTATCAGGATTGCGACATTATGGTGGACACATCAGACACTTTTGCCCCTTTTTTGGGACCATTGGCATTTATACAGCAATCAGTGCTATAAAAATGAACTGATTACTGTAAAAATGTCACTGGCAGGGAAGGGGTTAACACTAGGGGCGATCAAGGGGTTAATTGTGTTCCTTCTCTGTGTTCTAACTGAAGGGGACTGTCTAGGGGAGATGACAGATCGCTGTTCATATTTTGTATGAACAAACGATCAGTCTCTTCTCCCCTCAGAGAACTGGAAACTGTGTTTACACACACAGATCCTGGTTCTCGGTGTGTCACCAGCGAACGCGGGAGCCTGGTGGTGATCCCGGCTGCCAGGCACTTGCATCGGCTCTGGGGGCAAGCAGCGGGGCGCGCGCCCGCCCTAGTGGCCACAGGGTGAAGCAACATTATATTACTTCACCCAGCCGTGCCATTCTGCCGCAGTGCAACTGTGGCAGCTGGTCAGCAAGTGGTTAAACCAAGTTAATGTAAAAGTGGCCAAGTGGCACCTCCCACGCATTTAATTTAAAGGGTTGCATATAAATGAAGACCCTCTCCTTGCTATATGCCCAATGCCTATCCAGAATAAATTTTTAAATTTACAAGATTTAAGTGGGGTTAAGTGGGGTTCAGATTTCGATTCGTAATTTTTGAATTTTACAATGGGTTCATCTAATGGCTTGCAAACAAGCTTGGGGTTTTTTTTATAATGTTTTTTACAGCTGTACAAGTAATACTTTAATTAATTTCTACTTTAATTTAATTAATTTCTACTTATTTATTTTTCAAAGATAAGCTATGGTGCAACTGATTATAAATTATGTGACAAATTTTCCTACCCATTCTTTTTTCGGACAATCCATAATTTTCATGTCTATGTTAAAATAGTTGGAGCTTTAATAAAACATTTTTTAATTCAGTGGATAAACATACAGCAATAACAATTCACCTCTTAATAATACAAATCACATAATACAAGTGCTCACTTAATAGATAGGTATTTAGTGATCACTTGTATTATGTGATTTGTATTATTAAGTGGTAAATTGTTATTGCTGTATGTTCATCCACCGAATGAATTATATTGTTTTTCTTTGTTTACTCATGATTACCCTCATGCAACTTATCATTGATTTCCAATAAATGTAAACTGCTTACACCTGCCTGCTTCATTTAAAGTCCCAACCCCTAGTCCTCCTGTTTGTTTCAATTGGCATTGAAGGAGTTTCAACATACTTATATTGAAGTGGTTAAAGAATACAAACGGTGTCAAGACAATCGATGCATAAACAACTGTGAATCCTAACTGTCAACTCACCTTATAAATTCACCTTTACTAACAGTCCAGATGGTCAATTTATCCACAACCACAATTCAGTAGGGACAGCTATAACAAGATGTTGATAACAGAATTGCTGATATGTGTCAATTGTCAGCCTGTTTCTATACAGTATTTCACTCAAAAAGTGTCTTGCTTTGGGGGCACTCATCAGGAGGGAGGAGTGAACAGCACCAGCAGGGGGTCCAAGCAGGGCTGTCTTTAATATTGATTGGACCCAGGGCAAACATTTTCTTGCCCCCCCCATGCAATTTCGCTCTCCATCTGTCTGCACACCATGGACTGAGGTGGTGAGGGGACCCATCAATAGACAGAATTTTTTTTATAACCGACTACCAATATAAAGAGGAGTATGAACACTGGCCACCAATGTAATAGGGATTTACATTGACCACTAATGTAATATAAGCATTCACAGTAACCACCAGTGTAAGGAGGGGGACCTTCACATTGGTCACTAGTGTGAATAAAAGGATTGTACACCAAGCCCCAATGTAATAATAAGATTTACAATGACCACCAATATAAAGGGGATTTACACTGACAACTAATGTAATAGGAGCATTCACAGTAACCACTAATGTAAGGAGGGATTTACATTGACCACTAATGTAAGGGGGGCCTTCACACTGACCACTAGTGTGAATGAAAGGATTTTACACCAAGCCCCAAGGTAATCAGAAGATTTACAATGACCAACAATGTAACTGAGACATTTAGCCTGCGTTCACATTTGTGTGTTTTTGGAATGCATGCAAAATCGCTTTTCTGACACCACAGAAACGTGCTGCCCTTTAGCAGATACACAGCAGTGCCATTCATTGTTAGTGACACCCTCACGCATCTGCTGACGTTCTGTGCAACCGTGTGATTTTGAAAAAGCGTTAGGGACTTTCTTCTGCATTTCTAGCACATAGAACAGCCCATTGAAATAATTGGGCTGCCCTACACACAAACAACATCTTTAAACACTCTGTCAGTACACCTTTGCATCCTAAAACACATGCTAACCTCTGCATCCCCAACCTCCCCCATCCTATCCACTCCAACCCTCCACCCCTTTAACTCTACCTGCCTCCTCTGCTCATCTTTGCACTGACCTTCCTTACTGTCCTTGCTCACCTGTGCACCCAAACTGTAATTCCTTCTCTGCCTACCTCTGCACACCCCACGCTACCCCCCCCCCCCCCCCCGCCAATTTGCTTACCTTTGCAGAACAGGCTGATGTTAGGCTAAATGACCACAGTTGCAGGCAGGACTTTCAAACATGCCCCTTTATCTCCCCAATGGGCAGCATTCCGTATAGGTGATGGTGAATATGACCTCAGGGGAGCATGATATACATATGAATGCCATCTCTATTTACATATGAATGCTGCCGCCCGCGGCTATTTAAGTATGAATGCAGACACTATTTACATATCAATATTGTTAATTTACATGTAAACACATGGTCTGCAGGTGAGTCATCTGTACACAATAGGGCAGAGCTGGGCAGCATTAGTAGGCACACTTCACACTGAGATATTGGGACGCAGCACAGAACTAAAAATTCAAGGGACAGGGGAATTTAAACTGAGATAGTTGGCTAGTATTGAGGTAGCTGCTTTGGGCCCCACAACAATGACAGGGCCCAGGGCCGCTGACCCTTTTGCCCTGCCTTAAAGACGGCCCTGGGCCCAAGAAGAGAAAAGGGGCTGCTCTGTACACAACCATTGCACATAGAAGGTAAGTATAACATGTTTGTTATTTAAAAAAAAAAGAAAAACTTTGCAATCACTTCCAGTGTGCAGGAGATTTAACAAACCGAACAGGAAGTCCACGAGCCCTAAACATATTGCTGAAACCTATTGAAGTCTATGGAATCTTGATGTTGTTTTCTGGACTTTATCAAGACCAGTTTCTGAGCAATTGTTAAAAAGTATACAGTATGGGTAGTGAGACACTGCGTAGGGGACATGTACCATGCAAAAAAAAAAAAATGACCTTGCTGTTTAGTGAAAATAGGGTACCCAAAATTATTTTCAAGATGAGTCCGCCATTAAACTTCACTTTTCACTTTTACTTTTACATTTTGCAATTTGCTTTTTTTTCAAATTTAAATAAATCATAATGGGGTGCTGTTGCTGCATTTTGGCAAAGCTAAATGTAAACGTTTAAAAACTCAATTACACATGCAATATATGTGATGCCAGAATATATTGTCACTGACACTGTTATGAAATTTGTAGTGTTCCATAGCAGCTACAAACAGCGTAAAAAAATACCCCAAGCATGTAATATAAATTATTGAAATTTTTCATTTTTAAAATTAGATCACATTAAAAGGGAGACTCTCTCCCCACTGCATGGTATTTTAAAATAGTAAATGTTTTGCTTTGTTTAATGTCCTTTAAGACAATGTCCAGCTTCCTATGCCCTTTTTGACTAGGGATGGGTCGAACGGACCCCTGTTCAGTTCGGACCAGAATGTCCGAACAACGTCAAAGTTCGGACCCGAATAACGAACCCCATTAAATTCAATGGGACCCAAATGTCAAATATCAAAATGCCCATTTTGAAGGCTAAAATGCAAGTAAATAGGCATACAATGGTTATAGGGGTCCGGGTCCTGCCCTGGGGGACATAGATCAATAAAAAAAAGTTCATGAAAAACATAATTTTTAAATGAGCAGTGATTTTTAAAGTTAAAGCCTAAAAATTCAAAATTCATTCCAATATAGTGCCAGGGGGGTCCCCTTAGTCTAACTGTAAAGTGGCAGATCTGTACCATGTCTAGAATCTGCTGCAGCAATAACTGAATTTATAAAGCCCAACATTTTTTTTTTTTCCTGCAAGCTGCCTTTATTTTGCTCAGCAACAGCTGGGGAGCCAGTGGGTATGATGAGGCCACACTGTAGTGCACTGGGAACAAGGTTAGAGATTTTTTGGATACATTCTCGTGTCACTTTGACTTTGAATAAAAGTAAAGTGTGCGTTATAATTGGTCTTCGGGTGTCGGTGGCGCCTTCCCACCGTCACCCTATAGGGATAATCTTGATGAAAGCAAGAATTTGCCTTGCTGTAAAAAATTGCAACAATATGCACCTGTCAAACAGGTGCAGAAAAATTGGTCTTTGGGTGTTGATGGTGCCTTCCCACAGTAACCCTATAGAGGTACTCGTGATGAAAGCAAGAATTGTCCTTGCTGTAAAAAATTACAATGATCTACACCTGTCAAACAGGTGCAGAAAAATTACTCTTTGGGTGTCGGGGGCGCCTTCGCACCGTAACCCTATAGAGGTGCTCTTGATGAAGGGGGAAAAAAATTGCAATGATATGCATATGGCTGGTGTTTTTTCCACGTTTGATGTGCCTGAGACACAGTTTGCAGATAGCAACAGTGCGATCTGCTGCAGGTGTGCTGAAAATGGCCCAGACAGCTGAGCTTTGGGGAGTGGGTTGGGAGATAACAGCTGCAAAATGTGATGGAATAGGGTGGCTGCTCTCTACTCTTTCTTGATGTCGGCCTCCTTGGGGTTGTGCTGCCTCACCTTCAGTTTCCTCCTCTGCTATATCTGGTACCCAAGTCGCATCAGTAAATCCATCATCATCATCTCCATCTCCTCCATCTTCATCATTACCACTGGAGACAACTTGGCAATACGCTGCAGCTTGGGGAACATGAATGTAATTTGTCTACCAGTGTTCCTCCCTCTCTCTAGGCTCATGTTCCTGTCACCCTCAACCCCAGAACCAGCATCTGAATCCAGTAATGGCTGGGCATCATCAAGGTGCAAATGGCTGACGCTGTGGTCAAATAACTTAGCTGACTCCTCAATGGCTGATGTTAGGGCTATGGCAGGAATAGATGTGGACAAGGAGGCAGGTTTATCCATTCTGGTAACTGCAGGGGACTGCACAATTGTCTCTGCTTGTGTGACAGAGGATGAGGAGGATGAGGAAGGTTTAGTAAGCCAGTCCACCACCTCCTCTGCATGCTGTGGCTGGATAGCATGGGAAAACTCACTAAACAGAGGAAATGATGCCCTGGCTGAGGACTGACCACCACGTCCACTTTTGCCTGTGAAAACATTTGTTGCTGGCCCCCTTACAGTGCCAAGGGAACATCTGCCTCTCCTTGTTGTTCTCCCAGACATTATTGGGAGGGAGGGGGCGGTGCTTATAAGCAAATGTAAAGGAGAAGTTGAAATCTGTACATAGATGCACTTTAATCAATGTAAAGAGGTGTTTGGTGCCCTTTAATTTGAGTCTCACACTACACAGACACACTCCATGGATACAATATAATATACTGCAATATAATGCCCCAAACGTACAGTGACGCACAGAACTATATGGCGTTAAACTGGCAGTAACATACACAGAAGTAAATGGCTTTAAACTGGCAGTAATGCACAAAACTATATAGTGTTAAACTTGTAGTAATGTACACAGAACTATATTGCGTTAAACTTACAGTAACGCACGCAAAACTATATGGCTTTAAACTGGCAGTAACGCACGCAAAACTATATGGCGTTAAACTGGCAGTAACGCACAAAACTATATGGCATTGAACTTGTAGTAACGCACACAGAACTATATGGCGTTAAACTGGCAGAAGCGCACGCAAAACAATATGGCGTTAAACTGGCAGTAACGCATGCAAAACGATATGGCGTTAAACTGGCAGTAACGCACGCAAAACGATATGGCGTTAAACTGGCAGTAACGCACGCAAAACTATATGGCGTTAAACTGGCAGTAACGCATGCAAAACTATATGGCGTTAAACTGGCAGTAACGCACGCAATACGATATGGCGTTAAACTGGCAGTAACGCAATCAAATAGATGGTGTTCAACGGTCACTACACTGAAGCTATCTGAACTGTCCCTACTATAGCTGTATACTAATGTCAAGATTACTGACACGGTCTCACTACATTACACTGAATCTATCTGAGCTGTCCCTACTCTAGCTGCACACTATGAAAAGCTGAATGATGGTCCTCCTCACTACATTCACGCTATCCCTATATAGGGATGAGCCGAACACCCCCGGGTTCGGTTCGCACCAGAACCTGCGAATGGACCGAAAGTTTGCGCAAACGTTAGAACCCTATTAGTTACAATGGACGTGAACGTTCAAAATCTAAAGTGCTAATTATAATGGCCAATATGCATGTTTGGGAACCCGGGTCCTGCCCCAGGGGACGTGTATCAATGCAAAAAGTAGTTTTAAAAAACGCTGTTTTTTTCTGGAGCAGTCATTTTAATGATGCATAAAGTGAAAAAAAAAGTGAAATATTCCTTTAAATATCGTACCTGGGGGGGTGTCTAAAGTATGCCTGTGAAGTGGCATGTGTTTCCCGTGTTTAGAACTGTCCCTGCACAAAATTACATTTGTAAAGGAAAAGAAGAAGCCATTTAAAACTGCTTGCGGCTTTAATGTCACGTCTTGTCCTGGCAATATGGATGAAAATCTTTGAGAAAAATGTCATGGCTACCCCATCAGCCCCCCCCCCTCTACCCCAGCCCATTACCAGCCCCTTTGGGTCTTGTATGGATATTAAGGGGAACCCTGCACCCAAAATAAAAGCCTATACCTACAACCCTATATACTCTGAACAGCAGTATACAGGCGGTGCAAACAAGACAGGGACTGTAGGTTTGTTCTTAAGTAGAATCTGTTTGTAATTTTGAACAGGTACATTTTTAAGTGTAGCTCCATCCAAAAAAATCTATTTTTACGCTTCTTGGAGAACATAGGGAAGGGTTATCACCCCTGTAACATTTGTTTTGCTGTCTGTGCACCTGTTCAGAACATTTCACCTCACTTTCCGTCCCAATGACAAATGTTTTTGGAAAAGTGGGGTTTTTATTGAAACAAAGATTGGTGATAAAGCATCAGTAGAGATGTTTTCTCCTTCCGTTTGCAAGTAGGAGTCGTTTCTAAGTTGGATGTTTGAAAGTAGGGGCCTGCCGTATATACTGTACAGAAATTTGCCCCATTAGATGTTGGTGTTGCCACAACACTGTAAGCCCTTACAGCTACTCTTGGTGGGCACTGGAACGCCCTGCTGTGAACTATTATATCAGGAATTGTAATTACATGCCATTGTTGAACAGTGGTAGGAAAAAATGGGCCTTTGGTGGTGGTGCTGGTGCTACAACACTGTAAGCCCTCACAGTTACTCCTGGTGGGCGCAGGAATGGGCCCTGCTGTGAATTATTAGATCAAGAATTGTAATTGCATGCACCTGTTGAAGAAGGGGAGAAAAATTGGGCCTTTGGTGGTGGTGGTGGTGGTGGTGGACAGTGTTGCCACAACACTGTAAGCCCTCACAGTTACTCTTGGTGGGCACAGGGATGGGCCCTGCTCTGAATTATTAGATCAAGAATTGTAATTGCATGCACCTGTTGAACAGGGGCAGAAAAATTGGGCCTTTGGTGGTGGTGGTGGTGGACAGTGTTGCCACAACACTGTAAGCCCTCACAGTTACTTTTGGTGGGCACAGGAATGGGCCCTGCTTTGAATTATTAGATCAAGAATTGTAATTGCATGCACCTGATGAACAGGGGCAGAAAAATTGGGCCTTTGGTGGTGGTGGTGTTGAGGGTGGACGGTGTTGCCACAACACTGTAAGCCCTCACAGTTACTCTTGGTAGGCACAGGAATGGGCCCTGCGGTGAATTATTAGATCAAGAATTGTAATTGCATGCACCTGTTGAACAGAGGCAGAAAAATTTGGCCTTTGGTGGTGGTGGTGGTGGTCGGTGTTACCACAACACTGTAAGCCCTCACAGTTACTCTTGGTGAGCACAGGAATGGGCCCTGCTGTGAATTATTAGATCAAGAATTGTAATTGCATGCACCTGTTGAACAGGGGCAGAAGAATTGGGCCTTTGGTGGTGATGTTGGTGGACGTTGTCGCCACAACACTTAAAGCCCTCACAGTTACTCTTGGTTGGCGCAGGAATGGGCCCTGCTGTGAATTATTAGATCAAGATTTGTAATTACACGCCCCTGTTAAACAGGGGCTGAAAAATTGGGCCTTAGGCACTGGTGCTGGTGCCACAACACTGCAACCCCTCACAGATACTGTACTTGGAGCACAGCAATGAGACCTGTTGCAAAGCATTGCATAAAAAATTGCAATTACACGCCCCTGTTAAACAGGGACTGAAAAATTGGGCCTTAGGCACTGGTGCTGGTGCCACAACACTGCAACCCCTCACAGATACTGTACTTGGAGCACAGCAATGAGACCTGTTGCAAAGCATTGCATAAAAAATTGTAATTACACGCCCCTGTTAAACAGGGGCTGAAAAATTGGGCCTTAGGCACTGGTGCTGGTGCCACAACACTGCAACCCCTCACAGATACTGTACTTGGAGCACAGCAATGAGACATGTTGCAAAGCATTGCATAAAAATTGTAATTACACGCCCCTGTTAAACAGGGGCTGAAAAATTGGGCCTTAGGCACTAGTGCTGG